>CM075295.1:4146964-4494209 GCA_037672795.1 Lagerstroemia speciosa
GGATTACATACTTCTTCCTCGCCCCTCTGATTCTTCCATTCCTCTTGATTTACCTCTGCCTCGCTTATATTATCTACCGGAACCAGGTTCGTCAGACATCTCTTATCTCATACCGCTACTAAACCTCTGGCTGCGATATCGATTAAACACGAGTTCTCTGCAGTTCTTGAATGTGTACGCACCGAGGTACGAGACCGGAGGGAAGTTTTGGCCTATCGTGCACAACTCGATGATCTTCTCGCTCGTGCTGATGCATGCCATTGCTATTGGAATCTTCACGCTGAAGAAGCTCTCTCTAGCATCCACTTTGATTTTCCCTCTACCAGTACTCACGCTTCTATTTAATGAGTACTGCAGGAAACGCTTCCTGCCCATCTTCATTGCATACTCTGCCGAGGTAATTCCATGCAGTTCACATCGAATGTCTCAACAATTTTTTCGATGGTGTGTATAGAGCACAAATTCATTCCTGCATTGTGATATATCTTGACAATAGTTTTACAGAGAAATTTTCTCCAGTCTCTCGATGAAACATGCCATTTGCTTCAAAGCGGTCTCATTTTGCTTGATGACATGAGATTTTCACCTTTCAACTAGTATTGGTTTTAATTCAGCCGATCTAATGTCCTGTCTGGTTTTTTTCAGAAAACTGTGATCATAACAAAGAGATTACCTGTTTTGTTCCATTATATTCCCATTTCGACCTAATAATATTGTCTGCCATCATTCATTCCAGAGTTTGATATTAAAGGATCGGGAAGATCGTGACGACCCCTCGATGCACGAATTCTTTGAAAAGCTGGCAACAGCCTATCAGGATCCGGCTCTGCTGCCGATTCAATACTCCACAAACTCCGATGGCTTGAATGCGCCACTCATCTCTTCCTCCACCGGAGTCTGAGGCATAGGACTTGTCTGTTCCAGTGCCATAAAAGTACTCGTAAGTTCCATTTTCCTACCCCTCGTGGCTCAATCGATTTGCTGCCATCCACTGGAAACCGAGTCTGTGGACACTGCTTCCCTTGCATTTTAGACCAGTTCTTGCTTTCACTAGGTGTCAACAGGCTGCCACCGGGTAATTCGTTCCAGAAAAGGTGTGTACTATGGGATCCCGATTTTTTTATCTCTTCATTTCTGATGACTCTGTGACCATGGATTGGGTCCTTTGGTTGTTGTTATACTTTGTATCAATATCTGTTAGAGGGAATTTGTTGGTATAATGATGGGTCATACAAGTTGTGTTAGGGACTCAATTGGTGCAACATCAAAAGATTAGGGGTTAGAACTGAGCATGTTTTGTTTAAAAGGCATTATTGCTATGTATTGTGAGACGACATCAGAGGAAGCAACTTTGGATTTAGACCCTTACAAATAAAAAGCTTCCATTCTTTCCCCCTCTTTTTCGGTAAAAGTTTGGCTATTTGTACTCCAAGGCGAGTAAGAGCGAGCTCAAGCATTACTAGACCATTTCGAGCTTTGGAACAATGAGTGGGGTTCAAGTTTTCATCGAGTCAACATCAATCACTCTAAATTAGGCATATCCTGATGTTCTTCTACTTGGGTCAATGCAAAGGAAGGAATTTGCCAAGCCTGCTTGCATGCCAAGAAAGGTCTCAACTTGTTTAGTCATGGATGGTGTTACCTTCACCAGATGCCTCCTAAAGAAAAAGATTGCATGGGTTTGACAGAACCGAAATCTTTGTTTAATAATTCGAAATGATATGGGACAATGCTGGAAGCTCTTTCAACACGAAGAGAAACATGAAACAACTTGAAGAATCATTGCACTATGTATAGGTCAGAATCAGGACTTCCAACTTTGCCCTACAAAGAAATCTTTAAGCTTGTGCAAAAATTACAGGTGGTTTAATGCACAGCTATAAGCCCCCTTGTCTTCTTATAATACAGCAAAGGAACATCACCACCATAGGAGGGAGAGGAAGGTACCTTGTTTCAGAACCTCCCCGGTTCTGCAAGAATAACAATAGCAATTGAGATGGGTCATGTCTCTATAGCTGATGCATCGACTCCTCGGACTGTAATTGCATTAGGATCGCTTCATCGGGTACCACCATGCTGTCCATGATTGAGCAAAGCTCCCCGCCCGAGGCTTCCATGCTGTAAGATTTGCAGCTGAAATAGAACACAGCACTCATCATGAAATCAATGAGAACGATGAATGAGTACATGACCACTAGGAGTGGACCCTCCCAAATCCTCGAAGACCCATCTCCATAGCTCAGAGTCTTCACTCTGTGCTCGAACAACCCCTCAATGAACGCCATCCCGATCGTCGATCCGAGAAATATCAGCAGACCCACTTGGGTCTGCCCCTTGATCAAGAAACTCGACCGAAGCAGAGCCTGAGGTCCCGAGACATCCTCCAGTACAGATATCACGACTGCAATGTTGCAGATAATCACAGCATTTGCAAAAGCAACAGCGAAAACCAGCCCCTGAAAGACTGCCGTATACACGAGGAAGTCATCCGAGAACCTGAGAACTGAGAATGTATTCAACACCGCAACAAGAAGGACCAGGAATGATGTGAGGCAACCGACGATAACCATGCAGACCCACAAATAAGTCGATAGAATCCGTCTCCAGATCTTGAATGCTATCACACAGAACTTCGAAGAGTCGACCCTCTTCCTCGAATAAGTACAGTCGACGGAGTAAACAACTGCAGCTTTTGATAACAGCAGTATGGTGGCATACAGAGGAAAGCACATGGCCGAGGAAATGGCCGTCTCAGAGAACTTCTGGCACGATTTCTTAACGATAGGCCTCAGCGGGAGACCACTGGACCCTGCAAGCAGCATTAGCCTAACGCTCAGTCTCTTCAGTAAGGACTGATCGACTAACGAATTGGATAGCAGTACAGCACAAACAGGACATATGAGGAATGCAGCGATCGCCAGGAAACTCAGGAGATTGTACCGAAGAATTCGTACAGTCTCTCTCAGAATTTCCAGAGCATTCATGCGATGGAGCCCGCGATCTGACGCCTCGACATCAAAATTCTGCACGGAATCCTCCAGCTTCTCCATTTCCGGCAAAACTCAGACGGTGAAAAGAGTTTCACAGAGGTCGATACCTCAAAAACTGGAGCTTTATAGAGGCAATGCAGATCATGCGAGTGAAAAATCCTCAGGTCGTCTCAGGAGGTGAGATGCATGAGCAACACGAGACCTGGGCAGCGATTTGGAGGTTACAATAGCTGGGATGACAGCCAAAATCATGAGGAGACGATGGAGGATGGAAGAGGAGGTAATGCACGAGATTGGAGTGGATCTCGAAGGGAATCAATTTCAAGCAAGATTCGTTGACGCGAGTTTGCGTGAGATGCGAGGTTTCTTCGTGATCACCACGGCACTGCTCGCCAATCGAGTCCTTGCCGCTGGAAGACGCGTGGATTCACCTCCACAGCTGCATTCCCGTGCGGAAGCTGCTCAAGTGCCACCACGTTGGAGCCGCCATTGAAGAGCAAGGGAAGCCTCTGGCCATTGCGAATGTCTGAAGCTGAAACTCATGAGAGGCAGGCGTCCATGGCGTCATCCGTGTTCTGTCTGTTAGGAAACAGTTGCTGTCTTTCCCATGGGGCCCTTTTCCTCTTCAATCCTGGAAAACAGTTTCCATTTTTTCGATTTTCAGGCTTTTCTATTTCTCTAAGCAATTAATAATGGAAGAGATATTGGATATAAAATATTATTATTCTTTTTTTTTTTTTTTCTGAATAGAAGAGCAATAGTCGCGGTCACCTATGTTGCGCAATACTCGGACTTTCACATTTATCCGCAAACATGTCAGACGAACTGAATAACCAACGTAGATTATTGGCCCATCAGCGTAATACTGTCGAACAAGTCGATATCTTAGACTCGAACAACACACTTCTAACATATATCTTCTACGAGTGCACGGGAGGAATTTGAACCTTAGGTCTTAAATTCACCAAATTGTATGAAAATGAGTTTTGAACTGCAAACTGTTCATCTTGATAATTATGCATAAAGGGCTACCACCAGTTTTACTTTTACATTCATCCCCTTGCTACAGAGGCTTCTCTTACCCCAACTCTAAAGCCCATTGGGCTCTCAGGCATGCAGTCCATTCCATGTTTCAAAGCCTACGACAAACCAATAAGAGAATTTTTCTAGTTTCTTCTATGCGATTTGATGAGATCGAGATTTCAAATCGGAGTGTCCCAATGCAAATTTTCCAAAAGGGACTTTCTAAGCTTGGAATTTGCCGGACACCACCTTCTTAAACTGTACTATATCTGACTGAACACAAAAACTCGAATATTATGTGACAAAGTAATTGGGCCAACTGCATGAATAATTCACATGATAGATTTTTATACATAATAAATCTGTTATATAAATTACAATTCAGATCTTGACATGTGCAAACCAGAATCTTAGAAATTATAAAAACTTTATACAAGTCAAGATTTAAGCGATTATTTACAAAACTTATTTATGAAATATTTACGACTAAATATTCAATTTGTAATGTATAACAAGTTCGTTATGAAATCACCGTTCAAATCATAAAACTGGTAAAGTTTGCTTTTGAAAACGCGTAAAAAAAATAGAGAGACTTACATGACGAATTCACTATGTATTACATGCTCAATATTTACTCAGTCAAACGGTTGCCTTCTATGCATACGAATGATATGATATAAATGAATTATGATCTGTCCTTTTTTTCCGGTACAATAAAGGCACGTAAGCCCAGACCCAGAGAGAGATAGAACGAAGAGAAAACAAAGGGCACAGAGTGCCTCACTGATAAATAATTTAAATCGAGACTTTTTTTTATCCCAGATTTATACGCACTAAATCCCCTTTCTTATTTTTCATTTTTTTTTATTATTATAAAATTTTTATTGTCTTCTTTCCATTTTTTCGCCAAGGAAAATCCAAGGTTGACCACGGATCCATACACTTGATATAATTTATTCGCAAATGTGCTTTCCACTGCATTTACCCCCACGACAGGGCCTAATTAGTCTTACCATGGTTGACATGGAGCCCGTATTGGAAACGTAATGCATAGATTTTTAGTAAAATATTAAATTCGAGTCTTATAAATTAAAAAAAGAATTATTATCGAGACATTTTTATTCCTTTTAATTGTGTCGATCGTGTAAACCGAAATATATAAAATTGATAATAAATATCTCGATGGCCGCAATTGAAGAACTACTATAAAAATGATTTTATTAATTTCTCTTTCTGTAAGCACAAAGTCGTGCAAGAAAGAACTTACCAGAAAGGGAAGAATAGGAATAATAAAGTCAAGAACACATAAATACAAACTGACAGATTTATAAATTAAAAAATTATTACTGATAGTCTCCCAAGATACAACGACCCGGCCATTAAAAATGCTAAATCGGATATTAAGAGCCCTTAATTGCACTGAACCGGCCATAAATTCAATCGAACTGGGCATTCAGTACCCCAACAACGGGAGCGGGAGCCGCGAGAAAGTCATTTATTGTAACTAAAGTAGTTATTTATTATAAGACCACTCTTAACTTATAAACCCCTTGAAATCATCATCCCTAATCGATGTGGGATTGAGTGATCCCAAATTCCTTCAATTTCTCATTCAATTAGACTTAAGTCCAAATATAATATTTTCTTCAATTCATGAGAACAATTTCTCATTCAATTTCAATGCTATTTTTCCAACAGATCGTGCTCTAATCCGAATTAGTCATGACTCGACGAGCTTATGAATGCCAAGCATGGCAGGTAGAGAAAAAGGAAAAGCAATATGAAATGAGAAATTCAGGTCAAATCCATGTACATAGAATAATAGTGTGGAGACATGCCGGTTCAGTTTGACCGTAATCTCTACGGATTCAGGCGTACTAGAAATTAACAGGAATTAAGAATATCGAGACATAGAGACGCGTATGATGGGCATGTCAACTGGCACAAATTTTTCTACAAATTATCGGTCAATATTTACGGGAGAAATAAATGTGAAACTTAAGTTCATGCATAGTTGGGTTCGACCGACCAATAAACTAAAATTAAAAAAAAAAAAAAAGATGATGAAGAGGAAGACATTAGGGTTCGAAAAGCGACTTTGAAATCCAAGGTATTGTCTGCAGTTATAAATATATCAATTAAATTATTATGATTAATCAATAACCATTATACGTAAACGTTTAATAGGTTTAGTGTCTTTTTCATTTTTTTATCCTTAATCTAATTTATAACAATTTCAATTATTTTCATCCCATTTTATATTTACGATCATAACAGTAAAATCTTTAATTAACTGCTATGATTCTCCTATATCAGTCCCTATCACTCCATATTTACAATTTTAGCCGCAAAAATTTATCATATTTTTAATAAATGATTGAAACTGTAAACATAAAAAAGTGAAAATTGACATAGTATACCGATGACAATCGAAACGAATTTTAAATAAATTAAATTTTAATTATACAATTTTATCCATGTATTCTACATTTATCTATTTTTATTTTTTCCATACATAGCACGAGTCTGTATTTAATAATAATTATGGAAAATGTTCGTATAATTAACATTCATTTCCCTCGTTTGACCCAATTTGACCGATACTCTCTCACGTCACGTGATGAGGTATGATCGATGAAGAATTTAATTCCCCGGTCCGGTACGTGGATCGACTTACAAAATTATAAACTCCATTGCGCTGGTCTAGGCATAAATTGATCTCCACAGTACCTTGTAAGAGTATTGTGAAGGAGAATCGGTAAGAAAGCTTAAGTGAATAATAAATTTGGTAATTATTTAAGTAATTAGTGCTTATTATCTAATTTAATCAATTTTAATTCACAATTATTCCCACTTCAATTCGTGGGTTCGGTGGGAAGGGTTAGCTTAAGCGGGGGCACTGCAAGGGAACAAAGTTGGGAGCTGTGGTGGGTGTCTGTAGCTGTTCTCCAATACGCAATTATTGCCTTGATGATTTAATTACAGCAAAGAAAGAAAAGGCAATATCTCATCCCAATCATCCTTCTCGAGATTATGCATTAGTTTACATGTCTTCAATCCCATGCCCTTAATTGAATAAAATTAACGAATAAAATAATGGGTAATCCACTTTTCTTTTCTGACTTGGACTGGTCGTATTCAGAAGTCTCACGAGTCTCTGACTAGGCCAGTTCGAGTCGGATCTGCTCACTAAATAGTAAAACTCGAACCCGAATCCCTTATTTAAGGGGACCAATTGCGGAATTGCTTAAAATAACTTATGCTTACAGACGACAATCCACTGACTCCTATTAATTCAGCACACTTCCACGAGAGTTGTTGGATTTGGTCTAAACCATAAAAATAAATATATATATATAAAAAAAAAAGGAAGAGGCAGCTCGGTTAAAGTGTCAATACAGATTCTTCGCACGTTCCTATTCCCCTCTTTTTTTTTTTTTTTTTAATAAGCTCTCTCGACTTAACGAATGAAACTCTTATTCGTATACATAACCCGTCATGTTCAAAACCTGCCTATATGTGCTCTCCTTCGGCAGATACCGCAATGAAAAGTTGTTGCCACGTCGGGGAACTGGCACGAAACATAAGATACTAATGGCAGATACATCCCTCTCCTATCCAATCTCGTGTAATCGGGTTTAGTTTCTCGTGTACGTTCGAGAGTTAAGTACGCAAACATATATAAAAAATACACGATGCTTTCGAGCTAACTACTTTGAAAGTGATATTCGAGCACAGATTGAAAGCAATATTCTCACATGTTCTATGTACACACACACGTGTGTACGTGCGTGTGTTCACATGAAAGTGAGTTTCTTGGTCTGATCCTCCTTTGTTGGTCCTTCATCAAATGGTTCGGTGTGATGTCGACAATCCTTGACTTGCTACCCCATTCCCTTGACGGCCCTTATAGTTTCAATGAAAGTTAGGCCTTCTATATATACATTTACATTTTTCATTTTTTTTTTCCGATTATAAAACCGGCTTGTCGAACCAGAAGGGGATGCGAGGAATAAGGTAGTGAAGAGCACGGGGAATCGTGCCGGTGAGAATCGAGCTGAATATCCCTTTATCTCAGATCGGAAATCATGTCATTGTATCGAATCATCTTTCTCTGTGTATCTACGAAGCAAGACATTAATATTCAAAAGGCATTTTTACATTAGTGATAATTTGATTTCAATTTTTCCCAGGTTGTAGTAGAGTTTACATGCTTGTTTGTGCGTGTTTAGATTCTAATCTTTTCGCAAAAGAATATTAATTATTATTTAAAAAAGTGGGATGGTAAATTATATTTATGACCATCATTATATATATGTATATATCGCTCATATTTTTCAAAAAATTAATATATCCTAATTAATTTATATTCGAATATACAAGTCCATCTAGTAATTAATTTACGATTATTCACTTCACTAGTCTATTTTGTAATTTCACCATTTTATTTGATATTATTTCTCACCTATTCCTAATATAATAAAGAAAATGAGGGCTAGTATGGTCAAATCCACTTCGAAAATGTTATAATGATTAATCCAACTTTTACGTATACTTTATATTAAATGCAAATAATCTTAATGTTTTTTTTTTTTTGCATGAATACTAATATTGCATAATTTTCATAATGTATGGAGATAGACTTCAACTGGGTGATGCTTAGGTGGGTCCATAGACTCCGAACCCATCACGATGAGCCGACCTTATCGATTATCGTCAATTTATTGTCGTAATTTCTGACAGGATTTCGTTTTCTTAGAATCCAAACGACGCCTTGCATGTGAATCATACGTTCCTTCCCAAGCGACGAAATTGACGCGTAAATGGTTCAAATAAACTAATCAACCAACCCATACTGATCGATGTGGATGGACCGGTTTTCTGGTAGTTTTACACCTCATTTCCTCGAATAAGATCTTCAATTTGAATCTTATAAATACAAAAAATTAAATAAGTAAAACTCCATGCATAAGAGTTTTACTGCTCAGTAGGAGAGTCTTCTATGTAACGGACGTATCACGTGACATGTCACAAAGCGCAGCATTCAAAGTCTGTCAAATATTAATAACCATTTTTATGTTAAAAACATTTTAACTTGTATTACACGTCATATGATAAACCTAATTTAAAACGGATTAGTTAATTTATCGAATAAATTTTCGAATATCACGTGTTACATGAAAATAATTAATTAAGCTAAGGATATATATATATATATATATGTATATGTATATATTCTTTAAAGTTCAACACAAACGAAGTCAATTGTTTGGTAACCCATCTGCACCACGAACTCGTAAATCACTGCGTCCTTCTCCTTCAATTTGCCGTTCATATTTCCCCGTCAACGTTATATATTATTACACGTACTGTTGCAAGGAGAATTTTGAGGTTTGTATGTAAACTCAAGTCAACCAACCAATTCACTCAATTTATAAAATGTCATGAAATTACGTGTAGCCTTAAACATATAAATACGTGTGAATAATTTCATCAGGGACTACACGTTAAATGGTAATTAAAATTATAATCTCGTAATCTTTTTACGGAATATGCACATTTTTTTTGTTAATTCACCTAATTAATTGCAAAAAGAACTTCATTTTTTAAAGTAAAAAGGAACTTTGTTTTCAGTTATTTGATATGAGACATGAAGTTTTATATATATATATATATATTAACGATGTCCGATATTATAACAGTTAACTAATTTACCAGACAGTATACTATATATCTTGGGACTAACCATTAATCCTCAGATACTGGATGGCCAAAATCTGAGGTTAAGCTGCTGACTTCACTACACCCAATTAATGCCTGTCAGTACCTTGTCTATTTTCCATCTTCCACATATTAATAGATAACTAAAGCATCAATTTAATTTTTAAAATTTTAACGAATCATTAATTTAATTCTTAAAATTTGAAAATTATGAATTTGGTTATGAAGGTTCACTTCTGTAAGTTAATTTTATCCGAGCGTCATAACGTCATTTACAGATACTGACATGGACAGTAACGACCACATCAGTAGGTCCACATACCACTTGAAATTATGAATGGTTATAGTTTTATATATATATATATAATTTTATTCACTTATTAATTGGCACGTGGTATGTTGGCCCTGCAAAGCGACAACTACCGTTCGCATCAGCATTCGTAAATAGCATTACAACTTCTGGACCAAATTAATTGGTGAATTAAATAGTGGGGACTAAATTAAAGGTTTTAAAACTTTCAGAACTAAATTGATGATTCACTGTAAATTTAAGGATCAATTTAATGGTTTACTCCATTAAATACTTTTCCTTTCCTCTAGATATTAGTGCAAAACATTTTTTTCAAAATTTACAGTCTACTATTCGGAAGTTAAATTCGGTTCGACTAATTCAAGTTCTAACGAAATTTTTATATGTTTATAAATTGAAACTCGAGATATTAAATTTTTTTTTAAAAAAGTATGAGATATTTCGATCAGTGTGCTATCTCTTTTAATAAATAATTATATAAAATAATGGAGAAATTATTAATTTATACGACGCCGTGTTGGGTAAGTCAAGTGCATGATAAAACAGGGGAGTGGCCATCCACCTAAAGTCTTCAGTTTAACTCCACCTAAAACTTCACCATAAAACAGATAAACGAAACCAGCAAAGTCTTAAACCTATGACTTGATATTCGAGTCAAAATTGGAGTAAATTCGAGAATTGCATAAAATTGAGATATTTACCTCACATAATTTCTACTTTCCCGTACCCGAAACAGTCTCGATAACGAACTCTACGTCCCGAATACGTATCCACGAGTCCCACGTGTAGAATAATACGAGGTTATATGACAAAGTCTCTTCGGACTGGAAAATACCGATGTAAAATTCAAGTGGCATTGAGCTGTCCCTGTTACATGTCTTGTCCAATAAATGAAATTTATGTCATCCTCCAATTTTCCATTTCTCTTCTTCCATGGGAGTCATTCAAAAATTAAAAAAAAATAAAAACAAATAACAACTAGTTCTTGCTCTTTTTCCAAGTGCACGGACTTTAAACAAGGTGCCCTATTCAGCTCAAACAGGTTCGACTGAAGAAGACCCGAGTTTTCTGAATCATAGAATTTTTTGATCTATAAAATTCGAACAAGAAATATTAGAAAAAAAAATGTTGAAATATTTCAATCAATTTTATTGGATTCTTGCACCCAATGAACGTGCCCTCAAATTAAATAAGCAAAACTGGGAGGAACTTGCGGTCTCTGCTCTGTTAAAAGAGAAAAATGCATATAATATAAATATATGTCTACGTGTATAATGTTGTCTACTATATTTATAGCTACGTATATGTATATAATGTGATGCTTGAGTTTATGGAGACAATAGCACACGTGGAAGGGAGGAGGAGGAGGACGGAGAGGAGATTCCTCTGAAGAAGCTCTGATTGCCCATGAAAGAAGAAGAAGAAGACGAAGAGTAGGAGAAGAAGCAGAGCCAGGAAGAAACCAGGGACAGGAGATAACCAAAAAAGGCTTCTTCTTTCTTGGGTTTTTGAATCAGTGGAAAGGGGAGAGAGGTAGACAGACATAGCACAGAAGCCGCTGCTGAATTTCAGAGCATTCATCACCTCTCTCTCTCTCTCTCTCTGTGTCTGTCCTTCTGGGTAGGACCCTGCAGCTGTTGAATGCTGCAGTTTCGGAGAGGGAAGCCAAAGCACCTGGTTCGTTTTCATGTTCTATGTCTCCTGTTGCTCTGTTCTTCCCCACCCCCCCCTCCTTATCTGCAGCAATCATCAAGAACAGGGGAAGTCAAGAGTTTGTCTCCTAACGAAATTTTCCAACTTTCATCATGGTTTCTATCATCCTTATCTCTCTTTGGTTGTATGCTGAAAATGTCTCATAGACCATGGAGGGTACGCCTTTTTGTTTTTGTTATGCCTGTGAAAGTGACACCTCGCTGTTCAGTTTGTTTAGCATTATATTAATTCTCATTTTCGTTCCCTTCTCTTTGTCTTTCAAATCTCTCCTTGATTGAGACCCCATGAATATGAATGGCTCCGCTTTCCTCTGTTCATGTCCTTACTCTTCATTAGAGAGATTCATTTCTGCGGGTGGGAAACCGCTGGTTATTTCTCCTTCGAGTCGTACCTGTTCTCGAGCTTGTTGCCTTTGTGCCCTTTTGGATGTTTTTGCTTTGTTCTTGCTCCTCCTCCGTTTTCCTTTCGAGGGCAAGGAGCTTGATTGAAGATTCTAGCAAAAGCTTTCCCAGAATTTGCAGATTTGTCCTGCAAAAATTTATGTCCCGGTAATAGTTATTCATATTCGGATTATTTGAAGGGAAAGGTCATACGTCTATCTTTACTTGCTATCTTGATTGTAACTATGTCATGGTTTAAGGTTGTCTGAAAATTCTGTTTGACTGATGATTCCTATGATGCTACAGGAGAACTCTGTGAAACTGATTTCTCGGATGGAATTTCAGATGAAGCAGAAGCTGTAGCCATGGGAGGCTGCATCTCATCGACAAGTAAACATGTCGTCACAGTAGGAAAAAACAGATCGAAGAAACTATCCCCGGGCAAGAAATGGCACAGGAAGATCGTTTCTTCCATCCTTCACGTGCCAATAAGGCGCCGGAGCAGTGCTGGGAATCGTGTGAGCGATGTTTCAGCAAGTGAGTTCATTCATCTCGGCTTTGATGGAGGCCCCACCGATACAGCCAGCAAAAGGCACGATGTCTCAAGCCTGAAGTTTCATCTGACCCAGATGCAGCGGAATCATGGTCAGATTGACGAAAATGGTAATTTTGATCGAGAATGGAGGATCATTTTGTTTCGGTTCGCTTCGTTCAATACTGCAGCAGTAGCCTCATCTTCTGAATGAAGACTCAATATACCTTTGTATTTCGTCGATATATGTGCAGGTAATTCCCAAGAAGAAGCATGGTTCGATTCGGTCAGCATCCTAGAATCGGACTCCGATGATGACTTCATTAGCATACACGGAGGTAACAGATTATTCTTCAGTAGTTGAGCTGATTGATCTGGAGAATTATTGACTTGGGAACTTCTTCTGATTCCTGCAGATGGTTTGCCAGGAAACATTTCGCATAGTCAGGCGGTTCAAGTCGAGAATTCGTCTCATTGTGTAGATAGGAGCCACGAGAGTTGCACTACAATGGATGGAGCTATTCACGAACTTCGGGACAGAACTCGAACCTCGAGTCCCACAGATCTATCTCAGAAGAAGAAATCGACAGTTATTTTCTTATCAGTGAAGAGGAAATCCTACGACGGACAGGAGTCGACTGAGTGTTGTAAGTTTTCGACTAATAGGATGATTCCTTCTCCTACCAATAGCCAACCAGCTTGAATGACAGAATGAAGGCTGTTTCATATGTTAGAACCCCTGAACGGGTTTCATCTGCTTCTGGGTAACTTGGAAAACATTTTCCAGTTTCAAGTTTCGGTTTTTTTCCCATAAAATGATTAAATAAGAGAACATGTTTCGTATTGTACTATGTTTTCCTATATCATCTTTGATTTTCGAAAAGAAAAACTAAACAAGGTTTTCCATATAACCAAAAGGATCCGAATGGTATACATTCTTTAAAAACATCTGCCTCTTTAGAAATAATTCCATGCAGAATTGATCTAACACGATACATTTTAAGATTTTTGAAGGAGTTTCTGCTTCGGTGTAATCCAGGTGCACCAGAGAGAATCGTGTATCGGCCCTGTGCAGGGCTTCTAGTACCACGTTCTAGGGGAGAGAAGCCAACACCAGGGAGCTGGTCCGAGGTTTCACCATCGGTTTTCAAACTCCGTGGCGAGAACTACTTCAGGCATGACAAATAAATTTATGTCACGAAATCGGTTTCATGGTGTAGGTTTTTTCCGGTGAAGTGGCTAAATGGTCTCGTTAATCTTATGGTGCAGGGATAAAAGGAAATACCCGGCTTCAAGTTGCAGCCCTTATGTACCGATAGGAGTCGATCTATATGTCTGCTCGCAGAAAGTTCATCACATTGCACAGCAACTCGACCTTCCTTCTGTAAAACCGCACAAGAAAGTGCCTTCTCTTTTAATTGTTAATATACAGGTAGTCTTTTGTTTGTATTCTTCACAACCTTAAACTGTTGTCTGTTTGAGTATGAAATTCACTGAAGCTGTGTGTTCTTTGCAGGTCCCGACTTACCCCGCCACCATGTTTGGCGAGAATGATGGGGAAGGGATGAGCCTCGTTTTGTATTTTAGACTAAATGAGAACTTCGATGCTGAGATCTCTCCCCATTACCAGGACAGCATCAAGGTAGATACGGGCAACTGATTCCTGCTAACATTTTACTGTCCTAGGAATGATTTTCATGAATGTCTTCATTTCCGACATGTGCTATAAATTGTGACCGAAAATGACTTTTCCAGAGATTAGTCGAAGATGAGATGGAAAGGATCAAAGGATTTGCCAAGGAAAGCCTGGTGCCGTTCAGGGAAAGGCTTAAGATTATGGCAGGAGTGGTAAATCCTGAGGAACTTCAGCTGGGTTCAGCTGAGAGGAAACTCATACAAGCTTACAACGAAAAACCGGTCCTCTCACGTCCCCAGCACAATTTCTTCCGGGTAAGGAAACAAATCCTCCTTAGTGATGTCTGATCGAACTTGCTGAACAGCTCTGAAAGTGAACAACACGCTCCCTCAATGTTTTTCTTCAGGGGCCTAATTATTTCGAGATCGATCTCGATATACATCGATTCAGCTTCATATCGAGAAAGGGCCTAGAGGCATTCAGGGAACGGTTAAAGAATGGAATTCTAGATCTTGGTTTGACTATCCAGGTAGAGTCGTAGTCACTATGTCTCTGTAAGTTACCTTACACAAACGAATCATATGCAAAATTATCAACAAAGCTGGAGAGTTGATGCTAAACTCTGCATTTTTTCCCTGTTCTGGCAGGCACAGAAGCCGGAGGAACTGCCTGAACAAGTTCTCTGCTGTGTACGACTGAACAAGATCGATTTCATAAATCACGGTCAGATACCGAGGATTGTCACTGCTGATGAATACCGATCTATATAAGTACACAGACTGGCGATGCAGCAGGGCTCAGAAGATCCAGACAAGGGAAGCCATTAGCTGATTTCACCTGCATAGGCTGCTCCCTGTCAGGGACAAGTGGAGAGGACTGCATTTCCCAGAGAAAAGGATCCTGCAGGAAATTTCGAGCTGTCTTTGGGGCATCTAAAGCCGTTAGATTTTATTCATTGTTTCTGTAGATCAAGCTCATGTATGAGATTATTATTGATGTGCGCTGTTGGCAATAACCGCCTCTTCGGATTCATTGCATTTTGATCTCTGACATGGCATTTTTCACCCTCCGAGGGGAAAGGAAAAGGGAAAAGGTTGAACCACACCGATCTTACAACTCCAACTATGCAATCCAAACACAGTATCCCATCGATGTTCCAACTCGACTTCACCTCCTCTTCCTGCATTTACCATTTCGAGGAGGCTCAGCTCAACGTTGTGCTGAGCGTCGTTGTAGATTATTACTCTCAGCACCCAAGCCTAAAGACTGCTTGACCTTATTCAGAGGCCGTTCGGGTTTGTGAACTTGTTGCCTCTCCAGGCATAACTCAGTGTTCGCAACCTGTTTGTGCCAAATACTCATCTTCAACAGTAGCTGTCCTCATCTGCCTTTTTGTTGACAGCAACTTGTGATGAAGCCTCTGATGTCGGACCTATGTTTTTCTGAGGGCCCACAAGGATGCTCACCATGTAGATAGTGTTCCAATGAAGAATGACATATTTACTGATTAAAAAAAAAAAATGTTCTACAACTAAATACACTGAGGTGTATCAGATCTTCCTTGTGACAGGATATGATATGAGAAAATGAAAAAAAATTGCCAATGGTTTAGGCCTTATCCAATCATCTTTCAATGTTTTATTTCATCAACGACCAGAGCAAAATAATGAATGTCAAAAATAACTACCAAAAGCTGTCTTGAAAGCCGGCTATTTCTTTCCTGTTTCCTTGTCTCGAAACTCTGTTAGCTGCATATTATAAATATAATAGCAGCGGGACTTGATTTGATTCTTGAATGATCTCATAGACCGATATTACATTCTCGATACTCAGCAAGAAAATAATGCACCACTCCAAAAGGTTTGACCTCTTGTTCTGTAGCACTTCTTGAAGAAAATGAATGTTGTGCTGCAATTAAAAGAAATCCCAAGAACCGAATGTCAGATATTAAAAAATTAGTGTCTTAAAAACAAGGCTTGATCTGGAAATGATTCTTCATCTTCGAAACGTTATCCCATGTTTGCTAGTGAGACTTATATAGACAGAACTGTGAACTTATAACTTCTCAATAGTGGAACCTTAAACAACATGTGCTCAACTTCAGAGAAAGGGCAGTACCTCGACGAATTTCAGTTTGAAATTCAAATTGCCAAAACGTTGCGTAATCTCATACTCCTCTCTCAGGTACTCGTATATTTGGGCATACTTTGCCTCCCTCCAAGCAATTTCTGATCTGAATATGGGACAATGAAAACTTGTGAGAGACCCAACTAGACAAATGCTTAGCTTTGTAACTTAGCTTCTCTTTGTATACAGGTATAACCCACTGATTAGTGTACAACAAGCCCGATTCACCAAACACTATTCAGTGCTACTTGTTAAATTGATAGAATTTTTTCAAGTCTTAGCAGAGCACAAAGAGCAAGAGAGTTATATGGTCAACAGTAAGAAAGGAAATCTACCTGCAATAAGAAATCTATAAAGAACAAGTGATTTCATGATTGAACAAGGTTATTTTACCGCTCAAAAAGGCCGACTTTAAGAATTACATCAGCAAGATTAGAATTAGCCTTCCCAACAAGTTGAAGGAGCTTCCTCCGGTCCATCGTAAAAGTTCCGCTCTTTTCCATTATTCGGTTAATGTTTGCAAACTCTTCGACCATACCATCAATCTACGAGAGAGACGAAATTATGATATAACAACCAAAAAACAGGGTTCTCAAAAACAAGGAACTAATCAGCTAAATTAAAAAGGTAATATTAATGATATTCCAAGTAGCAGGCATAAACTTACTGAAGTAGGTTGTTTTACTTATTTGGATGGAAAACTTTACCTGGGAGACAAAGTAATCCAATGCAATACTTTGACCAAGAAGGCTACCGATAAGGCGAATACTGTCAATATCCAAGGATCTAAGAATGACATAATCAGGGCCTCCTTGCATGTCCTCAGCCAACTGGGGCTTCTCCTTCACCGCATAATCTAATGTAAGAAGACATTGAGAATGAAAAAGTACAAATCACAATCCATTGAGTCTCCATGAATGCAGATCACAATTACTATAATACGTAGTAAAAGCACAATTTTACAGAAGTTTCTTTAATTCTTGAGAGACTTCTTTTGCAAGTAATTCGTGCAAACATGCACCGAGAAAGCTCAAGGGTGCAGGTAATATAGTGTCTAAAGAGTTCCATGTGGAAGCAATTAAACCTAAGACATGTTAAGATGCCTCCTTATGAATTTCATTTTGTTAGATAAAATGATTTGGACTTGGAAGCCCCAAACTCCTAGTAAAATGATATTGCTTTTTATATATTATAATCAAAGGAAATCGCTGTACTGTCTTATCAAATAAGCAACCAGAGCTCACTGGGTTATTGCAACTATAACAAATAAGCCACAAGCATGGAATGACAATTAGTTAATACATTCAAGTGAATGGCAAACTTAAATGTTTGTAACATGCAGCCGTTCTCCTAATAACTGCTAATGAAAATGAAGATATACAAACTAGTACACATCACATTTAATTTCTTCCAGGCAACCATAATTTTTTCCCTCAAGCAGAGAATAATTAATATGTGGTGCATTTGGTATATGAACATAGGACATGAAATAACAGCAGAGCAAGAAGTACTTCAGTATTTTAGCTCTATTCATCTGAAGAAAAGAGAATATAAGTTCTAAAGAATATCAAAAATTAAATTGAAGCACATTTTTTGGTGGAATGGAAAGTTTTACCATCTTTCTTTATCTCTGGAAGCAACCCGGTAGCATGTCTACAAACTATTCTGAGGTAACTCTCTGCTTCATGATCCTCAATATTAAACAGAACAACAGACCCATATTGGCACACAACCATATACTGGGAGCTGCTCGCATTTGCCTCGGATCCAATGCCCTATACAACCAAAAACTCTTTTGAACGGGACTGTGACCAAATAACAAAAGGTTCAAGTAAAATCTTCATTATTCCAATAAAAGTTTAGACCACTATAGTTTTGGAAAATTGTTCATAGAGGTGAAACAAGTGCTATTACAAGACCTGCAATTATCGTTTGCAAAACCAGCAAGACTTCAGCTGAAATCACATGAAAACTTGAGCTGAGCTAACCTAAAGTTGAGAACTTTTGTTTGAAAAGTACAAGACATGGAACTAAGTAAAAGCAATTAATTAAAATAAGAGACCGGAAGGACGATTCTTGAGCAATCTTACAGCAATATCTGAAGGGAAATCGCAATATTCGAGGGCAATATAATTTGATGATCGAGAGGTGGGAGGAAGAACATTGCCTAAATTCTCAGCTTGCAAGCTCTTCAAATCAATACTGCCAAAACCATGAATGAATATCCCAGCTGAGAAAGATCCAGTAAACCCATATTAAACAATTCATTTATAGGGGAAAAAGGCACAAACAATTCCACATGACCGAGAGACACATTATTTCCTGACAATGGAGAGCATCCAAACAATCGAATCAAGCCTCCGAGATGATGAATACTGAAAGGCTTAATCAGGAATTAGCCGGTCAAAATCGGTTTGTAAGCAAATTCAAGCCCCTTTTAAGTTGATCCAAGCAGGCAATTCATACGGGAAAAGGTAAAGATCCAAACAAAATATGAACTTTAACAATAGCCCAACGAGGAACAATAATCATAAGGAGCTGAAATGGACGAACCCGGTCGAGAGAAAGAAGGCTTTGATGGGGATGCTCCCAATTTCTTGGTCGTCCCCGAGCCCAGGAACACTAGCGTACCCGAAATCATGGACCTCGGGATCCAGTTCTGGAACCCGACACGGGATTGAAGAGAAGGGTCTGAGGCTTGGAAGGAAGGGACGTGGAGGAAACCGTTTGAGGAAGGGGAGAGGGGAGATTCTGGGGCGAAGCTTATCGGAGATTATGTGATTGAGGAGAAGAGAAGCAGCTCTCCATCTCCCCATTCACGGAATCAATCTATCTACTCTCTTCGATCAATTTCTGCTGCTTCGACTGTCCTGTCCAGGGGTAGCTCCTGTTCTCGTGCTCCTCAGAACAAATGGCGGTTTTTGGTACTCTGTTTCGCCTTCTCACCCCACCTTCACTTGCGTCCTTTTTCCACATGTTCACTTGGGTTGTGGAGGAGAAGGGAAAATGCACTTTTTCCAAGAACAAAGAACAATAAATTATAAAAACGAAAAATGGAAAAACCATGCGTGCAGAAACAGTTGACTGTTGACCTTCTTACTACATGTATGAGATTGTGCATTGGCCCATTGGGGTTGATCTCCAAGCTTCTGTTTTACTGGAAAGTCTCTTAGCCCAGAGAAGGATAGGGGCTTCAGAGGCTCGTCGAGGCCCAGTAGTCATTCTGCCCCTAGACGACAAACATGTCGTTCCATGGGCTCAACGCTGCCGTGCCAGGCGAGGTCCTCTCCTGCGTGGACAGTTGATTGAGACAGAGAGCCGGGAAGGAGCAAGAAAGAGTTTGCAGGAGCAGGCTGTGAAGAGGTGGCGAAGAAGCAGAAGCGGAGCAGGAAATGGCGATTGTTCTGAAGGTCTCTGCAACTCTCGGCTTGTACCACACCCATCCTCTTCGGAGCTCTCTACCCTCGTCCGCAAAGGTTGTGTCACATATAGATTTGTCCCGTTTGTCTCCTGTGCAAACTGCGTCTATTATTCGTTTTATGGTGGAAAAAAAATTCTAATTTTGGGATCTGGGTCTTTACCTGGTTCTTCCATACGACTCTCCAGGCTGCATTCGGTATATGAACCGATGCTTTCAAGGAAATGGATACCGGGTAAGGGGAATGGGTAGCTGTTTTGGCAGGGGATTCGAGGAATCCAACTTTTCAACTTTAAATTCTTGGTGATCTAACTTTTCAGTGGCGGATAGAATGGAACTGGGTGGTAATTTACCCTGGGTAATCGATGAGTACTATGTTTTTCAATCGTGGAGTACGACTTTTTCCTGAGCACGTCAAGAATATCTTCATGCGGCCTTAGAATCTTGTTTCTGTCAGTGTGAATCCATTCCATCCTTTGTGGCTGTGCTGTATCTGGCAAGTGGAAGATTAACCATTGGTTTTAATACGGTTTCAATAGGTTCCTTTGTCTCTAGGAGTTGAAACTTGGAAGCTGCTTATCAGTAGCTTTCTTTTATCTTTCTTACTTATCCCAACACAGCCTGCTTAATTTGGTTTACCAGGCTGTGAAAAGGATCAAGCAATGGCATACTGTGAAGTGTTAATAATTCGAAAGCTTGCTCTATGGATATGTTTCCTGTCCTTTTTTGCAGTTCCCCCCTCTCTTGAAGGTCAAAATTCATTGATGTTTATGTCCCTTCCACACCACTTGTGTCTACCTTTTCTGCTGTCAAGCTCTTCCTAAGTTTGTAGAAGTCCCTTCTGAATCTTTTCTGCCGGTTATTTACTCTGTGATTCTCTTTCTGCTGGTAATTTAACAGTAAATTCTGTCCCTTTCAGGTAAACTTATCAAGTTTCCAGGTTGGACGGTCTAATCCTCCTTCCAATAGCTCACCTAAATGGCCATCCAAGGCTGTTCAGACCCGCAATACAAGGGTCCCGGCAAAACTATCATCGGGCATCACATCAGACTTCAGCCTGTCCCCTGATTCCGTCACCCAGGAAGCAGAGACCTTCCTTCTGAAAGCGATCAACATGAGCTTTCTTCAGCGCCTCAACTTGGCATGGAAAATAATCTTCCCATCTCGCACCACGAGAAAGAGCTCAAACGCAAGGATCGCAAAGCAACGGCTCAAGATGATCCTGTTCTCTGACCGATGCGCAGTCAGCGATGAGGCGAAGCAGAAGATTGTGGCCAACATAGTCCATGCTCTTTCAGATTTTGTCGAGATCGAGTCGCAAGACAAGGTTCAGTTAACTGTCTCCACCGATACAGACCTTGGGACTATATACTCGGTTACAGTTCCTGTGAGAAGGGTGAAGCCCGGGTATCAAGATTACGAGGAGATTGGATCCATAACAAACATAGAGTACCTGGATAACGGGGAGAGGTCAGGATCCGTTGATGTGAGGTTCGATTTCTTTGTTCCTGATGATAAGACTCCACCATTCTAAGTTCGATGGAGGACTCCGAAGAAAACTGTGCTTGAGTGGCTTTAGTATTTTTCTGCTGTTGTATATAAGTGAATGAATTGTTGTTCTATAAGGTAATGATAGATTTTGTTCCAAGGATACATATTGTGTTCCACTGCAACGGACCCCTTATCATCAAGAAATGTTGTTTTCAACCTGAAATGTCGCAATCTCCGACTATTATAGATCTCTTTATCATCAAACAAAAAAAACTGTAACATTTTCCAGCACCGGAAATCAATTACAATCTATGATATCTTTCATCTGGGAGACTAGAGCCCATTGATCCATTAAACCATGATTGTATTTGAATTTTATCGATCTCGATCATACTATGTGTAATGCTACATAAAGTTAACTTGCTTGCTTCAATATAAACTTATTCAGATGCCATCAACTCGATGTCAGTCTCATATGCTCTGTAATCAAAACAAGATACCAAACTAAAGAAAGTGGAAGTATTGAAGATATTACTCCACACATCATTTAATTAAACTTTCTAGAAGTACAGTAACTCTGCAAATAATGAGTTTCAAGCAATATGCCCTAGTACTGCATTGAATGGCAAAATGAGTACTGACAGTAACCCACAATGTAAGAGGGCTTCCATCTTTGAAGAATCGTACTACCTATCCCGAGCAGAGGCATCGGTACTTAGCACCTTGCACAGGAGCTTGATGAGACGAATTACATGCATGAAATAGTCCAGTGCGGTACTGTAGATTTGATTCTATTTCACTTCCATTCCATCACATCGAAAGCAACACCACAGTTGCCTTCAAAATTCGCCCACTCTAATTCCATCTCGGGGAGCCTCGTATGCATCTTTAGACCTCGACTTCTTCACGCCAGCCAAGAACCAAACTTTATCAGACCTCTGGCCCTCAACTGTCACGCTTGTCACCTTAACCCAGACAAGCACTTTAGTCTTCATTCCCTCGATGCCCATGAGCTTGCCCCTGAGAAGAATCGCTTTCACCCGAGGAGCATAGCGAATTGCAGAGGAGTCCTTGAAGTTGACCTCGCAGGCAGAAGGCATGTAGACAATAAGCTTGCCCTTAGACTCATCAAACTCGTAGCAAGTGATGTTCTGGGGGAAGAGTCCCGCAGGTAAGTTATAGTCCTGAAGAAGCTCGGGCAAGGTCTTTAGAGGCTTCCCTGAAAAGGAAGATTTATCCAAGCAGACAAAAAAGTTTGAATAAAAAAGATGACAAATAAAGCCGTTCATAGCGGACCACCAGATAGATCATTAAATGCAAAATCCGCACCAACTTCTTCCATCACATATGCATTGATTCAGACATTTCCATTGCAGATAGAGCGGTTCATAAGAGACTAGTTAAGATGCTTACCTTTTAGCTTGTTGAAGATCCATTTCGCCTTCTCCTCGACAGTGTTGGAGAGATACTGCAAAATAAACAAGCAACCCGCTTTTAGAACTTATCGAGTATCATAAGGCACAACTGTGCGATTGTTCAATTAGATAATTCTTGCACAGCAAGTATAATGGACTTAGAGATGCTCCTAGGATGGTTCCAAAAGCCTCCAGTTAATGGCCGAACACCAGCCAAATCAGCACACGACATATCATATAACCAAATAAACAGAAGTTGGATAATTTAGGATCTTATGGAAAAATTATATTTTGATTCTCTAGGATGGAATAGATTGTACAAAAGGCTGCTGATTATGATTAATGGCTTCAGATTCTCTCATATCATGCAATCGAAGCAACTTCAGTTCCATGGCACTAAACCATATTCCTTCAAGAATGTTGAGTCATGCATTAAAAGAAAAAAAATGAAGCTTTGGCAAGAAGTAGAGAGCTGAAACCGTTAAGGCGGGTCTCATAAACTCACTGGTATCTGCCGCACAATGACACTGGCAGAATGCTCGCTTATCTAATAGAATGAAATTTGGTTACATTGAGTTCACAAAAACCATGTCCATATCTATCTACAGCCTATTTGAATTCTATTTATGAAGAAATGTTCGCTCAAACTTCAGACTACGTCCTACGACAAGTTTAACTTGACCACCAGTGCCACTTCATCTCTTCAGCTTTCCTCCTCCCTATCAGTTATCAGACTAATTTGAAAACTTACCCAAATAAAGATCAATCTTTGAGGGTTAGCTTTAGAGCCAATTTTGAACAAAACAGTCCCCACAAGCACCCTTTAGACAGGTTACCTCGTCCTACATGAGCTTCGACAAAGCGTGCAGACAATCTCATCTGAATCGATCCTATTTCTACCAAAAGAACAGAAAAGATCCCAGCTTTCTCATATCTTTCTTGTTTTTCCGGGGAAAAACTATAGATCTCGAGTCCTACTCCTACCCATGATTCCAACAAAGCCACATTTCCACCAAAACCCACGAAGCATATACAAAATAAAAGATCCATAAAGTAGAAAGAACAGAACATGCCAAACTCACAGATCAAAACTACTCGAGACCCCTTGAGTTAGAAAATGAAGACACATACCACTGCCTTAGGACAACAAGAAATGAAGAAATGCGCCGCATTTACAATCCCAAAGACTCACGAATCAATAAACCCACAAAAACCCAGAGAATGGATGGCCGGGCTGGAAGTTGATTTGCTTTTAGTGTAAGAGTTATTTTGCTGTGAAAGTGAAACGGGAAATGCAGACTCACAGTGATATCTTCGGTGATGTTGGAGATCTCCTCCTTGGCCTTCTTGGAAATCCATGAGCTCCCAATTCCCACCTTCAAGCTGCTCACTTTCGTCAGAGCCTTCTCCATTGCTGCTCCGTCTGGAAAGCTCTCTCTGTTGCCGCGTCAAGGCAGCCCGCTCTCTGGGTCACTCACCAAATCTGAAAATCTGGGTCGTAGTGACTGACAGTGAGCGGATAGAGACAAACATGCAGCTGGTGCACCTGCATCTCAAAAAGTGGCTCTCTCTCTCCAATTATCATAATCAATATTAAATGCAAATATTCAGCCAAAAAATTTATGTTAAATGAGCATATAATTTATGAACTGCCAAATATTGCATACACAACTATGGGCAATATGGTGAAATCTGTGATTTTGATGGAGAATCACAACAATGGCAGGATTCATTACTAATCTCTTCCTTGCATTTGAAAAATAAAACAGTTGGATAGACGTGATTCGATAAGAGAATTAAAACAAAATCTCTACTTTTCACTTTGACGTCACATCAATAGTTAGTATTAATTATTTTTATAACATGCATTTTATTCTCCTCGGATTTATGAATCTTCCACAAGCTTGTGAATTCAAGTCCAGTCACGAAGCACATATGTGAGCGGTCTCAACAAGAGGTATGCACTCGAGAAAGATTCGAACCTCCGACCCTATCCACTATCACATAATTGGTACACTAGTATTATCCACTTGAGCTAATTATTGGAAGGTTTATGTTCTTTTGATCACACCTTTGTAGGGAGGGAGATACTAGCAATGTAATGTGCTCTGCTTGAGGCTTATAAATTTACTTTACTTATAAAAAAAAAATTATGTTTCAAAATTTTTTTTTTCTTTTTAAGAAATCTTATCAAATTCATCACTTTCGAGATAGGAAAGCTCATCCAGGCGGAAAAGAGCAATTTCTTGACGAGAAAGAATGAAAAAAGGAGAAATCTCTTTACCACAGAAATGCTTCAAAGTAAAGCCTTTATTCCATCACGGGCTGAGTGATGATAAAGCGGGATGCCATATATCTATCTCATGTGGGGTGGGACCAAAACTATG
Organism: Lagerstroemia speciosa; assembly: GCA_037672795.1. Taxonomy (NCBI): domain Eukaryota; kingdom Viridiplantae; phylum Streptophyta; class Magnoliopsida; order Myrtales; family Lythraceae; genus Lagerstroemia; species Lagerstroemia speciosa. The sequence continues at coordinate 4,172,108 of CM075295.1, forward strand.
TTCTTTTTCCTGTAGTGTTTGACATTAAACAAGGCTGATAAACCGAATCGATCACGATTAAAGAAAAGGAGAAGGCTGATCGATTACAAGCGATGCCCATCTGCAATCGAACAAGAGATCCTGCAAGTGGCACCACGAACTTTTCAAACTTTTAGTCTGACCTGGCATGTGAGCAGCTCCCTTAGCCTGTCCTTGCCCTGCAAGAATCAGGTCCGGAACACGGGTAAAACAGTAAATTTGCAATGAATCAGAGGTGTATATGAGGTCGAAAATCGAAGGGAAGGGTTCAAGATGCTTGAACTCTAATTGCAGCCTCGTAGATCGAAGGAGAATCACGGGACTTTGCTTCTCGGCAAACAAATTTTCTGAAACGAGATCTCTTCGAGAGTGCCTGCAAGTAGTTGGTGCAGCACGTAACCGCAAGATTGCAGACGGAACAGGTTCTTCGGGTGTACTATAATGTCTGGTAACATGGTAAAAATGAAAATTATGACAGGAATGCTTGGACAGCCACAAGTCTCGCAGCAGGATCCTGAAGAGTACCAATCAACCAGGGAATGTAGCGGATTGAGAGGTAAAAACTCAAAAGAAAAGAAGCAAATTTGAAATCCATTCGCATAGCTTGGCATCGAGAAAGGTAGCAGCCAAGCAAAGAATCAAGAAATGGAACCGAGATGTCCGGGAAAGAAGGAAGACAGCTCGAGGGATCGGGCGATCATCATTGAACCATGGAAGATATTCGAAAGGGATTTGCGGTGGGGCATTGAAGATGGAACACCTGCAAGCAAACCGTGTCGCAGACAGCAGCCGAACCGTGGACACCACAATCATTTTCCTGTCAGTACTTTGAAATCAATCGGGTTCTGTGACCGATCATCTAATGAATTTATAAAAGTTCGAAAATTTACACTGGACTTGCTTATGTTCGAGTGGAAGAGAGCAGAAATCCGAGCTCAATAAACAAAGAGATTAGACGTCGTTTAACGTGTGACAATTACTATCTAGCTCATATGACCAGATCTTAGGGAAGGAAAGAGAGCGAGCCTTAGGATGCGTCATGCCGCTCGATTTGGACACACTACCTGGATTGAGTAATATCTATCACGTAACGTGGAAAAATATTAATAAACCTACGATAAATTGGTAAATTAGTATCGATACCATAATAGCTGCCTTAATTATTACTAACTAGAATGATTTGATCGGTTCTTTCCCATTCATAGCGTCACGACCGGATAGGACTTTCTAATATTTTATCCACCATTGCTCCTTACCAACCCACTCCCCGCTCTTAGATTTTTAATGAGTCAATCGGACTTGAATTTAAACTAGTTAAGTCGCATTAAACTTTTGAATATTTACGTATCTGTACAGTAGAAAACATGGTTCAACAACCCACGCAGATTCGGGGATTGAATGCCATGCGAACCACTCGGATCGTAGACTTACTCGAACAGCCCCGTAGAATTCACGATCGGTACCCGAAAGGCATTTGATACATGGAGTGAACCGGGAGAATGACGTGGGATCTGAACCGCTTGATAAGATGTAACATGTCCGGTTCGAAAATTAATCGGGCGGTCCAAGAATTAATGGCATAATTAAAGAAACTTTCATGATGAAGATGCATCATCCTAAGAATTGGAACCACGCGCGCCCCACGTGCGATCGGGGCTGCAGAAAGGAAGAGTTACTCAAGAAGAGAATCAGAGTACCAGCCAATCGGGTTCGAGGAGGACTTGAGCTGATCCCATTTTCGTGAATAATCGCCTTCTCTGGGGGCATTTATGTGACTGCGAACACTGACACTACCAAGTTCTCTCTTTACTTCAAAAAATTTTTTCTTTTTTTATTTCTATTTTATTTAAATATTTAAATTTATAACATAATATACTTTATATAATTCTCTAAATCAGAAGTAAAATAGTAATTTTAGTCATTTATTCTCACTCTATATCCGCTATCTTAACCATAAAGTTTTTTTATTAACTACTCAATATCTTTATTCTCACTTCATATCACGTAATATTTATAATTGACACTAAAGATCAGTCACTTTTTTAACGGATGATTTAAAATTTTAAACTTAAAAATGATAAAATTAATATCGTATATTAACAACGACTGAGAATGCTATATCTACTACTGTAAATTAATAAATTTTAAATAAATTAAATTGTATTACATTATAATTAAATAATTTAATCACATAAATTCATAATAATATTTAACTTTTATTTCCTTTCTTTTCCTTCCGCGCATAGCACAACTGACCGTCTAGAAATGCTTTTATTTATCATTCACTGGGACCCGCCACCAGTCACCCGTACGGGCTAAATGATCTTTTGGACTAAATTATCCACAATATTTTTTACTGTTATAATTTCTATTTTCAATCTAAATTTACTATTAATATTATATTTCATGAGTAAAATTCCAATAATTTAGTCGGTCGCCATTATTTTTGTATCATTTTATCTGGTGAGTCGACCCGACTTAAATATGAAATAATAAGATCTCAATGGACTCCCAGGAACCAGTGTATTGATGGAAAAACAATGCGAGGAATTCAATTCTCGATTATAAAATTATTGCAAAAATACCAGAAAACATATTATTTCTTTCATTATTTTTCGCGTAATTCTCGTACCACGTTCAGCAACCGTAAAAACCGGCAGTCTACTGTCTCCTATTTCCTCGTGGTAATCGAAAAATTCGTGCTCTTAGTAAATGTGTTATTTTTTTAAGGAAATATGAAAATCTAATTTCAAAATATTAAGGAATAATTGATTACGTTTTTCTTGACTACATGATACAGTACGATATAATACCAAAGTTAGGTGACAAAATTTATTATAATTCGAGAATATCCGAATTAAAATTTTATCATGAAATTGGTTAAATTTATATACTTATAACACAGCGAAAGAACTCCATTTCTCCTTTAGAGAGAGAGTTTTCAGAGGTCCGGGGTTCGAGTCTAGGGGCCGGTATTTGAGGATTAATGACGAGTCATTGGTCGTATAATATATTGTGCAGTGAATTAGTCGGTTGTTACGGTATCGGATACCATCGATATAAAAAAGATGTATTTTCCAAGCGCAATGAATCTCATATTTCAACTAATAATTCAACAAAATTTTATTTTTTCAGTAATGTTAATATTTTTTTAATAATTTAATATTACTCCAAAGTCCGACCTTGCTTAGAGCATCCAAAGTGGGGAAGAGAATCTAGAGAAAAAGCTCTGATTTTTCACCGAAAATATTGAGAAAAAACGAAAAATGAGATGCGGGAGGGGTGAGAGGGAGAGGGAGGGATGCGTGTCTGTGTGGGTAGCAGGGAGGAAAAAGCAGAGAATAAAAAGAGACCGAATGTTGACAAAATTCATGTCGCTGTTCTTAGAAGGTCGTTTGTTTGTGTGAAGATTTCTCATCTGGGATCTCTCTCCGTATACTCTCTCTTTCTAAAAAGCTCTATTTCTCGTTTCTCGATTTCTGCCCATCGTCAGAGGGCGTCGAGGTAGCGCCCCGACGAGGATTTAAGCTCATTAATGGCGTCACTGTGAAACCCACTTCCCGCTCCTCCTTGTGATTGCTGTCTTATTCACTTATTGCTCTGTCTTGTCTGTTGGGCTCCCGGGGACTGGAAAACTTTTCCAGATGTTTTTTTTTCCTTGATAAATAGAAAACTTTTACGGATGTAGATGTTCTTGTTGGGTGATTACAATTCTTGGGTAGATATTTTCCGAGCAAAAAGGTTTCAGAATCGGGAGGACGTGGATGCTGTTTTGAGGTAGGTAGTCTTTCCCTTTTTCCCGTTCCATTTGGAAAATTTATTATTCTAAGACTTGCTTGGTGATGATTTAAACCGTTCTTTAGGTTAACCCAGAAAAGGAGAATTCTCCTTGAGCTCACGGAACTAGTTTTACAGCTTATTTTGCTAGGGGTCTGTATCATTTTGGAAGTTGAGCCAGTCTTCTTTATATAATGATGCTGAATGTGACGTGGTAATGAAGTGCGGGTAGTTCAGCTTATTTTCTGTGATCGTCCTGATTTTCTCGAGAAATTTGAGTAATTTGTCCCAAAAGAGCTTCTTTCAACTCCTGGGTGCTGGCATTCCTCCCAAAACTCCCCAACTGCTTTCAGCATTTTCTTTTGTCGATGGGCTGATCAGATTTGTGTCATCATGGAAAAAACCACTGGGATTTGGATCAGATTCCTACTATCAACTAATAATTCACGAGTTTCATTTTCCTTCAGAATAACACCAGTGCATAATTAATCCATTGATCTTCGCAGCTGCATTTTGGTTGAGAGCGTTTTTACAACTTCTTGGTTCAATGCAGCATGTTGGGATATGTCATTTTCATACTTTTACTTTAGCTTGAAATGTGCTAAATTGAGGGTTTAAGTTCAGGGACGTCGCATTTTGATGTGCCAGTGTCTTGTCTGCTGTATTTACTTAGGACGAGTTTTCCTTTCAATTTTGACGAATCATGCTGGGTTCGGTTTTATGTTCTATCTAGTTAATGGCTTTGGAGAGGCTACTGCTTGTTGACTCGCCATTTCCAGAAATTATGCAAATGCTGTCTTGAGAATCAATAGGTTAAGGCATTAAGCAATTTCAATTTCTAGGATCGAGTTGTAGTTGTTAGCTTCTTTAGATTCCAGACTTCTTCACACTTGTTGAAAAAATTTATGTGCTTGCTTATCAGTATCTGAACCTCAACATTGCTAAATATTTGGAACATAAGAAATAATTGCAAAGTTTGTTGATTTGAAATTGAAGTTAGTCTCTTCATTACAGCTGGAGAAATGAAGGAAGTTTATTTATATGGACTTCTAATGTTTCGTCTTATGTTTTAGGGCTCACCTCTGATATTATCTTCTCGGGATCTATCGGGGATGGGAACAGAGATGCAGTTTAAGAGCTATATGCCGGGATATTGTTCTACGAGGGATCTAAATGAAGATGCAAACGTTTACATTAATTGGACTCTTCATTATAGGAATAGACCATTGCCAAATGGGCAGCTTTACAATTGTTCCTGTCCAAGTGCTGCTGCAGATTTATGCATTGGCTATGACAAAGATTCTGTGAAGCAGAAAATGCTCGAGCATGAGGCCATATTCAAGCAGCAGGTACAACTGGGTTTGAAATCTGTGCTTGCTCCAATGAACTTAATCAGTTTAAAGTTATTCTGATTGTTTATTTTCTGTTGGCCTCAATAATAAGCAATGTGGTTTGTGAACCAGTGGTTAAGATTCATGTGGTCTTTTTTATGGCCTCAATATTAAAATTGTGGCCTGTAAAGCAGAGAATTCTTCTTAAATGCAAAGAAGGATCTTGATTTGGTTGAGTTTATCCCAGAAAGTTCACTTCACCGAGTCACGTTGGCACCAGACTCTCAAAGAGGGTTGGGGAAGTTGAAGCTGAGGTTTTTCACCACACCTCAGTCTACTCATCCAGTCACTCTGTTATCCTGCATCTGTTTGTTTTATGTTCACTTAGAATCTTCCTGGAAAAGAAATGTAAGAAGTACACATTTCGTCTTCTCTTGTTTCGTAGGTGTACGAGCTTCACCGTTTGTACAGAACACAAAAAGATCTCATGGATGAAATTAGAGGGAAGGAACTGCCATCAAGCCCTATAGCTTCTCACAGCTTCCTCCCTGAAGATGCTCGGAAATGGCAGTCTCCAGGCTACCTCTCCAATTGTGGGAGGCCATCTGTTTCGGGTTCAGAAGAAGCCAGCTGTTCCCCGATGAAGTCTCTTAAGGGACATAATAGTCAGCAAGCTTCTCCTTTAAAGCCACAAACACAAGATGGTTGTACTTCCAGGGGGCCTGGGTGGTTGGAATCTGGGCCCTCAAAGGTCAGAAGAAGAATGTTCGATCTGTCCCTTCCAGCTGACAGGTACATTGATCCCGACGAATTGGAGCCATTTAAGGGCAAAACCTATTGTCGAGAGGATAAAGCTGTGGCTGATCTAAACCAACCTATTCATATTGAAGATACTAACATGCGTCTTCATACTCAGGCCAACACCTTGTTGGATGGGGAGATTATGAGCAAGGATCTGTCTTCCGAGTGCAGGAATGGGACTTTAAGCAATTGGCATACAGTGAATAATGGAGGTGGAAGAGGTTCTCTTTACCATGTTATTAATGCAGGTAAATTTATTTGTACGGAAAATACACCTGTTTGCTTTTCTTATTTTGTTTTAACCAATGGTGCTCACTTCTCTCTATCTATCAGGTCATGTTACTGGTGATCAGAAGCATGCTCTTCAAGGCAAAGCACATGAAAGTTTGATGCATCTCCCTGCTCATACTCTGAGTGAGCACAAAGTTTCTGTCATGTCTGATTGGGCTACGTCAAGTCCACAACCGCTTTCAGCTTGGGAGAGACCTAGTGGTAATTTGACCCAAAAGTCAATATCAGTTGAAGAGGGCCCATGTCCAGACTCGTACTCAATCCATCACAGAAACTTTCAGCCCCCACCTCTGGGCCATGGAATGCTTGGTGAAAGGTGGTATCAAAGTGATGGAAGAGCTGATTCGGGTTTTGAAAACAAGTCATCACTTGATCGAATTGGCTTTTCCCCAGTGTCCTTATCATCAGGACCAAAAGGGATGTCGAGTCAACGTGATGATCAAAATAGCGTCGATGTAAAACCTTCAACGGTAATGGACCTGAATAGAGTTTTTTCTGATGGAGAAGAACTGCAGGAAGACCATTTCGCAGTTCTGCCTTGGATTAAAGCAAGAACGTATCAAAAGGGTGAGGCAACCGCAAACGCTGATTCTGATTTTAAGGAGAAATTTCCTTCTCAGTCATTGAATAATCAGTTGACTAGCAGAGGTGAATTGTGGGAATGTTCAAGTAATACAAAAGTTCTTGAGATTCCAATTTTCAGAGAGCCACCTTTGGCTAGGAAAGAATCTTCTCCTCTCACTGGAAAATCTGACAAAGAAATTGCAGGTGGGGGGAACATAAGAATGCTAGATATCAACTTGCCCTGTGATCAGGTTCCTGAACTGAACAATTCAATTTCCAAAGCACCTCTAGCCCTGGAAAATAAAGAAGTGAGCGCCAAAAGTTCTGGCTTGAAATGTGAGATTGATTTGAATTCCTGTGCAGATGAAGGGGAATCTTTTGTATCAACAGCTGATGGAGCCAGTGGAAGAAAGATTTCAGTCGTAATAGACTTGGAAGTGCCTCCATGTCTGGAGATGGAGGAGATTTCCTATGAGGATGAAAAGCATATTCAATCTCCCCATTGGAAAATCGAACACCTAACTGTTGAGTCCAAAATAGCTGCTGAAGCCATAGTCGCGATTTCATCATCTGTCCTGGATTTGCCTGAACCTTCCTCAGCTGAAACCCTGACGTGGTTTGCCAGCATTGTTCTGAAAGAAACAAAAGTTCGAGGCTTTAGCTGTCCATCACAAGGGATCGATTACTTTGAGTCCATGACTCTGAAGTTGACTGAGATGGAGGATGAAGAGCACCTACCCCAGCCTCTGGTTTCAGTGGATACTCTGAAACTTAGAGAAGAAGACTGTGTTGCCTCCATGTCTGCAGCCAACCACCGGCCCCAAAGGAGAGGGAGGCAGAGGGGTGATTTCCAGAGGGACATCCTCCCCGGGCTCACTACACTCTCAAGGCATGAGGTGATGGAGGATATGCAGATTTTTGGCGGGATTATGCGCGCCACAGGCCACGCGTGGATTTCCAGTCCCACAAGGCGCAAATCAGCTCGTAACAGGTCAGCTAGACCGAGGAGGAAGAAGACAACAAGCTGCCCTTCTCCACCTGTCGTGAACACTGCTTACACTCCGCCATTGAACTTGATGGGATGGGGCAAGACAAGGCGGTCGAGGAGGCAGAGATGCCCTGCCCCTTCGGGGAATCTTGCGTTGATCCAATTAACATGAGTAACATTATCATTTAGGTTATCAATCAGTCTCTTATTACTTGAGCCTTTATAGAGGGGAGGAAGCACTTTGAATGTCTTGGAAGATTTTTGAGGCAAAGACGGATAGGCCGACCTTTATTCATTTGTTCTCGGCAAAAGTCAGGTCCTTGGTTAAATTCTCTGTGAATGATGCTCTGCTGCTGCTTGAATTTGCACCTACTGCCATTTCTTCACTTCCAGGTGAGCTTCACCGACCCGATCCAACGGCTCCCTTGTCTTTTGGGTTTTCAAATTATAGGTGTTTCTTGCAACTGCTGCTATCAAAATGTCAGGTTTTGTGTATCTGATCAATGTATTTCCTCTGCAAATGTTACATACAGCTTTGATTTCATCTATGACAGAGCTGAGGCATGTCTCATTCTCTCTCTCTCTTTCTGTGGCATCTCTTGGCAGATGTATGTTTCATCCATCACATGTTCTTCTATTCATAACATATTTCAGGTCGAATATAAAGTTAACAGATTGCATACAGCGAACTGATTTCGACCATCTGTCTTTTGACGTGAATCATGTGGTCGATAAAACAGACGGCTTTTGCTTCAGCTTGCAACGTCGAAGAGCTTCGGTAATGTTTCTCGTAGTCTTGGTGCAGATCAACTATGCAGTTTGAGGTGGAACCCGAACCAAACACTCCACTGGCCATGAAGGACGGGTTGATGTTGAGTTAGCCTTTTTCGTTGGATGGGAGAGTGAATCATGTTGAAAGAGTGGTGGTTGCATTTATAATGTGTTGATAGGGAATTGAAGATCTCGGTAGAAGAGCATTGATGGATTGGGAGGATGATGAAATGAGGCGGAAAGGGAAGGGAGGTGTCGCGCACGCGAGGGGGAGAGCGCGTGTTGGGGAAGAACGAGGAGATCTCTCTCTTCTGTACTAAAGAATGCGCTGGGGAATGCGGTGACAGGTTTTCTTAAGTCCGATATTGTCTCCACCAATCATCGCGCAGATTGCCGACTTATGTCTTTTTCCTCGATCGGTCCTCTATTTATCTTTATTTGCATGCCTGGCCCAACAGGCCCCACAATTAATTTTATTTTCAGCATCAGATAACTTGTACACTAACAGCTTTAGCCCTCAGTCTTTGGGATGCTTTCCAATTTCATCCTTATGGATTTTACTTGTCCCATTCCACTCCCGGGGTTGCATGAGATGTTGATCAACACTGGTTCTTACATCGTTTAATGGGATCGACTTAGACCAAACTTAGCAATTTACGGAATTGAGCATTTGGCCTAGCAAGAAAGGCGTCCGGCTCAATTCTTTCTCGGTATCGAGAAACTCATTGAATCTAATTAATTTAAATTGGAAAAATATTTATTCATAAAACTAAAGCTTTCACAACTGTAAGTTTTCTTCCTTCATAGAATTTGAATTCGAGAATTTAACTGAAGAGAGAGATAATCAACCACCTCAACTAACTCATATCAGTTGGTCACTACTCTTTTATACTTGTACATCAAGAGAATGTGTGAAGACTACAAGTTTGTACCCACGATGAAGTGTTATGTTTCCATGATGGCTCTGCTGTATCGGGCTGGGAGGCTTGACAATGCTTTGTCGTTTATGTGACAGATGCCTGTTCAGTGTCGAGCCCCGATGTGCGAATGTTTAATGCATAGCTATGGGCTTCACCCTGGGTTTGATCTCAGCATCGTATGCTGCTGGAAACTGTGTTGAATCTTCACTATCAAGCAATCTGTTCCTGACCAAGTTTCTGCACAAGAATCAAGCTTCGCCTGCCATGGCATGACAATGGGAGGACCGTAGTGTTAAATGATCTCTGGGTACTTTCAGATGCAAGAACCGATGGATTTTCTCAAAAGAGATACTGATATGAACCTGGCATCCACTGAGTTCCAGATGAAGTCTGCACATGAAATCGAGATCCCTTGTTAATCTGGAAAACTCCTACAAATATAAGAGGACGCAGCACCCTGTGTCCAGCAGGATACGCTAACCAGGGCAAATTCAGGTAAAGCATGGTTCTCTCCTCCTCCATTTGGCTTCAGTTTTAATGGACTCTGAAATCGATCTGTGATATCGACCAACAATAAGGCTCCCATTCATAGAGAAATATCCATCTTTCTTGCAGTCCAGATGATTGCAATGACATAGATGATATCTACTCCTTTTACTTCATCCATTCCGTCGCCAGCATTTCCTTGTAACAGCATCACAATCCATATCGGTCAAAGACGAACTCTTTTCCACAAAATCTTGATTCGGGACATAGAGCTCGGGAAATCCTTGAAAATCTTTCAGTTTTCCGGAGAGCTGGCAAACATCTTACAGCACTCTAATCTTCCTTTCTCAGAAAAGGAAGCAAACAATGGAAAGACATATGGCATTGCACTAAACAAGAAGTTCTAATTGTTAAATACATCTTTGTTAGTGCAATCCAATGATCTACCTTTCCACATTGTCTTTTTCTTTCCCCCATGTAAAGGAAAAGAAACATATACCGGATAACTGTCCTCCTACTGCAGATTAAGGTTTAACCAAGCTCGATCATGCTGTATCCACGAACTTTCTTCAATCCCGTGGTTTCCATTACAGACCTCAACTTGCCTGATTCACCCCAGTTACCCTCTTCTGCATAAACATTGGATAGTAATGAGAAATATCCTCCATCCCTTGTTTCAACGTTAACAAGATTCCTCTTAACTGCCAATATCAAATCTAATCTCCTGTGGATCCTGCAGCCATTAAGGAAAGAGCTCCATATGCCCGCATCAGCAGGCAAGTGCATGGACCGAATCACAGAATAGGCATCATCGAGATTGCCTGATCGGCTTAGAAGATCAACTAAACAAGCAAAATGTTCCATTTCTGGTTCAACCTCAAACTCCTCCATCAACTTGAAGTAGAGCTTACCTTTCTCCACGTACCCCGCATGGCTACAAGTTGATAGGATGTTCATGAAAGTAATTTTGTTTGGCTTTATTCCTGATTCAATCATTTGATTGAAAACCAAAATAGCTGAACTGACTAGTCCATGAATTCCATACCCGGCGATCATAGCGCTCCATGAAACTATGCTCTTTTTAGGCATGCGATCAAAGATCATTTGGGCAGTTCTGTGGTCTCCGCACTTGGCGTACATGTCGAGTAAAGCTGTATCTATGTAAATGTCATTGCTGATTCCGCAAATAATCAGCTTATGGTGGATCCATCTGCCCTTCTCTATGTAAGCTAAGTTGGAACATGCTTGAATCAAAATTACAAAGGTGACTTCATCCATATATAATCTTCTCGAGTACATCTGATCAAAAAGTTTGATTGCTTCCAGTGAATAACCGTTCTGAGAGAATGCACAGATCATCGAGTTCCATGTAACGACACTTTGCTGTTGGGCATTGATGAATACATTATGGGCACAGTCCACATGACCGCTTTTGGAGTACATATCAATCAGGGCATTCTGCACGAACTCATTTGAGAAGTCTATCCTGACAATACGTCCATGTATTTCACGGCCTGTCTGAAGGATGCCCAAATCTCCACATGCTGAAAGTGAAGTTGCTAAACTAAACGAGTCAGGCACTATTCTGTTTCTCAGCATTTGCGCAAAAGTTGATATCGCATGCTCTATCAACCCTTTTCTGGTATAAACCGATATGAGCATATTCCAGGAGACCACATCTCTCCCTTCAATCATACAAAAAACCTTCTCACTATCCAGTAATCTCCCACAATCAGCATAAAACTCAACCAATGGTGGACCCAGGAAATCATATTTAGAGTCCATGGAATTTTTTATGATAAAGCAGTGAACTGACTTTCCTCCTCTTAGCCACCCTAATCCAGTGCAGGTGAACAGGAGAGCCATCAAGGTCACTGAATTGGGAGCCACACTGGACAACTGCATCTCAAGAAAAGCACCAATGGCATCCTGAAATCGACCTCCTTGGTTATAGCTCGAGATCAGTGCGGTCCAAGATGCAGTGCCCTTGTAAATAGTGTTGTAAAAAACTAACTCTGCACTTGCAAAATCACCACATTTGCCATACATAATGAGGAGACTGTTGTTCAACGACCCATCAGCACTCTCGATATTCCGAGCCACTACTTGGCCATGTACTGACCGGGCTAGTTTCAAACAGCCCAGCTCCTCACATGCCTCCGCTAAACTGAGCATGGTGACGGAGTCTGGGTCCACACCTCTTGACAACATCAAACGGAACATGTCCAACCCGCCTAATAAGTCCCCATTGTCGATATATGCCGAAATAATCGAACTCCAGCATACCAAGTCTCTTTCGGGCATTTCATCAAACAGCTTCCTCGCACCAGAGATGGATCCCATCTCACCGTACAAAGAAAGCAAGCACGTCAGGATGACATTATCGGAGTCCAACCCACACTTTATCACCCTCCCGTGGACATTTTCACCAGTGGCAAGGTGATCCGAGCAGCTCGAGCAAGCCCTGAGGACAGAAGGATAAATAAACCTGCTGGTTTCTGCTGTTCCGTCGCACTGGGCGAGCATTCTGTGGTAAAGTTCAATAGCGTCCGCGAAGCAACGGCCCCAGACGTAGGACTTGATGAGAACACCCCACATGAAGGGATCGGGGAAGGAGGGGAAGGTCTCGAAGACGAGCCTCGAGGAGCGGAGGCAGCCCAACTGGGCGTAAGAGTCGATGAGCTTCGTGGCGGGAAGTGGGTCCCCGTGGAGGCCCGTGACCAGGAGGTGGGCATGTAGCTGGGTGAGGGAACGCAGAGTGGCGCATGCCCTGAAGATGGGCATGTAAAGGGTCATCTCATCCGCTGATTCTGGTTACAGCTTTAAGAATGTCTTGGTCTGTTCATCAACAAGAAACAGTTCGCAACGACATCTTCGGAGTTCACAGAGCCGCCACGCGTCCAACATCAAGCTGCTTTATATGTTACATGCTACGGGGGCATTCAAACTGAATATCTATGTTCAACATAATCCAAAAATCCAACAGATAAATCCGAACCAGGTCAGCTCGCAATAGGGATAAAACTCGTCAAATATAATTTTTTTTTATTTATAAGACTCGAATTCAAGATTTTAAGAAAGATGTTCAAACATCTTAAACATCTATGTTAGTTTCAATAAATTTCTTAAATATACCTTTTAGTACTATCGTCAAAATAGTTAAATTATTTTCAAAAATGAAAAGAACGAAATTTAAAGGGAAAAAAAAAAAGAGGAGGAAATTTAAGTTAGAAGGGGAAGGGGACCAGGTCACCACCGGCCACCGGGCCGACCACAACCAGGGACTGGTGAGATCATAGGTGATCCCAATTGTGGGGCAGGAGGCTACTGAGGGTCCCATCCCTGCGAAACCAAGAATGCAGCCAATCTCAGTTTCGGATGGGCGATGACACCAGTCATAGATTGTCGGTGACATCACTGGTCTTTAGCAACCTCGTCGGAGCGTGGGACTGCTAAGTCGTCCTTGAGAATCTACGTAGTCAAGGGATTCTGTGAGCATGCAGACAAGCCACCACCTCAGCAGTCAAATCCTTGATGACAACCGAGAGCAGGCCAGTAAAGATTCATAAGTTCGGGAGGAAATTGCAAATCTGATAATTCCTTTCGGCTTAATGATGTTCCAAAAACTGCCAAACAGCAGAGCAGAATACATACACTGCTACAGAAACAAGAACAAGAACCAAAAAGTTCAGTTACGCTTTTGTCAGAACTGATGAACCTCTGATATTGCAAATCGAATCAATGGATGTGTTTGAGCAGACCCAGCAGAGTGATGTATCCACTAAAACATCTTGTGGCATCAGCTAACAGCTTCAGAAGTTCTTTATTTCGAAGCATCTAGATGGAAAAATGGTCCTGATTCTCTGAAGAATGAACTCAGAATGCAATACCAATTTGAAGTTTTCACTCCATGACTGCAACTCCACCAGCAGCCTTTATCTTCTCGATAATCTCACTTGCCGCCTCCATAGTGACACCTTGTTTAAGCACAGCAGGCACCTTCTCAACGAGGTCCTTGGCCTCCTTCAATCTGGGATTAGGGAAAGCCCTTGGCCTCCTTCCTTAATCACCTTGATCTTTGCAGCTGCATCGTACTTCTCCAGCTTCACATTGAATGCTGTTTTCTCTTCTTTCTTCTCCTCAGCCTTTGCAGCTCCAAGTCCTGCTCCTCCCTGTGAGCCCAGATCCATGCCTTCCCCTGACACTGGCTACATCTTCGGCTGCCTCAGTCGATCCCGCAAAGCAGGACCTATCTGAACTCGTTCTTCAGGAGGTAGGTCAGCTATTCGCTCCGCCAGTTGAATGATTCTTTCAGAGGGTGATGGCCTGGGGCCATAGGGGTTATAGAAGGAGGGGTGCTTGTACTTCTTGGGCTTGGCGTTGGGATCCCGTGGGATGAAATCAGGTTGAAATGAACGAAGCTGCAAGGGTCCTGTTGAGCCTCTGACAGTGAGCAGAGAGCAGCAGGGTCGGATGAGAGTGCCGAGCTTCATGGCCTTATCGATCAACAGTGAGAACAAGAACTCATCCACTTCGAACCACGAAATCACATCCGCATCGGCTTTCAAGTCTTTCTCAGCAAATATGAAAGGAAAAGCAATCACAAGAAGTCACATTCAAGGCAAACACCAAGAATATGCATCCGTGTATGCAGAATCTATCAGACAAACGCGATCAAGATTGAGAAACAGCGGAGTCAATGGACCACATTGCTATTTGAAAGCTCATTATCGATTCATCGAGCATCGTGTGAACAATCACTACCTCAGCTTACTAGCTAACTAGGGCATGGAAGCACAATCTGCAAAGTTTACAGAGACTCCAAACTGAAAACTTATCTCTTCCACTTCAGCTAGGCAATGACAGACCGGATGCAGGGGTCGGAAGAAGTTGCAGTCGGAGATGATCAGAGAAGGTCAGTGAGAATGAGAGAAGACGGCAGACCGGCAGCTGAAGGCTCGCCGGCGAAACGACGACGGCAGGTAGCGGAGACGGGAGGAGTTGGGAGGGTTTAGGTGAGGTGAGAATGGGCTAATATGGGCCTCAAAATATTAAAATGGGCCAATCTGAGGAAGGCCCAATAAAATTTAAAAGACTGTTCTAAATATTTTTTATAGAAAGGAAGTTAATGAGTTGATAAGGGAATAGAAAAACGAGAGAATCAAAGGACGTGTATAATTCTATTCGTGAAGATCAAATCCATTCATAATGAATTTTATATCGGATAATAAATAGAAACGATTCTGATTTATAATAAAGCGAATACTGTCAATCTATTAGGTTAAACTTTTGAATTAGCTACAAACCCAATTTCTTCTGGTCATGTAGATATTCCACGTGGTATCGAGCCAACGTAACAGTTTGCACCAAGACAAGTCAGAGTATGAAACCAGCGGTCCGTTAAATCTGAGATCGAAAAAAAAATATCCGACTCATGATCCAATTATTAAGGCAATGTGTTTAGAGAATAGTATCATATCAGTTCTGCCACACAGTGCAGTTGTTTCAACAAAGCCCTACACCTAATTTTTTTTCAATGATAGAGAAAATTTATAAATCTAATAAAGGTAAAGGATATAAAGAGGTTCAAAAAATTACACTGTTAAATAAAATAGTATTCAAAAGTTTAAGGATCTCTTATTAATCCAAATTTGACACAAATCAACCCATAAAGAGTTAAAATTTTTTAACAATATTTTTTTATTAATAAAATTCGAATATAATATTTTATTTAAAAACAAAAAACAGCGAATCATCTCCACTAATTCAGCTGATACATTTTCCTTTTGCTTTGATAAATATCTGACGAGAAATTTATTGAGCCACCACCAACCGAAACTAAACTTCTGGCTTTTTTTTTTAAATATAATTTATTTTATGTGGTCGATCTCAGAAGTCAACGCCCGAACTCACGCGGACCAGCTTCTCACGCGTTGGATCAGCCGACACAACAGCCCCGCGGATCAAACACCACCGTCCGATGACCATGAAAAACAGGACAACTATAAAACGTGTAGTAGACCAGTCCCCATGTCATATCGTTACATCTCTCTTCCTCATCTTCATCTCTTTCCTCTCATCTCAACTGATCAATGGAGTCGTATCCCCGCGGCGACGGCGGCGAACCCGGGAAGCAGCAACAGCATCAGCACCACCCCCCCAAGTCCAGCAGCGAGCTCCTCTCCAGCGCCAAGCTGATGGCTGATGCGGCCAAGTCCACCTTCGCCCACAAGTCGGACGAGATCGACAAGGGCAGGGTCGCCGGCGCTGCCGCCGACCTGCTAGGCGCCGCCTCCCACTACGGCAAGCTCGAGGAGAAGAGCTTCGGCAAGTACGTCGACAAGGCGGAGACTTACCTCCACCAGTACCACACCTCCCACTCCTCCACCCCCACCGTCGCTCCCGGCCACTCTCCAGCCGCCGCCGCCCCCCACCACAAGCCGTCGGAGTCCTCAGGCCACGAAGAAGAGGGCGGCAGTGGCGGGTACGGGGATTACTTGAAGATGGCTCAGGGTTTCCTCAAGAAGTACTGATTGCAGAAGGGGTGGGATTTCACAAGTAATAGTTTTCTACTGGTTTCTTCGTCTTCTTCGATCAAAGTTTGGAACTTGTACCAGTTAGAGGGATCTGGGCGAAATTGATAGATCAATTGACAATCCCTGTATCGTGACAACCTGTTCTTGAATTGTATTATGTGTTCCTGCGAATTTCCTTGTTCCATGTTAATGGGTGTGACAGCTTATGTTTAATGTTGATATCTGAAATTCTGAAGTCAAATGAGTATCAGTTAATTTAGTTAACTGGTTAAGATTCTTCTGTCGAAAAAATTGTAGCTGCAATCTGGATCGATTGAGATCAAGATGACCTCATTGAATTATTCGGTGGGTACTGCTCGTTTACTGTCGGTAAGTAATACTTAATTAAGATCGATTTGAGCGGTACATGCCACGGTAAGTAATCAATAATTTAGTAAAAGTTGGTGGTTTAGTATTTCAAAATTAACTCGTATATGGCCTAGTGAGACTAAGGTCACGGGTTCAAATCCTTCTTCTACGTGCGTCAAAAGACCCGCTAGATCTAAAAGTTTGCTCATCAGCCTAGGCTTGGAGGGCACGGCTTATTGAGTTATACTAGACTTTTAGTGAAGTTATGTTAGATATATCTTGAATTTTTTGTGGAGTAAATTTGAACCCGATTAAAATTTTATGCAACCCGATTGTGGATAGCTCAGCACTGATTTGACTAGGTGATGTGGGGGGCTTCATCCCCGCGGTATAAATTATGTATTTTCGAGATTTTAATAGCAGTAGGACTTTTCATTGTATTGTGTAGAGGTTAAGGTTAAGGTTCGCGTTCTTCTATACTCCATCATTGTTCGCCGTTGATAGTGAAAACTCTTACTCCTCCTTTGTCCGTGGACATACGAACGGCATCCCGCTGTCCCAAACTACGTATATTTGGTGTCCGGTTATCTTTTCACTACTCTCAAGTACTTCGTCTATTCAATCAATTTCCAATAAGTTATGATGGTGGAATAATTCACTATAACGAAGTGATTGGATTTCTGCTAGTGTTATACTGCTTCTTTTCGATCTGAATAATTAGTTTATAAAAGCTAGGGGTCATAACTAATTTAGTTCGAATAAGAGAGTCCACTACGAGAATTAACTCTTCCAATATAAATTTTTTTCATTCGCAACTTGAACCCCTAAGTGGAAGAGGCAATCTTCGTAACTTGTGCAATATTATTCACCAAAACAAACGGCGTCGTATTTGGCTTGGACGCGCCCCCACAAGTTGCAGTTATTCGTTGCAGAGGCGAAGCGGGTGGATTTGTCGAGAGGTGAGAGAGAGAGAGAGAGAGAGAGAGAGAGAGAGAGAGAGAGAGAGAAGACGGTCCTCTGGGCTCGGCCTTCTCCTTCGATCTCCACCCCGTTGCCTCTTCATCTTCTAGCTGTCAAGCTCCTCCCTGATCTTTTCCCGAGGTAAGTTCGAATTTTTGTGCCTTCTTCGTCGGTTGGGTGGGTCGTTCGTGGTCTCAGTAATGCAATGCCTGCCGATATAATCCTCGAGTCATTTGTGACGACCCGATGTCAATTTATGACTCAGAAACAATCGATTTCGGATCTCTTCGTGTGATTTTCAGCTTCAATTTGTTGAAATTACGATTATGGAGCATGTACGTGCTCCATAATTCATGATTTGTAGATTTGGATATTGTTGTGGTCTATTATCAATCTCTGGAATCTGGTGGGTAAGCAATTAGCTTTGCTGAAATCTGAAGAGCATTTCGGTTTTGTATAATAGGCAGATTTTTGAGTCTGCTGAAATATGCAGCAAATGAATGGAAGTTTTCATAGGATTGGCATTTACCCATTTTTCCGAGTTGCTTAATAGCTGAAGTTGTTGTTGACTCCCTTGAGGAGTTGTTGATTCCTTTCTATGGTTTCATTTACTGGTTGTTCATATAATCGGCTGATCAGTCTGTGCGAAAAGGAGGGACTTTTAACTCTAATACATAGCTTGGGCATATTTGCAGAGATCATGGCAAATGATCTGCAGTTATATCCTCTATAACATTCGCCTCTTGGTCAGTTCTGCTGCCTGATGCTATGTGGAAGTTCACTTCCAATGTCATCTCAAGCATCGGACTGAAGAAAAACTCTGCCGAGCCCAGCAGTGCATGTTCGGAGTGCTCAGATGATGAGGACTCCTCCAATCTTAGCAAGGAGGAAGGCTTGGAATGCCCGATCTGCTGGGAGTCTTTCAACATTGTCGAGAATGTCCCATATGTACTATGGTGCGGTCACACGCTCTGCAAGAACTGTGTTCTCGGTCTTCAAATGGCCATCTTGAATTTCCCTTCAAAGCAAATCAAGATTCCCTTCCTCGTTTCCTGCCCGTGGTGCCAGTTACTGTCTTTCCGGCTTGTCTGTGGAGGCAACCTGAGGTTTCCCAGGAAGAACTTCTTCCTTCTCTGGATGGTCGAGAGCTTGAATGGAGAAAGGGAGAAGTTCATCTCCTCCTCGTGTCAGGACACTCACTCGATTTCATCTCCAAGATATAACTTAACTCTCGGAGGTCGAGCAAGCCTGGGAAGCCCCAGAATGCTTCCAGCCCCACGAAATTCAGGACAATCCCAACCCAACATTGACCATATCCCCAGGAGTGTGGATGCCCGCCATCCTTCTCTGACGAAATCAATTGATCTGTTCATCAATTTCATGTCCAAGTTCCCACTGGTTATCATATTCCTCCTGATTCTATTCTTTGCAGTTCCTGGGTGTGCTCTCATCTTGGTCCTGTACACTCTGCTTACGGTTCTATTTGCAGTCCCATCATTCTTGGTATTATACTTTGCGTACCCTGTGTTGGGATGGCTGGTGAAAGAGATAGCTTCTTAAGCTATCAGAGCTTGGAGGTGGAAGCCCGGGAAACAGTTTAATCGTGTCGACATTTCCGATGATCACAGAGGCTCTCTCTCAACATTCTTTCCCTCTCTGCTCATTACATTGTTACAATGAAGTCAATGATGGAGATCATATTCAACTTTTTGAGGAGGACAAGGTGTGTATTGGTCTGTAAGTTTCTCAACGTTTGGAACTATGTCAATTAATAAAAGAATCTTGCTGAATATGTGCCACTGTTTTATTGAACCAACTGCTTTGATGTGTTACGATGCATCCTACTTACTCTCAATGATCCTATCCTACACGTAACACAAGAAAAGTACCTATCAAAGTACAGAACTGCTACAATTGTTTGGCAACTGCCACAAAATTTCCTGATAATCTCAGTTCTTTCATACCGTGTTGTGTTCACTGAAGACTTTCTCGTGTAGGTTTTACTCATTTATCCACTCATGTCTTATTGTCATAGATTTCTTACTAGTCAGGAAAAGGAAATAAAAGGCCAAAATGTTTGAATACTTCCTGGAACTATTTTATGACAGAATACATAAAGCTGGGGGTGACATCTGTTCATGGGAAGTGCTGTGGCTGTACAAATATTGGATTACATGGACATCAAAATCAGCCATTCAATAAGAGGAATTCATCCCAAAAAGAGACAAAAGCTAATGACTGAAGAAAGACTCCTTCGGAGTATTACTCTGGTTGCACCACAGGCACTCCACCGATTGCTGCTGTAATTGTATGAGACTGGAAAGCACGGAATTACCTGATTATATTGAAAACCAGGTTCAGTAACCTATAGATATGAACATATAGGAGTAAGGAAGGCAGGCTGGAATGCAACAAAGATTGGCAAAGATGGCTATAGGCCAAACTGAGAATAGCACTCATGGATTACACTATTTACCTTGATTACCATGACTAAAATAGGAATTCTGAATCAGAAAGCTCGAGGACCCGTGGACACCTATCGGCTTCACTCCTGGTCTGAAAGAATTTCCCTCGATGTACCTATAAACACATGTCAGCAAATTACAAGTTTCGAATCATGACTAGGCAAGCTAGACAGCAGCTGAAAGGCAAAATGGGACTCACATTTCTTTCAAGAAAGGGTGCTTGTAGAAAGCGTCAGGGATTCTTCCAGAAAACTGATTGTGATCCAAGTACCTGAGGTGTAGCACATGAAATCTCGGCATTAAGAACAAATGGAAACATAATGCACTTCAACTGCATCTTATCCCTATTGTAACACAAAAAGAGGGGGTAAAAACTCAAAAAGATCAACCGACAAGGGCAAGTGGGGATATAGGATACAAAGACTCACAAGAATGTCAATTTGGGAATATGAGCAAGTTCGGCTGGTATTGCTCCAGACATTTTGTTGTATGATAGGTACCTGAAACAGAGAACGCATTCAAACTACAGGTGAATTATGTCCAAAACAGAAATGGATACACATTCCAAAAGGTAGATAGTGTACATAAATGTAAATGTTGGCAAATGAATAGAAACTTACAGAATTTCCAAGTTGGTCATATTGGCAAGTTGCGAGGGAATTCCTCCAGTTAAATAGTTATTGTTCAGGTAACTGCGTATTCAAAATTTCAAATGAAATATAACTTCCTATGAGCATTTATTTCATAAGGAGAAGCTTCAACAGCAATGGGTAAGGATTCTCAAGCACACATCACTTACAAGTTCCTCAGAGCGGGAAAGCAACCTTCGTACCGTGTCAGCTCCCTCAGAGTACCAACTAAGTGGTTGTTGCCCACATCCCTAGAAGAAAACCGAATTAAGTTCCAGGACTATAATCAAGGTACTCGAAGATGCCGTCGGTCAATCAGAGAATTACAGGTGCTGGAGATTTGGCAGGGAGCAGAGTCCTGGTGGTATCCTCCCAGATAACCGATTTTCTTGCAGATAGAGATACCGAAGTTCTGGGAGATTGGCTAGCTCCGCAGGAATTTCACCTTTAAAATTATTAAAGCTAAGGTATCTGCAGAAGTTTAGCCATCTGGTCCTTTAGTGCACTTGAATAATATGCAAATAGATTGGTTGGAAGATAAATAAAGGTAAAAAAAGATCATGCGAAATATTGGTCATATTGCTTTAATCAATCAAAGAAAAGGGAAAACATAAATAATTAGCTTACAGAAGCAGAAAGAAACAGATGGATCTTTAAGAATTATCATTCACCACCACAACAAATTGAGTGGAAAATTTTCTATAACACTAGGTGCAGATTATTATCATTACCTAGAATTGATTCTAGAATCCTACATAGTAGCTTAGCTAGAAAGTTAGAAGATCTGGAGCAATTGTAAAGGGGTGCTATGTAATTCCTTTTGTGAATGAAATTTAATTAAAATTCCCCCCCAAAAAAAACTTACAGGTGCGTAAGACTCTTCAGCTCACCGATTTCTGGAGGAATGACATCCTGTAGCTTATTCCATCTCAAGTTACTGGTAAAATAGCATACTTTTCATCAGACAGTTTCAAGATAAACAAAACTAAATGACCTTCCAAAGGGGGTGGTGGCCTACAGTATTTTAAGACGCTTCAACCGTCCAATCTGAGGAGGAATTGGCCCAGTCAACTTGTTATTATGGAGATCCCTGTAAAATGAAGCTAGTCAGTGGAATTGCAGAAAACTCGTGGAAGCAACCTTCATACCATCCTTGGACTTGAGAAAGACAAGAAAGGTCAATAAGAAAGCCATCATTCTATTACAATGAAAGCCAACTTTTCTGGCCTTCAACTTAAGTTGTTTTCATGAAGAGAAAGCCCTAGATGATAGTCTAATTACACTATTTCTTCCTTTCGCTGGGTAACCAGGGAAAAAAAACACACTCCTTAGAGGGATCATCAAACAACACGATGGCCCAAAGAACAGGCAGTAGAATGAACCATTAGCACCAGAGTTGAAGATTCTTACAGCCTTGTCAGATCTAGTAAATTCGTAACAGCTGTCGGAAAAGGCCCAACTATTGAGACTGCATAAACTTCCCTGCCAAAAGAAAATACATTATCAATCCAAATATAGGAAAACATGCGTCAATATGGAAGTTAAATATATGCAAAAAATCTATCGGTTTAAGATCCTAAGACAGAATGACTGAATGTTCAAATCCCCAATTTGCTTCCATATTTGGATCAAATTTCACTGAAAGCACTGTGATTAAAATAAGATTTCATACTATGACAGGTCAGATCAAACTTACAGATTTACTTGCAAGGAATAAAACAAATTTAGCAACTTGAATTGAAGTAGAAGGAACCAGGATATTGAGAGAGGATAAAGGAGGGTTTACAATTCCGTCACAACGCGATAATCTCCTTGAGTGGAGCAAGTAACACCTGACCAAGGAGGCAGATCGCCCTCTCCACACGGATCGTCCCCCACCCACGAGTAGACCACCCTCCATCCAAGAGACGCCTTGATTTCATTCAACGCCTTAACTGCAGCCAATAGAATTTCCAAGTAATTCAGGGGAAATTTGAGGTAATACAATTAATAACCCTCACCAATAGCTTAAAAAGTACACAACATTATAGAAAAGGACATATCTTTTGAATTTTACACTAACTCGTCAATTTTCTACCAAGATGCGATCTTTTTGCTCGCACGGTACATGAAAGTGTATAACTGAGCATGCAATGCTTAAGATCTTGCACCCATTACGTCGAATTAAGAATGCCCGCCGTCGGAAACGAACCCAAGCAGACCCAAAAGGGAACAATTGAAACAGGACAGAGGGCCATAGTGGAGGCGGAATCGAGCTTTACCGTCGCGCTTGAGGGTTTTGCAGAGAACGGCATCCGGAAGGAGCAAGGGGAGGATGATGAGGATCAGGCTGAATGAGAACGGGAATCGCTCCATCACTGACGAAGCACCTTAGATCTCCAACAAATGAAGATGATGATGACGGAGAAGAAGTCCGACTGGAAAGAACACCGACACCCAGTGGCGATCGATAGTGCAAAGCTATCGAAGAGATCTCTGTCTCAGAGTGAATCCATTGAGAATCAGGGGGAAGCGCTCTCTCTCTCTCTCCCCCTAGTTTCAGCAAGCGCGTCGGTATAAATTTTTCCGGGAACTTCATTTTTCACCCTACACTTTACACTATTTCATTTTGGTCACTAGCTTTAATATCATTAGTGAATAACCCCTGAAGTTTCGATCCATTCCACTTTACGCCTTACCCAGCTGTCCACGTCATACCGCAAATAAAGTAATATTGGGGACCAGCAAACAGCTTATTAGAAACATTAGAGGACCAAATTTGTGTTCAAAAAAAAAAAAGATTTAAGATGAAACATTAAGGAAGCCGATATGGACCCTGAAAATACCGACCCAGTTAACAAATGCAGCCATTCAGATGACCGACTTTCTGTAGTTAATCTCACTCCCTCGATTTGCCCCGCGTTAGGACATAGTGCTAACTCACCGTGAAGGATGTGACACGTTAGCTAGCGCACAGACAACCCTTACTCACCCTTTTGAACGTATAGTTCGTAGCCAACAAGGTAGTTAAAAAAACCGGCAGAATTCGGTTTTGAAGGGACCAGGGAAGAAAAGGAAAGATAAGAGTTATTAGGACCCTTGTAAATGTTATTTTGGCATTCAAGAGTAGTGGTGTAACATCGTGAGGTCACGGGACTCATGCCATTGCCTCTCATAGCCGTACCTCAACACCATCCATCCGTCCATTTATTAACATTCACAGTTCTTTGACGAAAAGGCTTAATGCAATACCTCTCATCCTCGACTCGGGTTCAAGAGATCCGACTTAGATTTTTATCAGTGAAATCACCTGTGTCTAATTTTTTTTTTCACTTTTGGAACTCAAGCCTCGATGTAGTCGAAAGTAATATATTCAAAGTAATAGATATCAATCAAATAGGTTTGATTTTCATCAATCGGATTACACTTGTAGCTCATTATTCCCTAATTCTTCTTACTATTTCTAAATCCATAAACCTTTTTACAACCCAAAAATAACATATTCACAGTTGTCATTTATAGCAGGAAACGTATCTTTTATGAAGAAAACCAAGCAGCTTGTAACCATTGGACTTGGGAGAATAAGTCTTCAAACTTTAGCAATCGATTCGGGGCAGTTCATATACAACGACTTCTCGAGCATAATGTAAACCGACCATTCCACGAATATCATATCATAATACATTAAGGGAAATACGAGTAGAAATAAAGTTCAAAGTCACATAGATTCACTGGCACAACCCCCACAGGACATACCAGAGAAATTAAGAGAGTACATTAGTTCATGGCTAATTCGGATTCCATTTGGGCCATTTCCATGCTTGTTTCCACTCGTAGTTTCCCAAAAAAAGGCTAATAAACTTGATGTGGCCAACCCGTGATTGGTTGGTAAATTCAGAAACAAGCATGGAAATAGTATCATCACAGGAGAAAAAAAGGGCTTCTTGCATAAGATATCACTTTCTATCAGAAATTAGGAGGATCCGGAATTATTTCTCGCCAGTATGACTTCATGTACGTACCCTCGCATTGTCTTGTGAATTTCATGGATCTCCTTCGAAACCTTACAAAAAGAGAAAGTGCATAGAGAAAACCTAAAACAATGCGGATGATGTTTCTGTAATCTATACGTTCTTCCTCTGGTAATGGCTGGCCCTTAATTAAGCAAACCAAGTTGTTGCTCTCCTCCACGGCATGAAACAACCATCTCAGTCTCCACCATCTGTCGATGGAAATATTCGTAATGCTGCTGTTGTCGGGATGAACGCATAAACTCAGAGCCCGGGATCTGGTTGGGATCGTAGTCTTTGCCCAAGCTAGATGAGCTTTACTATATAGGAGCGTGTACGTATATCTAGAAGTGGGAAGACATGCATGGCTTGATGGTACGTGTAATGCTAGCTAGTATTAATGGAGGAAGTATGTACGTGAAGTTCTTCAGTTGTGAAGGGGGTTGGGCCCCGACGGGACGAGTCTCTTCTCAACACCGTACCTTGGATCAATCTCGTCATCCGGCGGCGGCGGCAGTGGTGGTAGATGCAGGATAGGCCGGTGGCGGTGGAAGCTTTGAACCTGAAAGCATGGGGAGTGGCGGGCCAGAGAATTGCATGAAGTGGCCAACCGGCTGGCAGGGAGGCTGTAACGGATCGAAGGGGCTGCAGTACGGGCAGAGACGAGGCCGAGGAGGAGGAGTAGGACAGCCAAGATCAAGAAAGGCCGCCTTGGAGTTGCCATGGTCTTCTTCTTGTTGTTCATGGCGTCTTGTTGACGTTCTTTAGGGGGGAAGTGCTTTTGGGGAGGTGAAGATCTGAGGGGGAAGATGGCGATGGTGATGGCGATGGCGAAGGTTAAGGTTGGGAGATTTAAATGCGCGGGGCGAGAGACACATGAACACTATTAAGAGAGAGGCCAAAGGGTTTGGTTTTGAACCCAGTGGGTAATGCTCGAGTGGACTCCCATAAAATTAGTCACGTTATATGGATCATTGTGGGACATGTGGGACATGAAGGGACCCCCTTATGAAAATAGATTGCAAGGATAGAAACCGGCAAATGGTTGGATGCAATGGTTCGACGTCTTTCTATTTAAATAGAGTCTCGGATTCGTTCACTGTGAATACAATCTTTTTTAATTATCGGTGAAAATGAGGGTATAGCAGTAGTAATAATCAGCCATCACCATGCATAATGTTCGGGTTTTTCATATTTAATCGTGAATGTATCAAACGAACTGAACAAACAATGTGAACACAGTTCCCATCAAAGCAGTACTGTCGAAGGCCTAATATAGTTTAGGAAGTCGGTGTCTGTTAAAACTATAGTTTTTAAAACCGGACCGGGCTGGAAACCGGTCAAGGTATGGGTTCTTGGGTTCAACTGGGGTTCAATGGGTCTAACCGGATTTTTACAAATAATACTTATAATAATATAAAATTAGTAATATGAATGTAAGATTGTTATATTTTATACATTAATTTATAATTTCAACTTTACAAATAAGATTATTATATTTTATACATTAATTTAGAGCTTAGGTTTACTTTTTTTCTATTTTTGACTATTGTTTTTTATTTTTTTTTTTTTTTTTTGTTTTTCTTCATTGATCGGTTCTTATGGGTTCAGTGGAAACCAGATCAGACCGTCCGGTTCACACTATCCAACCCGGTCCTTGACTCAAATGGAGGAATGAGTGAAACCGGACCGGGCTAGTGTCCGGTTCCCGGTCCAACCGGTTTGACCGGCCGGTCCAGTCCGATTTTTAAAACTATGGTTAAAACCCAAGTTCAAAGAGCTACTTCTAGTAATTTTGCTAAGAGCATAACTCGAACATGAGATCTTAACCTCACCAGACCTCTTGCGAGTGAATTTTAAACTATTAGATTATCGTCGTTGGTGGTCTGAGTGCAGAAAATTCATGATTTGGAGAATTGTACTTCACTCGAGTGTGAACTAAGCAAGCATTTATCGGACTTTTAAATACCGAACGATTCGCTTCTTGCACTTAGATAATGTTCCGAGGACTCCCATAAAATCAGTCACGTTATATAGTTTTAGTGTGGGGGCATGGAGGGACCCTTCTTGGAATACATTCAGATGACATTTTTTTCAACGTATAAATGATATACATATATATATATATATAGAGAGAGATAAAATGAAGATGAGATAAAAAGAGTACAAGAAATAGAGATTTCTAGGTTACGAGAGAGTCTTGTGTGTAATGAGTACACTACGTGGCAATACTGGGTGATGTTACTAGCCAGTACAATTCAGTTATTTTTATGACATTTTTAATATAACTTAAAAGAGAAAAAATATCATAAAAGGAAAAAAATAACACTAAAAATAACTTAATTTAGTTAACTCTTGATATTATATTAAAACTGTCAAGTAATGTACCTGTTATGTACGTGACCTTTTCCTAGGCCACATGCCGAGGGCGTGCCGCCTGTGCCAGAGTCATCATTCTCCATTCAGATGATATTTAATTTCTATGGAATCGGAAATGGGCCGAACTATGGGCCCAAGTGGGAGCCTTTCAGGTGAAGTTGAAAACTGGCCCGACTGTACTTCCAACGCCGTTAGATTTGCTCACGTCCAGTTTACACGAACCATTGATCTTCTGTTTCTTCTCTCTCTCTCTTCCAATTACAAGAGAGAATCACAGTGTTAAAAGTGATTGGCGGAAAAAGGAAATACAAGGCATGGACTGTTTCGGTGAAAATCGAAATTAGAATTTATTAATTTCTGATCGAAAATGACATCACTACTTCGTATCTCTATTTTTGATAATGTCGTCGTCCTATTTCTTGCTTTGCGTGAAGGACATGACATGGCTTGCTCATCGGGACAACATGGAAAAAGACTTCCTAATCTACACGATCCGAGCTGGGAAAATACCTTACTAATTACTACGAATAAAATTTTAAATTAAACTGACCTTACGATAATACGATGAAAAAATATCAGTTGTATTGCTCGCATCATTTCAGTTTAGCTCGTGCTTTCATGCACCTTATGATAAGACACAGTTAACCGAGAATTTGTCTTTATTGTGAGACAGTACCATGACCGTCGTGCGTGATCCTATTAACAAAGGTCTGTTTGCTTTGAAAGAGTTGCACTCTCATTTTTTCGATAATCGAAAGAGTTTTAATTTTTAATTAACGTACTCAGCCTATCCCTTCTAAATGCAATTAAAAAAAAAAAGTAAGAATTAAATGGAATTAATATAAAATTCTTAGGAGGGTGTCCCTTTTTTTTTTTTGCTAAATCGAGGAGGGTGTCCCTTGGGAATTAGAGAATATTACCCATCGCCCATATCGCATTTTCTTCTTTACTATTCGCACCCACCAGTCAACGATCTCCGCCTCCAGCCACCGTCGCCGCCGCCGCCCCCCGGCCATGGATCTTCTTCCGCGTCTCCTCCTCCTCCTCCTCCTCCTCTCTTTGTTCTCCCTCCTCGACCCATCTTCTCAATCCCAAGTTTCCATCTCCGTGTCTCCCACCGTCCTCTCCAAGTCCGGGGACGCCGTACAGATCCAATGGGCAGGCGTCGACTCGCCCTCCGACCTCGACTGGCTCGGGATCTACTCCCCTCCGGACTCCCCCGACGACCTCTTCATCGGCTACGTCTTCCTCTCATTGGACCCGGCCCACCTCACCTCTGGGTCGGGCTCCGCCTCGCTCCCCCTCCCCAACCTCCGGGCTAACTACTCCTTCCGGATCTTCCGGTGGTCCAAGTCCGAGATCGATCCCACCCGGATCGATCACGACCACAACCCGCTGCCCGGAACCCGCCGCCGCCTGGCTGCCTCGGACTCTGTCGGCTTCGCCACCGGCCACCGGCCGGAGCAGGTCCACCTTTCGTTCACGGACAGGGAGGACGAGATGCGGGTCATGTTCGTGACAGGGGACAGGGAGGGGAGGCTCGTGAGGTTCGGGGAGAGCGAGGGGGATCTCGAGTTCTCAGGGGCGGCCTCGGTGGAGAGGTATGAGAGGGAGGACATGTGCGATGGGCCAGCGAACGAGACTACTGGGTGGAGGGATCCTGGATGGATCCAGAGCGCGGTGATGAAGGATTTGAAGAAGGGCACGAGGTACTATTATCAGGTGAGCAAGATTTGATGCCCAGGTCTTTGTTGGATTTTGCTACTTTCCAGCTGATTGCTCTAATGTAAGATTTGATCTTTCGGGTTAATCAGGCTTGGAAGATTGTTGGGCAGTTCCCTTGAAAGCTCAATTCCTGATTATTCATACTCTTCAGATGTTAGTGCCCGTTTATCAATGCATTTGCTTGTTTATTGGGATGGCTTTGATTAGGTTGAAGACTGGTTTTGGTTTATCTGTTTGTATCTACAGTCTGTGAATGAAGGATCAATTGTCCTTTCCTTTTGAAGCTAGACAGTATATAGGTTCCTGAGCTTATGGGAAAGGGTAAATATTTAGTTCTTGTTATCAGTTGGTGGCAAATCCGGAAATTGTTGTTGAGCAGATTCTGTTATTCTAGGATTCTGTTCCAGTCTTAGCTATCTGAACAGGAACGGCGAGGACTGCTGGTTCATTTGTAATGCTTGCTTTTTATATTGCTTATATTCATAACAGCCAGCTACTTATCTTGAATTCCTGGCATTTCTCATGGTAGGTTGGTAGTGATTCTGGGGGTTGGAGTCCGATATACAGTTTCATGTCACGGGATACTGACTCCGACGAGGCATTTGCTTTCCTCTTCGGGGACATGGGAACTGCAACTCCTTATTCAACCTTCTACAAAACCCAAGATGAGAGCATATCGACTATAAAATGGATACTCCGAGATCTCGAAGCGCTAGGGCCCAGCAAGCCAAGCTTCGTGTCCCACATCGGGGACATCAGCTATGCAAGGGGCTACTCGTGGCTGTGGGACCACTTCTTCACCCAGATCGAGCCTGTTGCTGCCCGTGTGCCTTACCATGTCTGCATCGGGAACCATGAGTACGACTGGCCATCGCAGCCTTGGAAGCCTGAATGGGCCAAGGTGGTTTACGGGACGGACGGAGGAGGGGAATGCGGGGTACCCTATAGTCTAAGGTTCACAATGCCTGGCAAGTCCTTGGAGCCAACAGGTACCAGGGCCCCAGCAACTCGTAACCTCTACTACTCGTTTGATGTGGGGCCAGTCCACTTTGTCTACATGTCCACCGAGACGAATTTCCTTCCCGGTAGCGCCCAATATGACTTCTTGAAGAATGACCTGGAATCGGTTGACCGGGACAAGACCCCATTTGTGGTGGTGCAAGGGCACAGGCCAATGTACACGACAAGCTATGAGTCCAGAGATGCGCCGATAAGACCGAAGATGCTTGAGCATCTGGAGCCTCTATTTGTTGAGAATAAGGTGACCCTTGCTTTGTGGGGCCATGTCCACCGATATGAAAGATTCTGCCCATTGAGGAACTTTACATGTAGTAACACTGAAGGGTACCCAATTCACATTGTAATCGGGATGGCAGGTCAGGACTGGCAACCTGTCTGGCAGCCGAGGTCGGACCACCTCACGGACCCAATCTATCCGCAGCCTGCTAGATCTTTGTACCGAAGTGGGGAGTTTGGGTACACAAGATTAGTTGCTACAAGGGACAAGCTAACCCTTTCTTATGTGGGGAATCATGACGGGGAAGTGCACGATAAGCTGGAAATTCTAGCATCGGGACTGGTAGTGAGCAGCGGTAGTGACGGTTCTGACAGGCCAAAGAAGGTTGAAGCGGTCGAGTCATACTTTTCTTGGTTTATGAAGGGAGCGAGTGTGCTGATTCTCGGGGCTTTTATCGGATACATTATTGGTTATGTCTCACATGCCCAAAGGGAGGGTGCAATGAAGTGGAGGTGGTCTCCCTTGAAGAATGAAGATGTATGAGCATCCTGGTATGCTTTGAAAACTGTTGCTGTCTGTGTCTGATTGAAGAGAAAGACTGCCTTTCACTTAGTCAAGGGTCAGAATTTGAATTACAATGTGACAATATCAATAGATCTCATGTTCTCGGGCAACCGACCCTGGTCTGGATGCTCGGCTCATGAGTCTGCAATGATACGAAGCCCATAGAAACAGGGTGATGAGTCAACCATTGTGACTGTCTTGTAAATATGTCCCTCTAGCAGTCCTCAAGGAAATGTCAGTTCCACCTCATGGACGAAACCTGTCAATCTTTTGAATAAAAAGTTGGTGTTGCCTGTCCTGTAATATTAATCAGTGCAGTATATGATGCCTGAATCTCTACCAATCATGAACTTTCTTTCTGACAATCTACTTCTTTCTCCATTGAATTGGATTGCTATGGAATGGAACTTCCTTTCAAGCTACAGATGTAAATGCAGAAGGTAGATGAGCTCGTGCACTGATAGGACAGAATATGGATACTATATGCGAGGACTGTAAATTTGGCTGCGTTTGGGCCTAAGCGATGAAGGCCCAAAATTTCTTAATTTTCTCGAGAAATAAAAGGGCCCCTTTTGGAGACATGGGATTCTGTGCCGGAGCACTGCACTTGACCTGAGAACGTAGTTTTAGAAAAAAATGAACCCCTTAAACAGATGTCTCTATTTGCTATTTGCATTACGAGGATACCAACCAATTCAAATTCGAAATGGATCGACCGATCATTGCGTGGATCTCTCCCAGTTATAAATTTTATTCACTCATAACATTCGATTACGGATCGTATGACAGGAAGATGAGCCATCCATATTGCTTAAGCAAATACCTTTGGTTTCGGTTGGGCACGCTTTTCATGCTTTCATTTTCACGAGAACCGGTGGGCGAAAAGGAACAAAGTCCCAGGAGGCCCCACTAAATAATTCTCTGTCTGGCGTCTCTTCCCCTCTGACCTTTCTCCAAACAGAGAAAAAAATATCTTCTTTTTGGGCACATTTCAAGTCGGTCCCCTCAAATCCCCCAATGCATAATTTTCCATGTACATCGCAAGTACATATCTACACTTTGCATATAACAGCAAGTGAAAAAGTTATTTGTTCAGAAAAATATGAATTATTTAAGAATTTTTTAATTTACTATGAACTAATTTTTATCCAAAAAATCACGAATTATGCTATGTTTTCTCTAATCTATCACATTATTAATTTTGACAGTTAATTGATGATTTATACTGTTAATTTTACTGATTACGTAAATATAGTTTAATATGGTATCACATATAGTATACATCTAGTCATAGAATAGAAAATATTCGTTTGTACATTCATCATATGTTTGCATCTCTATCCTCATGATAAAATAGAGAATTCGACAATAGTTCATAATTTTTTATGACCAGATGAATGCCATGTATGATGTAACGTCACACTCCGTTTGCACAATCAGTAAAATTAATAGATAAATTAACAGCATGATATATTAGAGAATTCTTGAATAGTTCTCGATTTTTAGATAAAAAAATAGTTTGTGGTGGGTTAGGAAATTCTTGGTGATGTTATGGGAAAAAAAAAAGTAGTTCGCGGTAGATTGATGAATTTTTAGATAGTGCAATTTTTCTGGACAAATAATCTAGTAAAAAAACGAAACACCAAACGTGCCCGAAATCGTGATGTCGGGTTTCCAGACCAAGAACATCATTCTTGGTCCTCCTTAACACAAATAAATACGCTAAAGATCCTCATTCGATGGATGGTAAGATGGGTCGTCGTACTCATTGCGAAATGCTTGAAATTCTTGGGGACTAGAGTGATGGGATCCAACTACAAGCTCTCTAAAACTTACGAGCGGAGGAAGAAATCTTTCAGAAGTATTGCGGTCGGTCGGTCCAAATGACAACGGACGAACAACAAAAATATCTCTTGGTGGCATTTTTGTAAAAATCTTTTCTTGTCTGAAATGACCCATCTGCATTGCTGGGCAGGGCTCCTCCTCAGTGTGAGTGATGAGGGCTGAAGAAGGAAACTGCTGGTTCTCTCATCCATTGAAGCACTGAAGTGGGAAGAAGAGGCTCTCGTTCTATCTCTGGCCTTCATTGTATCTCTTCAAAGGCTTAGAGATAAGGGAGAGAGCAGTTCTTCTAGAGAGAGGGAGAGAGGCGTGCAAGGCTATGGCTGCTTCTGCATTCTCATCAAAATGCACAGAGCCCAAGTGGGTCTCTCATCCCAAGAGGTTTGCACTTTCGGCCTACAATGGCGGAATCTATAAGCTCGCGTTTCTGAGGACCCCACGTTTGGGATGTTCAACGCTAAGCAGTAGAAACCTCTGTTTTACCAAGGTTGCCAGCAATCGGAGGCAAGAACTGAGGGAACCGATCAACCAGGAAGAAGGTAAAAACCAGAAAGTGGACCCCTTTACGTTTCTTGACTCTTCACTGATATGCTCACTAGGTCTTCTCTGATGTTATGCTTTGATTGGCTTATTTTGTATTTGAACTTGGTAATGTCTTGGGGAGGGAAATTCCACTATTTATGGATTGTTACAAGAAGAGATTAATGGGAGTATGCTTCTCTCTCTGCACAATCTGCAATGCGTACTTCCTATTCGAGAAACAGCTCATATGGCTCATGTTCAAGCTTCTATGTAGGTTCTGATTGTCATAGTTTAAGACTACATGAAAAACCAAGATGATTTCCTAAAGGCAAGATCTCAGTTCAAGTTTTGTTTATGGAGAAAATTTATGATTGGGATCACTTTACTCCTTAATGGGTTGAGTTTGAAAAGGAAAAAAAAAAAAGTCTGGACAGTTTCCATTAAGGTGTAGTAGTACTAAGTTTCTGTGCACAAGAATCAGTCAGATACTTGACATTGAAATGGAAATTTATCATTCCAGCAACGTTCTTTAATAGGAATTCAACTAAAATATAGCCATTGTCTGTTTTCATTTTTCCTGTGAGTCTGTACCAGATACTGTCGATGCATTCGTTCCTGATTCTGCATCTATTGCCTCGAGCATCAAGTATCACGCTGAGTTCACCCCTTCGTTCTCTCCTGAGAAGTTCGAGCTCCCAAAGGCGTATTATGCCTCGGCAGAAAGTGTTCGTGACACCCTCATAATAAACTGGAATGCCACTTACAATTCTTATGAGAAGATGAACATGAAGCAGGCTTACTATCTATCCATGGAGTATCTGCAGGTCAATCAGGGTGAAATGATATATTCACCCTAAAGAATTATTCTACCCGAGTGTAGTTCAATACTGCCATATATCAAAGTTAAGTTATAACTTCATTTTCAGGGGAGAGCATTGCTAAATGCGACTGGTAATTTAGAGCTCTCAGGCGCCTATGCAGAGGCTCTGAATAAGTTGGGGCACAACTTAGAGGACGTGGCTAGTCAGGTCAGATTGCTGTGCTCAACATAATTCCATTACTGATTTTTGTTCTTCTCTAAGCTCCAGTTGAATGAGAGAATATTTCACCAGTCAAGTGCTTATGGTTCATCAACTTGCTTTGCCATTTTTCAGTTCTTGGGATAAACTAACTGCACTCCCTTATTCTTTCGTGTTATGGATGCATTTGCATGATTGAGTGGAAATGGAATGTGATTGTCATATGATGTGGAAGTTTCCCAATCTTGCATGAGGATTTCATTCAGCATCCTTGTCAGTATGTTATAACAAACACGATTGAAATTTTTGAATGTGTGTGTTGGAGCAGGAAACAGATGCCGCACTGGGAAATGGAGGACTAGGCCGGCTTGCTTCTTGCTTCTTGGACTCCCTAGCGACACTTAACTATCCTGCATGGGGATACGGGCTTCGATACAAGTATGGCTTGTTCAAGCAGCGCATCACAGAGAATGGGCAGGAGGAGGTTGCAGAGGATTGGCTCGAGGTATTCCTATTTGGCGATTTATTTGTCCTAGATCTACTTAAAGTGTCTCTGATAATGTATAAAACATTGAGAAAAACAATCCTTTTGGTTTTCCACAAATCAAAAGTTGAAATCCTTATTTAATGCTGCTTTGCAGATGGGAAATCCATGGGAGATAGTGAGGAATGATGTCTCTTATCCGGTGAAGTTCTTTGGCACGGTTGTTACAGGGCCTGATGGCAGCAAAAAGTGGGTCGGAGGTGAAGATGTAATTGCTGTTGCATATGATGTTCCAATTCCGGGATATAAGACTAAGACCACAATAAACCTGAGATTGTGGTCCACAAAAGTTGCATCAGAAGAATTCAATCTGCTTGCCTTCAACGCCGGAGATCATGCCAAAGCATATGCAACATTAAAGAATGCTGAGAAGGTTCATAAAAAATACTCTGGATTTCTTTTTCTGAAGTTATGAAAATCTTGATGGTCACTACCTACTAGTTTAAAAGTCTTAAGCTTGCCTCATATGGCATAGTAGTATATTTATTATATAACTGTAGTCAACGTTTAATCAAATGACCTGTCATTTTTTTTATAATTCAGATTTGCTACATATTATACCCCGGGGACGAATCTGTTGAGGGAAAGACTCTCCGACTGAAGCAACAATACACTCTATGCTCTGCTTCCCTTCAAGATATTATTGCACGATTTGAGAAAAGATCGGGCGATCAGGTGGACTGGAAGAAGTTGCCTGAGAAGGTGGCTGTGCAGATGAATGATACTCACCCAACCCTCTGCATCCCGGAGCTGATACGGATACTGATCGATGTGAAGAATCTGAGCTGGGAAGAAGCTTGGAAGATTACTCAGAGGTACGTTCTTATATAAACAACATCTCTCTTATTAAAAAGTGAAGATTCATTTGACCTCTGATCATACGCCCATGCTCCTCCTCCCAGAACTGTTGCATACACGAATCACACAGTCTTGCCTGAGGCACTCGAGAAATGGAGCTTGGATCTTCTTCAGGAGTTGCTGCCTCGACATGTAGATATTATTAAAATGATAGATGAGGAGGTAATATTAGAGACTTGTAGTTGTCGAAGCTGTCCTAGTTCTCCATGTTCTTGAAAATAGTAATCATATGGTAAGAAGCATTACACTTTATAAGATCTGTAAGCATGAAAAACTTTGTGTTCTGATTAATGGAGAAAGAATTAAAGTAACATGGAGGTAATTATCACATAAAAAATTATAATCCTACAAACAAGAAACATATCATTGTTGCTGAACTCTGACCTGTTTCTTCTTTCTATTGTTGTCACGACCACAAACCAGCTGATTCACACCATTATTGCGGAATATGGTGTGGAGGATCTTAGCTTGTTGAAACAGAAGCTGAAGGAAATGAGGATACTCGACAATGTTGAATTGCCAGCTTCAGTTTCGGAATTAGTGCTAAAAGTTGAAGATACCATTTCTGCTGAGGAAGTTATTGGTTCTCAAGGAGAGGAGGAGGAGGAGGAAGAGGAAGAGGAAGAGGACGAGGAGGAAGAGGAGGGAGGAGACAGGGAACTGGGAGATGATATAGCGACTAATGAAGAAGAAGATCAGGTTATAACCGCTGTTAAAGTGAAGAAGAAGAGCTTATTTGACCCTGACCCAAAACAACCAAAGCTCGTAAGAATGGCCAACTTATGCGTCACTGGAGGGTTTGCAGTAAACGGGGTCGCGGAGATCCATAGTGAGATTGTAAAGGAGGAAGTCTTTAATGAATTTTACAAGGTATTGAGTCAGTCAATCAGTATTATCTTGTACTCCTTTCATTTCCCAGAGAGAAGATTGACACATTTGTGTCTCCTTCCCAAACTTGCATGGTTTGATAACAGCTATGGCCTGAGAAGTTCCAGAATAAAACGAATGGCGTGACACCAAGAAGATGGATTCGGTTTTGCAATCCTGATCTTAGCAAGATCTTAACCAAGTGGATTGGGACAGATGATTGGACCATTAACATGGAGAAGTTGGGATTGCTTCGAAAGGTAGAGCCACTTTTCCTACAAATACTTTACATGTTTAACCTAATACTGCATGTATGGTATGTCTGGATACATCTTACATGTAGTTTGGGACATGATTATTGCTTTAAAAGTTCTTGGTATACATTGCTGATGCACTCGTATATAAAGTAAAACTTCCAGGGGGAAAAATATAGTCATCTAAGATAATATCAAGATTCATAAGTCCTGGTAATACCATATTTCTGTTGGAATATTACATCTGCTCTTGTTCGGTGTTGTTCCTGGTTATATTTGCAAATGTCATGTCAGGCTTAAAGGTGAATGGGAGTATTAAGAGAAACCATGTTACAATGATTTTTGGACAATCTATGACTTTGACATTTACAAGATCAGTGTGCATTGTCCGCAGTTCGCCGACAATGAAGATCTCCAACTGGAATGGAGGGAAGCAAAAAGAAAGAATAAAATGAAGGTCGCAGCCTTTTTGAAGGACAAAACAGGGTACATCGTCAATCCTGATGCCATGTTTGATGTTCAGGTTGTTCGCCATTATGATAATCTTTTTTCACCTCTTTCATTCTGCTTCGTAAGTGTTCATATCATACATAACAGTACCAGAATATCATAAACTTCTTGATCTTCAGAGTCACCTTTGATAAATGTTCAGATTAAGCGCATTCACGAGTACAAGCGACAGTTGCTGAACATAATGGGGATAGTATACCGCTACAAGAAAATGAAGGAAATGAGTCCTGAGGATAGGCAGGGGAGCTTTGTTCCTCGGGTATGCATATTTGGGGGGAAAGCATTTGCCACATATGTCCAAGCAAAGAGGATCGTGAAGTTCATCATAGATGTCGGGGCCACTGTGAACAACGATTCAGAAATTGGTGATCTTTTGAAGGTATTGGTGATTATGCAGCTAATCACTATACCCATTATAATTTATGGCATTGCCCTCCGAATAAACTTTGTAAATTGTCTCGCTGGTCAACATTCATCAGGTTGTCTTCGTTCCCGATTACAATGTAAGTGTTGCAGAAGTGCTTATTCCTGGAAGTGAACTGTCACAACATATCAGGTATCTCTATTAGTTGCAGTCCAGCACTTGTACTTTCCGTATAATATCTGTTGTAAGAGTTCATCAATCTCGGTTTTGTTTAACTGGTCTCAGTTTTCTTAGTTTTCTATTCTTAACCTACTGAAAAATGATGGTAGCAGAAAACTGGAAAAGTTTCCCATTATTTCATGACTGATCAGACTCTACCCCTCAACTTAAAAATGCATTTAACTTTGATATTGGCTCCTGCACTTTTTTTTTTGGTGACCGTTTCTTTACAAACTTAGTATTTTGACATTCTCGATTTGAAATATACTCAGCACTGCCGGGATGGAGGCCAGTGGGACCAGCAACATGAAGTTTGCTATGAATGGGTGCATCCTCGTTGGAACCTTGGATGGCGCAAATGTTGAGATAAGAGAAGAGGTCGGAGAAGATAACTTCTTCCTTTTTGGTGCGAGAGCACACGAAATTGCCGGTCTAAGAAAGGAACGAGCTGAAGGAAAGGTAACTCGATAGGCCATTTAATATCTAGATTTCGTTGTAATTTGCTTGGGCACCAGCAAAACATGGTCTGATTCATGTGTTATTTGTAAATTGACAGTTCGTGGCTGATCCGAGGTTTGAGGAAGTGAAGGCTTTTGTCCGGAGTGGAGTTTTCGGTCCCTACAACTACGAAGAATTGATGGGGTCATTGGAAGGAAACGAGGGTTATGGTCGTGCAGACTATTTTCTTGTCGGCAATGACTTCCCAAGTTACCTTGAATGCCAAGAAAGGGTCGACGAGGCATATAGAGACCAGAAAGTTAGTACATGAACTCTTTTCTTGTTATCACTTGCCAAAAGTTAGCTAATATGACTCTCTGTGTTTCAAAGTGTTTTCTATTTTTTGCTGATGTTTGATAAACCTGACGTGTTTGTGACAGAGATGGACCAAGATGTCGATACTGAACACTGCTGGCTCGTACAAATTCAGCAGTGATCGAACGATACACGAGTATGCAAGAGAGATATGGGGGATCGAGCCCATGTTACTCCCATGATAAGGTGACGATCGTACAGGCAAAATATATTTTCCCTTTATAAACGAGATTAAATATCCACCGATTATGTATCTAGCCCAAAGAGAACAGCAGGATGTTTGAGATGTAAAACTTTACTTGAAGACGAGCAAGGCATATTGCAGATTCTCAATGGTCTTGTGGATTCTTGATCTGTTAGAATTTCAAAGACCCGACTTCATCTGTAGCGGCACACGAACTATATATATATATATATATATATATAAAACCCCAAAAACTATGAACTCGGAACGTTCCCATTGGAATTCGTTGAAATAAGAGGCGCACGTGCATCCCTGATTCGGAGCTGGACCTCTTTGAACTTCCATAGCGTTTTCATTAGTTTTTGCTTCTTCCATCCTTGATGAGCAGCTAAAGCTACTGTTGCAGGGCTTGGTGCCCACCAAAGAAAGGAAGTTCCATAAATGGAGATAGCTGTGGAGCCAGCGAGCTCACATGGAGAGTAGCCTCATTCCATAACTCCAAGCTTAATAGACCCCAGCTTTGCCTGGCCTCCTCGTACTAAAAGATTCGATGCTCGGGAAGATCATTAGTCATGACAGCCGGGGCACGACAAATCCTAGAAGTCAGAGAGAGGATGCCAAAAGCCATCTGATGGAGTCGTTCTGTTTGGATCATTCAGAGGGTCAAGCTGCGTCAACTAGCCAAGAGGAGATGGGATGTGTTCCTCGTTACAATCTTCCAAATGTTCCTGGTAATTCGAATACCATAAACAAGCAAAACAATAATAATAATAATTTCACTTGATGCTGATGTATATCCAACTTCTGTCGTGGACAAGGCAACACACTTGCTTCGTCCTGGCTCGAGAGCGTAGGTTTCAGTCTATCAAGGTCTTTTTCCTGTGCTATATCCACATGTCCACATTGGTTAGGATGCATCAGATGTTCCCATCAATATCCTGCAGTGGGTCCTGCCTGTTTAAGTTGATGGTTGCATAATTAGGTGAGCCATACTTTCCAGATGATCCCACCGCAATCAAACATTTCTACATTGAAAAATCGTCAGTATAGGATGTAGCATCAACGATTAGAAAGAAAGGTTTCAGCAACGCTCTTAATCCGATGAAGAAAGGAAGTGGTAGCTATAGGGCTGCGCACGAGCTTTAGGTAGAATCGCCTACTCGATATGCTAGGTTTTGGGTGGATTTCTATGCAATTCGGGTAGGATACAAAGTAATAAATCAAGGAATCCGATTCCTTTTTATATTGTTTGTTTAGGGAAGGCAATGGTTACCAGACTTAATTGGATTTGAATCTAAAATTTAAGAATCGATCTTGTTTGATACAAGTGAAAATATGTGATGCACAGAACCAATTGTCAGTAATGCCAGTGCTTTAAAACAGTTACTTGAATGTTAATTTTTCGGAAGCTCAAGACCAGACAGTAGCAGAGATATTTACACTGACGACTTCCCATCGTTTTCCGGCACTTAATTTTTCCTAAAAATTGGAACTTTTAAATTTCCCACGTGCGAAAACGGAGGGCAGACGTTTGAAAAACGTCAGGTTATCGTCGTTGGCTCAGCAGGGTTTTACCGACGGTACCGGTGGCTCAAGTCGTCGGCCATGGCACCGCCTTTAGCCACCAGCGCATAATCGTCGTCACTCTTTCTAAGAGGCAACTCCTCTCCTCCTCGTCATCTCTGTCATTCTTGAATCTCACTTCCAATCACTCATGTCAAACCAGAAAGTTCTCGCGTGCTCGAGACGGATCCAGGTCGGAGATCGCAAAGGGGACCGACGACTTATAGTGACCGATGACTGGAACAGGAAGGAGAGTAGGCAGCAGCCACTCGGCCCGGGCTCGCCGGAGAGGTCGGGTCATCGACTGGCGCCACGACCTTCATCCCACCAACATGTAGGTCTTGTTCTTCATCCATGGTCACTTCTGATGATGTGGATGAGTCTGGAATCTACGTTATCCGGACAGTTTTGTCCTTAAAAGGGAACCTCTCAGGGGAGGGAGACAGACATGAATCCCAAGAAGAGCTCCAAGCCTCCAAACCCTATTCCTCTCCGATGAGGAATCTAGTGCCCTTTTACACAAGCTCCAGTTCGACCCAGTTTGTTCTTTGTCGTCTCGAACACGGGTAATATCTGATTTATAAGAGAACAGGTACCACCATTCTATCAGTTTGAACTTTTGGGTTGGATACAGATCCAACTTCTTGTGGGCCTAGTGAAAATTTCACATGGTACCGAAGTCAGTTTATATTGTGGGTTCACACCACGCTAAACCCGTGTGTGAAACTCCTAGCCCTTAAAACCAAGACTAGAAGAAATAAAATATCCGGCTCGAGTTAGCTATTGACCGTAGGTCTTTAATGATATGTGTCAAGTGTAAACACGTTATCACGTGAGAGCAGGTGTGGAAATTTCACGGTCCACGACAATCTATGGTTCTTTCAAGAACTGTCGTATTCTTAAACTATAGAGACCGACTCACAGGATGAAGTTACAGGATACCATATCTCGATTTATCAAGGTAACTTAGCCGTAAATGTTATCAGTCGACACGCCTCGCGGTTGCCAATTCTAGTTGGACATG
This sequence comes from Lagerstroemia speciosa, assembly GCA_037672795.1. Classification (NCBI taxonomy): domain Eukaryota; kingdom Viridiplantae; phylum Streptophyta; class Magnoliopsida; order Myrtales; family Lythraceae; genus Lagerstroemia; species Lagerstroemia speciosa. The sequence continues at coordinate 4,213,470 of CM075295.1, forward strand.
CGCGCCTGCTATGGCAAAGACGAAGGATCAAGCATGTTTTTCGATTGCGTGGGAGTTTTAGCAAAGCCTGCAATTGAATTGATAGGTATTTCGGCCATCTACGGAAAGTCACACCAGAGGGAGTCCTTTGGGGACAAGTGGGATCTTCTCCGCTAGCTAATGCCAATGGGAACTTATCCCCTTTGGAAAAAAGTCACGGCGACTTTATCAATGGTGGGCCCATGTAAATATGTCCTTCCACACAATTAATTTAAAAAAGAAAAAAAATATCATCCGTTTTATCTATTAAATATTACAAACAATCACCGCGGTAACAGACGAGCATCGAGATATTATGCTCTGATATCATAGTCAATATTGCAGCTAAACAATACGAGTCGGGTTTACATGCACTAGAAAATCTAAACTAACCGTTGATAGGTACTCTAATAGTTTATATTATTAATTTAAAGGAGATATTATTATTATTAGACTCTAATATCATGCTCAATATTGCAGTTAACCAACACGAGTCGGGTTTACATGCACCAGAAAACCTAAACCAGCAGTCGATGTGTACTCTAACCCTTCCGCACAGTTAATTTAAAAGAGAAAAAAATATTTTTCATTTTATCTATTAAATATTATAAATGATCGCGGCTGCAAGAGACGAGCATCGAGATATTATGCTCTGATATCATGCTCAGTATTGCAGCTAACCAACACGAGTCGGGTTTACATGCACCAGAAAACCTAAACTAACAGTCGATGGGTACTTTGCTCGTTTAGGTTATCGTCAAATTTTCTTTATGTCTTCTCGACGCGACACTGCCCCACCTGATCCTATCTATCGGGACGGCCTAACTTAAATCTAAATTACTTGTGACTCATTGGGTTTCTCGAGAACAGATGAGGGATCGTGAAAAACGAGGCATTTCTTATATTATATTATACATACAGAGACCCTTGCATTTTTGTGATGGAGCCCTGATCGACAACTAGAGCTAATGGTGGAAAAATGCTTAGGGAGACTGATATAGCAAGGGAAGAAGAATAAATCGGGATCCATTTTACAATCTTCTTCACTGAAGCAGTTAGGAGCGGGGAGTGGTTAGGGAAGTCAATTAAGTTATGGCATTTAACAGTAATTTAAGAGAATGTGTTTAGTACAGTAAAACGATATTTAGCTGTCAGTGTATCAGATAAATTAAACAGTTAGTATAAGCACGAGCTAATCTCGTCAGTAAAGCACCACCAAGAGCGCGGTGTAGTTCGCAGGAGTCGGTATTCTAAAAGTTTAGGAACTATATATACAGAAGTGAGTTCAGAATCAACAAACATTTTCTATGGAGCAAATGATTGTAAAAGTCCCGTATTTTTTTTTATTGTTGAATTGTGTATGTTTGTAAAACACAGTTTAATTTGAACCGTGGTTGTTCCTCAAACGGTTCAGTTAAAAGCGTGAAATTCACATTAGGGAAACGATAACGGTTCACTATAAAACGTAACTGATCTTATAGAATTGAACTAGTCATTTATAAGTGTATAACCCAACTATAAAAAATGATAAATAGATAAGACATTATTGTAATTATTTAATTTCACAGTATCTATATATTATAATTTAAAATAAAAAATATATATTTATTTATTTTTCTGAGTAAAAAATGTATCATTTAAGAAGGGGTATTGGATGTCACTTTCGAAAGGGAAACCAGAGGCGGTTGTTAAGTAGGGAGGGTGAGGAAGGAAGAAAAGATGAGCTAGAGAGGAATCATGAGCTCACCACCACAGACTGCAATGATGACGACCATGATGACGACCGTTTTACTAATAAGAGTAACCCCCCATGTTTTCCTAAACCTAAATTACCACGACATGTAACCCAATCCCCATGTTGATGTCGAGGTTCAGCGCTTCTTGTTATGGAATATTATTCCCCTCCTTGGTCCACTCCTTCTCTCCCCCGTCTCATTTTCTTTCTCGAAATTATCACGGTTAAACAGTTCGATTTAACCTCGGTCGAGGCCCTCTTGGCCGTCCATCCCGATCTTTTTATACCGGACTTTACGGTAATATATTAAATGAGAGTCGTACGACTTACCGGAATCATCCCTTAATGAAGGCGAATTAGGGTTTGTGCGGGGTCAGTCTCATCCATAGGTTAAAAGATAAATATAGATTTTCACGTGTATATCACTCGGTATCTAGAAATTTAATGGGTCTGAACTGATTTAAGTTTGAGTTGAATCGTTCCATTGAGGGGTAAATATACCTTTTTTTACAAATCCAAGATCCTTTTTAAAAAAAAAGTGTCGAACTATTTTAATTAATTTATAAACGTAAAAATAAATATGGATTTTATCGATTAATTGTTCTCTCACATCGATCATAAATAAGCATTGCTCCTAATGAGCTTCAAAATATCAAATATGACCAAAAAAATATATATATATTTTTTAAATGTAGCTTCTCGTATATTATTTTTTTAATTCGTTTTATTAATTTTGTGAAAATCCTTGAACCAAATTTTACGACCAAATGGAGGTGGGACCCGAGGTCGAATTAAGACAAAACAAAGACCCATCTACATAAGCAACATCCCAATTGGCTCGTGATGTTATTTTTCCCAGAAATTTAAATGATCAATTTCGATAACGACAATGACAAGTTGGAACCATTTGTTGGATATAATTATATATATATATAGATCGATTTTAAAAGAAATACAGTAATACAGTAATCCCTCTCGAATTTAGAAAAAATTTGTAGAATATTTCATAAATTTTCATAATTTTATTTTTTATTAAATTATTTCATCTTGTACATCTTAATCTTTTTTTATTACCAAAAAAATCATTTTTTTTTTAATTCTACATAATGTTTTGTCCCTCTTTAATTTAATTCCTAAATCCGTATCGATGCATATGTCCAATATGTCGGGCGATATGCTGGACTAGAAGCTTTGCCTGCTCTTCTGCCGTATGTCGGGCGAGCAGGCGCTCTGTTCATAGGCCACTATGCTCAAATTTAATATATATATATATATATATATATATGTTTTTTCATAGTGGGTGGAACTTTTTTTTCTTTTTCTGGATCGTTTAATATTTTGAAATTCATGCCACGATCATATACTTAAAGAACCACTCGAATCGATCTAAATGCTATTGGGATTGTAATAATGTGATTGAGATCGAGAGGATACTCGAGGGGCGTGGACTGTCCCGACATTCGATTTACAGGTCCGACATGAGTGAAGATTTTGCCGATCGACTTCGTGGTCAATGAGGATATGCCCGAGGCCACGCGACATGCGAGCGAGGACAATCATTAAGGATGTTTTCGCTGCCATTCAATGTCGCAGGTTCTCATCCCAAAGATAGGAGAGAGCTAGAAATGCGGTAAGATCGAGTTTCGCTTATCAGAATTAATCGGAAAAAAATCGAGACAGCAGTTACTGTAAAATGAACTACGAATTGCAGTGCGGGGAGTTTAGCGACGACATTGAAAATAAGGCTGGAAACACACACGTTGCGATCAACGTGGCTCGATGATTTTTACTCATTGGTTGCGGTTAATCATCGCGATGACAAAGCGGTACGTAAAAGCGAGGTGAAAGATAGTAAAAGAGCTCGTGCTCGTTTAACCTTTATTCAGGCATTTATTGTAAGTGGGGGTAATCATGTAACAGGATGAGCGGGACTGACCGAGATTCGGAGCGTTGCGATGACCGAAAGTGTGGAGCTGATCGGAAATTAACATTACAAAAAAAAAACAAAAAAAACGCAATAAACGTCAATTAGCATGGCTAATTTAATTTTTTTTCTTAAATAACATTTCGCATTTGAGTTTAATAAATAAAAAAAGTCAATAATAAAAAAATAAGTATCACAACGCACGAATCTAACTTAAGACTGGACTTCTAAAAATCAAAATTACGTGCAGAAGGGAAAATGTAATGCGTTGATAAAAGATTAGGACGCGTGTAACTTTCGTGAATAATTCATAGTGATGCACGTTCAACACACCTTTGCGCGTACGGTCTTTAGTGAGGCTGCCCGTGTATGTATTTTGCACGTCGATTGTCAGTTTTTATGCCGAATAAAAGGAAGACAGTATTGATGGCGCTCAACCACCTCATATTATGTAAATATTTAACTTTTGTATTCGACTGTAAATATATAGGACAAAACAGTCAGCATCATCAAAAGGTGGAGTATTGTCCAAAAAAATAGTGTTCACGGAGATCATAGTTCACTACAAGAAACTATGTCTTTACCTACAAAAGTACCGCCCGGTAAGTTGGCCGGAATGGAAAAGAATTTGTCGGAAACCTAACTTATCAATAAAATTCAGGCAAAATAGTCAATTCTAATAATTTTATTTAAAAGGAGATCAGAATATAAGATTTAGATCTCCCAAACTACATAATAATAAAATTCCATCACCAAAATACTGCACATATAATTTTATCTAAATTCATGAATTTGTAAATATTTTTTATTTGCACTCCGCAGTATTATCAGGTCAGTCAAAGCGTACACTAATTTTCTTTTGGGCCGAGATATCAAAAAATTCTCATTGACTTTCTCAATATAAAATTTAATTTTAAAATTATTTATTTAAAATCAAGTGAGAGAACTATCAGTTAATATAAGTGAACTAGGGAGGAATAAAAAAAAAAAGATTACATTAATGGGAGCGCGTGGGGACCACCCTTCTCCCAAAGATCTCCCAATCCCGTGTCTTCGTACTGTTTCACTTTGACGGCGATTTTTCTAACTTATCTCTCTCTCCTTTTTCATCAAACTGTACGCTGACAGGACAAAGCTTTCAAATCCCTTCTCTCTCTCTCTCTAAAAGTTACGAAAAACTACGCGTCCTTTCCACTCTCCAGAAACCCTAAAGCCCCCCTTCCTTCTCCCCATCCACCTCTCTCTTCCCTCCGTTCGCATGTTCGGGGAGAATCCAATTCGATCCTTCGCCAGTTGATTGGCCATGGATGACGACAAGGAGCCGCGAGAGCAGCGGCCTGGCGATCCCTCACCCCCGGCGGAGTTCAGCTCCAGCTGGTCCACACTCGGGCCCGACTCGTCCGACAGCGTCTACTTCTTCGGAGACGACCGGGAGAGCAGCATACTCTGTGAGTTCGGGTGGAGCATCCACGAACCGGCGCTCCTTCCCCGGCATCCGGAGCTCGTTTCCATCGGCGCCGATTCAGCTGGAATTGCAGAGCCATCGACGACGGGTGGAGGCGTTGGAGCTGGTCCGTCGGCAGCGTTAGAGGCGTCGACGACGTCTAACCACCCCTCCGTTTCGTCGGACTCGAGCGAGGATCCGGCAGAGAAGTCCACGGGCTCTGGCGGGAATCCCCCGCCGGCCGAGACACCGTGAGTAGCGCAGCGTTAGCTAGGGTTTTTCCCATCGTAATTATCGGTCCTCCGAGGGGGGGCTATCTAGCGAACAGATCGAATCGGATCAAGATCAGACCCTTTAGTTCAAAAGGCTTCTTTTTTGGGGCAGAGTGCAAATCCTCTGTCCGTACGGCTCTATAAACGTGCCGTAAACCGACGATGGGACAGTTTCGTAATTAAGCGAAATATGAGGGGGAATTTTATAATTAGAATCATCTCGGAATTAAAGGAAAGGGGTAGGGCGGGGACTGCTTTAATAATAGTTAGGCAGTCCTTGGGCACCGCCACCATTATTGCGGCGGAATCGGCGTTCTTTCAGCATTGCCCATTTTTGTTTAATACTTTTTTTTCATCTATATGGAAAAAATATAATTTCCCGCTAAATAATATAATTAAAATGGTAATTTCTCGTACATTTTATATGGCTATTTTACGATGCCGAATTAATCGGCATTTTCTTGCATAGAATTCATAGATGCATTATCACGTGTCCACTATACATGCCATACATGCACGCCTGCCAGCATTGCCTTTTCATGAGATGTTCGGGTCAATTGACATTACTATGTTTTGCGTACAAAGATTCTCAATTTGGGGTTTCATGATTGCCTGATGCACCCATCGGTTACTCTTTGAAGACAGATTTTGTCCGTGCTATCATCACTAAATGTCATACGGTACACCCAAATAGAAAAAATAAGAAGGTTATGTTGTCTTACATTGTGTCAATGAAGTTCTTCGATTTCATGGGTATCGATTATGTAGTCGAACTAATCACGAAATTGATTGTTGTCTTTGTGTACGAATTCGCTTGAATAACTTAGCATGTTTGAGTGTAGCATAGTGTTTTCAATATTGTGCGATCTTCGATGCGTATGTATGGTTCTTGACTGTCCTTTTACTTCTACTGGCAAGTCAGTAATGTCGTGTCTTATGGAAGTTAAGCATAGCGATTTTTAAGGTGAGCTCCGATACGAGGACGAAGACTAGCTCGGTGCCTGGACCGGATCCTCGGTCACAAGATGTTCGAAAGTTTTGAATGCAAATTCCATCTAATCCGTCATACAGATCTGGCTGTGACCTTAGACATTGACCCTTCTTTCTAATATCGGTTTTCTCACGCTGACTGATGAATTTACGATCCGTGAGTCGGGTTAGGGAAATCACATGTGGATGGCCGATGTTAGAGTTCATTTACTAGGGTTGATATCAGATGATACGTACTCCTCTGCTGATTTTCATGGATGGATTTTATCTGCAGATCAAGCAAGGGGCGGAAGAAAGGGCAGAAGCGAATCAGGCAGCCTCGTTTCGCATTCATGACCAAGAGTGAAGTCGATCATCTCGAAGATGGATACAGATGGCGGAAATACGGGCAAAAGGCTGTTAAGAATAGCCCTTACCCAAGGTACATATATCCCGATTGTAACTTCTTGCATAATCTATTAGTTCGATTTGTCGTTCCATAGGCAAGTTATTCGATTCCGTTCATCGGTTCCGATTCTCATAGAGTTGATCACGTTTCCAGTTATTCGTCAAAAGATGATGCTGTATGAATTCTGTCTTCAACCTGTGAAGGTTATTCATGAATTCGTTGTTTTCTTATCAACTTATCTGTATAGGTTTTAATGCCGGAGCCACCGAAGCACTCCTCTACATACACTCGAGCAATCGTCATAGTTAATCGTCTTAATTCGACCGGTTAATCATGCGAGTGTGGGACTCGTAGAATCCCGGTTTCCGAATTGCTAGTCCTTGCAATTATACAAGCCGAGATACGCGAGGATCATATCTTTACTTTTCGAGGATTAGTTGTTAGTCGTCGCATTTTTATTGGTAAAAAATGTTTACACACAGCAGCAGCGATGATCTGGTCATTTTTTTTTTTTTCCCTTTTAGTCTTTTGCCTTTGAGGTATGGCATTGCTTAAGCCTCAAACTGAACTATATAGATTGGCTTATACTTTGATTACACTTTGCTCTTGCAGAAGCTACTACCGATGCACAAACAGCAAGTGCACGGTGAAGAAGAGAGTCGAACGCTCGTCGGAAGATCCCACGGTCGTAATAACCACCTACGAAGGCCAACACTGCCACCACTCCATCGGCTTTCCAAGGGGTGGAGGCGGTGGCGGGCTGATCACACCGAGCGAAACCGCTGCTGCCTTCGGCGGCCAGCTCATGCCTCCACTGGTCCCGTCACCGTACCTCCCGCAGAGACTGCTTAACCTTAACCCTTCGCCCCGAGAGACTAACAGTCCTTCCCAGCCGCCGCCGCCCGATCTTCCACCTCCACGTCCGACGCCAGCCTCGACCACGTCGGACTCTCACCAGTTACCAGCTCGTTCTTCCATGGACCAACCTCAACCACAGCAACCGGGAGGAGCAGACCCGAGCGAGCTTCCTGTCGATGAAGGGCTGCTCGGCGACATCGTGCCATCCAGCATGCGCCATAGGTGAGGATGTTGTAATTAATTAATCGAAAGATGGAACAACCATCCTGATTAATTCAAATCGGAATTATTTAATTTAGAACAATATAAACATGTATACATATATATCAGTTATATATATATATGTGTTTGTTAACTCATTAGCATCAAAATTTATGTCCTAGCATCATAATTCATGGTGGTAATTTCTTCAAGGGTCTCAATTCCTGTGGTTAGTGTTCAGGAATAAATCTCATATTAGATATTTAATGGTTTGAAACATGACAATAGTCATAGGCTACATCAAAGGCGTACGATCCGTCGATAATCCTTCTATCACCTTGCTATTTTCTCTCTCTCTTTTTTTTAATTGTTGTTCTTAAAATTAAAATTGAAAATAATATATGTGTGATGGCTGATGATCTGTTTGTTATTCTTTCTTCTTCTCCACTGATGGCTTATTGTTTTTGAAAGTTCTGAGCATATCTTGGCTGGACTGAATTAATGCCAAGGGAATAAATACCTTCCTGCTCTTCCCTGTTGGCATGTGAAGGGTCTCTTCCTAGTTCTTCCTGTTATGCCATCTGAATGAATACATGAGCATCTTCAAAATAATAGTGAATTATATGCAAATGAGAAGATTTAGGAATACCGCAAATGGTTACTTTTTGGTATTTACCGTATAATATTTCGAAATAAACCCTAACTCATTTAGTATAAGACATAACAGTTTCTGAAAGATAAGTTCAGATTTGTAAATTAATTTTAAAGGAATTTGAGCCTTGGACATAGAGGATACTAATGTTTCACTTCGCTGTCAGACCAACTGGCCTTGAGCTAAGATTATTAGTCTCCTCGTGGCTATTAAAAAAATCGCCCGACCATGGTGGCCTTTGATCTCATGTGCTATGCATGAGAATGCATATGTCAAGATGAGCTAGGAATCTCGAAAGACAGCAACCCTTTTGCCAATTTCTTATCGTTGTCTCTTGGAAAAGAGACATTATGATGAAACATAGATAGGGAAAATCACAATTGATGATTCATTATTTTTCTTTAATATTTTATGTATTTTGATCATGGATATAGGATGTTTTTTTTCTCTTAATTATTGTTTTCTTTTTTAGTTCTATATTTTTTTATTTGACCCACTGGTATACAAGAGGTCAACGAGGTTCTAACCAATCAAGTTCGTGCGGAAGGGCGCACAATGGGGTAAAATTATGAAAATGTGAATTATCTTCATTCACAAGATTTGAATCCGAGACTTTACAAGGGGAAGATGTGTCATACTATCTCAATCAGTTCATTTTAGTTACGTGCCAGTATATTCCTATACGATGAAATGACTACTCATGGAATATGTATAAATTTCCTTTCAAATCTCTCTAATTCTATCATGATACCAGATGGGTAAGAAGAAAAAACTATTAGGATTGTGGTTATGATACCATTGTATGAGGAAATATCAATCAGACTGTGATAAACAAACAAATATGTGTTAATCACTCAGGTAATTATCTTAATTATTTCTAATCAGAGTAATTTAATCAGTTCTTTTCACGTCATTGTGATATAGGATTATTTAAGATTTTTTTAATAGCATATGAAGATAAAGAAGAGTTTAGGAGAACTTCTCACTACTTGCTCATGTGAGGTGAACTTGATTATTGAATATATATATATATCTGTGTATAAATAATTTATAGGTGGAAATTAATCAATTATTAGCTTTCATGATCTCTATTACATAGGATTAAATTAATATTTATAGCTAATCCTAGAAGGGTTTTTGTAATTATTAATATTTGTTTGATTAAATTTATACTCATGGTTCCATCAAATATTTTTGGTTTATTCAGAAAAAATGTTTTTATTTTTGTTTGACCTAGAGAGTTAGTACTTGGGAAAAAAAGAGTTATAATTCTCGAGGACATAGTATATGCCATGAGCATTAAACAACTGACTAGGATATGTATATGAAAGAAAATTTCATAAAAGAGCAATATGACAAATTTATGGGTTAAAATAAATTAATTGATCAATAAGAACATGATAAAATTAAGTGAAATATGTACGATATTTCATAGGTTTGCTTGAATTTAGCCCCACCCCGCCCTCATATCTATCCGTGTATTGAACTTCAACTACATCTAGGTTCGAGTTGAATTGGTGTTCTGTTAACAAAAGTCGCATGATAATAAATTTTTCTCTCTCTTGAAATTCGAACCTGGAACCTTCCCAAGGGAAAGTGGCACTGAACCGACCGACCGATGTCGGTAACTTTTAACTGCTTAATTTGACTTCTGTTTAATGAGTTAGGTCTCCTTTTCATGACTTCCTACCTATTATTAATTCGTGATTAACTCTTTCAACCACTACCTAAGTACAGTTTTAGCAAAACCACAACCTAAGTCTGGTCAAATTAAGCTTATTCGTAACCCGCGACTTTGTTTAATTTAATTTTTCTCTTGGACTTATGCACCTTTTTTTTTTATCGAAAAGGAAAATAAAAGCAGAGAGTTTGATTCCAAAACGCAAGAACTGATGATATATCTATAGACTTGATATATATATATATGTGTGTGTGTGTGTGTGTGTGTGTGTGAGTACATAGCAGTTGATGATAAGGGTTACAAGGACGGTAGAAAGAAAACGTGGTCGGTATTGATAGCAGAAAAAAAAGGCAGAACGCGCAGACCAAAGAGACAAGTCCATTTACATCCGGGTCATCCTAAGAGATATATAGCCACGTATACATAATTAGAATCTGACCGGAGATGATGTAGTGATATCGCATTTTCTGTTTGAAACCAAGAGATCCAGAATGCTATTACCCTTAAAGTGGGATTTCCCGAACTTCTTCTCGTGCCCTATTCCTCCCGCTCCTCTAGGATATATTCACGAGTCTCTTTCGTAACCGGGAAAAAAAGTGTAAATATGATCCGGCATGCGTACATGGGCCACTACTTCCACACCACATACAGACGCACACTTTCTCAAGTATGTCAGGTGTATTTGCAGTTGTGATTCCTTTTTGGCTTCACCGTAACTAGAAAGGGTCCCGCATGGAAAATCTCTAGCAACATATCCACCACTCGATCGGGTTCAGGTCTTCACAGTTCATCTGCAGCAATCTCCAACCGCAGGATCAGTCCAGCGAGCAAGCTGATCAGTCTGTCTGGTGCATATGCCAGAGGAGAGAAGTAGAGAGTACATTACAACAATTTGTTAAACATCGATTCATGAGAGAGGCAACTCCACATTCAATTCCTTCGATTGACCATCGCTGGAGTTTATGTGTATATACCACACACACACACACACACACACACATATATATAAAGCAGTTCCTTCTGTGCATACATGTGAATGCGCATAAATATATATATATGTGCATATATACATATACAAGGACATGCATGCAAGAGAGACCCATCTCCTTGTAATAGTGTATGCGTGCCCTTTTCGCCCACCCTTTTACAACAACTGTTCCCCTTTAAGGGGACATCGCTGGTGCAACTACAGAGAGGGAGAGAGACAGAGAGAGAGATCTAGTCGGCTCTTGCTAGCTATTAACTATAATATATATATATATACACATATAAAAGAGAAAGAGGGTTCAGTCTAGAGGTACAGCTCTCGTCAAGAAATCTAGAGATCGTGAGTTTAAGTCTCATCCGCTGAACTTCTCGTATACTTTATTCCCTTTTCACTCTATCTCATTTCAAACTTATATTTATCTCATATAGATACTGAAAAAATTGATACAGTGATACCGCCAGTGATGTGATATCAAGAGGTTTAGGTTGGATTATGATATCTAGTGGGCTCTAGCTAGCTATTAACTCATATATATATATATATATAGACACACGCACATACAAGAGAAAGAGAGTGAGAGATCGGTCTAGTGGTGAAACCAAGAGATTGTAAGTTCAAATCTCACCGACAGGACTCCTCATACTTTATTCCCTATTCGTTCTGACTCCTTCTATACTTACATATATCAATCACATCTAGAGATCAAAAAAATTGATACAATGATGTCGCCCTTGCTATGATACTAAGAGCTTTAGATTAAATTCTGATGAGATTCACCCTATCTTTTTATTTTTACTGTTATCTTATTCCATTTTGGAATCGAAGAGGTGAAAAAAGGGGTGCATATTATGATGTATATATGAGAGAGCATGATAATGATTCAATGAACTTGCATTGCATGGAGAGTGGTTGGGTCACTACATGTGGACCATTGGGCAATTATATTAATAATATACAGAAGGTCTTTTCACTCTCTTTCTGACTCGACTATACGGAGATTGGACACTTTGCCTAACCATATGGTTGAAAAGTTCTATCAACATATTGGACATAATAGTAAAATGCTTTATATGCAATGGCTATATTATATTAAATAATTATAAATCAATAAATATTTAATATATCGGTAAAAAAATTATAAATATGTTAATACTATCAGTATATTGCCGATATGTTAAAATTTTATTGATTTGTGATAAATATGGTGTGATATACATGTTATACAGAATATTATCAGTACAGGAGAGAAGGAGGGAGGGAGAGAGAGAGAAAGGAATCAAAATGGAGAACTTTTTCCTTCTCTTTTGGCTAGAAATGAATAATTGCAGATGCTCGACTTTCGGTGCCACCCCCGAACTTCCCTCGGTAACACTTGACGGTCGGTGAAATGTCGGGTGTGTGGAAATGCGGATGTGAAAAATGGACCTTGTGTCTTATACGTGGAAGGATTCTTGCTAAGCACTTGAAAAATAAATAAATAAATATTAATCATTTGAATAACTATGATAATTACTACGAATTATATCAATTTCATGAATATTTTTACGATATTATTGTAAGATAAGATAATTTGTATATCTTGTTCTTTATGCGAAGGAAACAATGTGAGGAAAAATTAGAAAGAGGGCAAGTTCGCATGGAATTTTCCCTTAAAAAAGAAACAGCATAGGCAAAATTGGTGAAATCATCTAACTGGGGCAACCTGTGATCACCGTACACGTGGAAGATAAATAATCGCCGTACAGCATCTATTATTGCAGCGGTGGCCGGCTGGCGACTTGAATGGTGCCGCGTTGCCCGCCTGCGCTTTACTTCGCCCCAAAGGCTTTAAAAATCGCACGTGCATTTTTCGCGGCGAGGAGAGGAGAGGAGAGGAGCGGCCAATTCCTCGGCGGCAGTTGGGTAGTTAGTTGGTCGCTCTGCCACAGTCAGGCGCGTGGGATTTACCAAGTGGGCCCAGGGAAGGATTGGGGGTCAATGCTTCCGTGAGGGCACGCTCACCATAGGTCTCGTGGACTTCTCCTCTGACGAACCACGTGACAGTAATGTGGCCCACTTTCCTTGGACTAGACAGTATGGTAATGGGTCGTAGCAGAAGAACATGTTTTCAGGCCCGGGACCTGCCCCACACCCTTGACCCGTCGATCCACCCCGTCTTGTGATATCCGCGGGTCAGCTCGAGTAGGCTCAAGCCCGACCCGACCCGACTTGTCCCATTTCCATTCGATATATTAAAATAATTAGTAAACATATTAAATATAATTTAAAATACAATATTCATTTGCATTTTTTTTTATGCAGAGAAGTTTACTTTTTCTTGGTCCATCAAAATTAGCCAAGTGCATGGATCCAAGCAAGACAATGTGCAGGGCACATGTGTCGGTGGGTGGCCTCACCAAGAGTCACACTTTCTGGAGGGAACCGGACCTTTGGCCTTGTGGTCGTGAATTTTCACATGATTTAGATACACATCCTATCTATTAGAGTTAATCGTTGAGTTTAAATTTAATAAAGTTAATCTAACTAAAATTTACATGATTTCAATGAAATAGTGCAAATATCATCCAGTTTGTTAAAATAAAAACTAATTTAACCTCCAATGGGCGGATTCGTTAATAAACTGACAATATGCAGTATGTCAAGTCAAGAGTTCGACTCTCCTAGAGGGCCCAGGATTAATGACGAGTCCCACGCCGTATATTACACTACCCGGTGGATTAGTCTGTTATTACAGTATCGGATATCATCAATATAAAAAATTAAAAATTAATTTAAAAACATATAAATATGATATTACAAAATGGGTTGAGACAGGTCAAAGGAGACAACTGGACTTATATACAAGTCAGATCGAACCCATTCCAAACTAGATCTGGGCAAATTGCCATACCTAACTTTCTAGTCTACAAAGGCAAGATGATGATGCCCTGGGTAAGAAGGCCCAGGCAGGACCCATAATGTTTGTCTTCTTGTATCATCTATTTCATTTCCCTCAGTCTCATTGTTTTCAACCACATAAATAACTCGTACCTTTTTGTTGTGTATCATCTTATATTTAAAATTGATAATTTTGATGAAGTTAGAGTATGAATCTCTAATTTGTGAATTTTCTCTGATCATAATATTCGAACTCAAGACCTATATTGATACTATTCTTTGCTTAGCCTTTCTTGTCCCTAGCTGCACTAGATGGGAAAAGTATCTGACCTTCAATGTAACAAATTAAAAATAGAGGACTAGTATGTAAATTTGAATATCCTGGGACCTAAATTAGAAATTCAAAATCATATTCCTCCACGCTACCGCTTTCCTGAACATCCCTACGTGGCGGCTCTGTCTGGTGAGTTGAAGCTTATTCGGTCGGGGCCGGCGGAAGATGGAAGGCGAAGAGGAGGAAGAGCCACCGCTCGCTGTCGAAATATCCGACGGGAAGCGGCCGCAAGGCAGCAGCTCAGCAGTCGGCGTGACCGTAATCACTGGCTACCTCGGCGCTGGAAAATCTACCGTGAGAATTTTCACCCACATTTATATTCCTCTCTGTGCTTGCGTTTGAAGCTTCTATATTGTTTGTCCTTGCATTGTTTTGTAAGCATGTGGCGTATAAAAATTCTGTCATTATTTCATATGCGATCTGATTTTGTCGTTCTATGCTGGTTTTGACTTGGATTGAGACTGCGTTTTTTTTATGGCAGCTGGTAAATTACATTTTGAATAGTCAACACGGGAAGAGGATTGCAGTAATCTTGAATGAGTTTGGGGAGGAGATAGGAGTCGAGAGGGCGATGATAAATGAGGGAGAAGGTGGCGCTCTCGTCGAGGAATGGGTAGAGCTTGCAAATGGGTGTGTTTGTTGTACGGTCAAGCACAGCCTTGTACAGGCCCTCGAGCAACTAGTTCAGATGAAGCAGAGGTGATTGAGCTTATAAGTACCTCAATACTTGGCAGAAATTGGTCACAACCCCATATTTGGGGATTTTGATGGTAGCTTGATTAATCCTGTTCTGTTAGGTCAGACTTGACCATATCTTGCTGGAGACAACAGGATTGGCAAACCCCGCTCCACTCGCATCAGTTCTCTGGTTGGATGAACAGCTCGAATCTGCTGTGAAGCTCGACTCTATCATCACTGTAATGACTTGTTTGCTATATCCTAAGTTGGCTCATGCTCTAATTTCTTTTTTTTAAGGGTCTGAAGCAGAAGAGTGAACTAATTACCTAGTGTTTAGCAGAGTAGTTTCTTGGTAACCGGGGATGAACAGGAAAACAGTTAATTTTTTAAAGAAAATACAAACTTGTTAGCTTTTTCCCATAAATGCAGTCTTCTGTTTTGGCTGATATGTGTGGTGTAAGTGTTTCCTAACTTCTTTGTGAAAACAAATCCCAAATGCAGGAGCCTCTTGCGGCAATGGCTGCAGCCTGTTGGGCCATTATAGCATTGTAAATAAAAGTTACAGGAAACATATTAATGCTTTTAAAATAGTATTCTCCTGCCACCACCTGCTGTTCAACACCATCCACGGCCACAAGAATCGCCAACCACCTAGACTACTATCTATGATCAATAAGCATGGTCATTGGGTGCTGAAATCCCATCACTTAATTTCAGTTTTGAAACTGTTAATGTAAAACATATCTTGTAAGCATCATGTCACAGGCTATAATTTTTCATTTTGTAATTACATAAAATAGTCCGTTTAGCCCATTCAAGTGTGTTGCTGACCTGTCCAGAAATTAAACACTTTTCTTCCATACAATTGCTAAAGAACTGTCCTTTGATTAGGTTGTGGATGCTAAAAACCTTCGCATACAACTTGAGGGGCACAATGATTATTCCTCATTTCCTGAAGCATTTCATCAGATAGCGTTTGCGGTAATTTTTTTTTTAAAGTTAGATATACTTTCATTGATTCCAAAGTTAGTTCTATAAAAATTTACATCAAGTCAAAATTAGAAGCAAAAAGAGAAGAGGCTAATTTATGATGTAAATTGCAGTAATATTTTTAGCACTACAACTTATTACAATTTTCTCATTTTGTTGCTACTAATTTGTTTAGTTGGTCCCACTCTTTTGGGAAGCTCTATTTCCACAAGTACTATTTGCCAGTACAATTTTTCTATCATGTGGCAGTAGCACTTCACTATTTCCATCGAAAATTGAGAAAAACGCTTGGCCCTGAATTATAGCTTTTGATGTTCCAGGATGTAGTGATTCTTAACAAGGTTGATATGGTTCCTGCTGAGGGATCCGATACTATAGAGGATTTGGAGAAGGAAATACATAAAATAAACTCCATTGCTGAAATCATTCGCACTGTTCGATGTCAAGTTGACTTGTCGAAGATCTTGGACCGTCGGGCCTATGATTCTGGGGTCAGCAAAATGTTATCTTCCTCCATTCCTCTATATATGGAGACATCTGCAGGACTCATTTCTTTTAGGTTTTTCTTTTTTGTTCCCTCCAGTATGTCACTCACTTGGAAACTCTGCTGCAAGAGGGCCAACTACCCTCTGCGAACAAAATTCATGACAGTGGTGTAAGAACCTTGTGCATCTCAGAGGCACGAAAGGTTGATTTGGAAAAGGTAAAAATGCATTTGTTTGCTTGCCCATTCTTTTCCTACTGAACTCCAAGCTTTGTGCTGTGATGCATCCCCAGTTCCACGGTATCTGCAGTGTAGCATCCCCATTTCCACCTTCCAGTATCAGTTGTGCGCGCATTTTTGAATTCTTCATATACTTTTGTCCTTATTGTGTATTCAGAGTTGCCATGTGTTCTTGTCTTATTAAAGGCTTTAATGTTGTTTGTTGATTAATTTGTCTTTGGTAGCTGTCATGTGATTTGAATGCGTGATATTGTCACTTTCTGGCATCAATTTCAGAATCAGGTTCCCATGAATAATTTTTTTTATTACTATCAACTTGACTAATTACGTTTACCAGAAAATTTAGCATTAAGTTGATAACTTTGACTGGGAGGCACTCAACTTTGAGGAGAAATGAATGAGCTCTCCCGCTACATGTTTAATATGCCAATAAGCAAGATCTAGTTCTTTGCTTTTGTAAGGTTCAAAATCAATGGAATTGAAGGGTAAAACAACCTAGTATTATGTTCTTTTTTTATTTACCGACTTAAATGAAGTACTTATATTACCCAGGTCCGAGCATGGCTTGAGGGCATTCTTTGGGATAAGAAGGACGCCATGGATGTATATCGCTGCAAGGGGATTCTAAATGTGGTGAATTCAGACATGCTCCACATGTTGCAGGTACATCTGTTTTACCATAATATATACTGCTGCATTTCAAGAGCCATTTAGAACTCTTTCCGTTTGGTCTTTGGACTCGGGTTCGTTGTCTTGAAGGCTGTGAAGGAGATTTATGAAATAGTACCTGCTCGAAAATGGAAAGAAGGAGAGAGCAGATGAACAAGATAGTCTTCATCGGTGATGCTCCCAGCTCTGTCCCTTCAAAGCTCTCTGATGGCTAGTTTGATCTGTTCCTGACAAATTTCATTTTTCTTTTCAACTCTCTTATTGCAGGCTACAATCTGAATGAGGAAGCTCTCATCGATTCCTTGAGAAACTGTGCATCGTCAACTCCATGATCTGACATTTTCTCCTCATTGTCTATTTTGTCATCACCTTGAGATTAGATGATTAGTGAAAAATATTATCTTCCGAATTTCCATTTCTTCTGATTGCATACGGAGATGTTTGTTAGTGATATCTTCTACCCATTTTCAAGTGGGGGGTTTTTTTGCTCGTTAAAGAAAGTATGATCAGTGCGACACGATAGGTCGTCGATAGGACGTGCAGAAATATCATGTCCTGTCCTAAACCCTGATCCGGCCTGGTTGGGCTGGGAGGGACATCAAGTGGGCTGCGGAGGCATTCGTCGGAGGCACTAACCAGCTATATGGCTGGAGAGTAACATAAAATCATTGGATCACTTCCAGCTATAGAAATATTATTTTTATTTACGAGACTCAAATCAAACCTCACCATGTTGGTTGAACTCTGCAAATGTTAATGGCTGTTTGTTGCGCAGCTGATTCTCCAAAATAATATAGAACGTCGCAGTTCGTAAATAACTCAGGATCATGGTTTGACAAGAAAGTGAAAAGAAAGTACTGTTTGGAAGATGTTACCCGAGGATAGATCGTTTCTTGTACATGCACAGCAATTTCTAATGTAACGTCACTGTGGAGCTTTGTTGAGAACAAGAGCGAGCGACAGTACCTGCACCAATGATCATATCTGAGAATGTGGAAGTCATCTACAGGCTAAGGATAGCCATTTGGTTGCACACCAGGATAAACCAAGAAGAAATGGGATCGAAGAGATCCGAGATTTTTGAAAGAGCACCGCGTTCAGCATCAACTTGTGCCTCCAGACATCAATGTTCAAGCTTTGCTTCTGCAATACTCAGCAGGGTGCCTGAAACTGGACAGAAGAACATATTAGCCTCTTCAAAAGGTCATTTTTGGATGATCCAGCATTCTTTTATGTGGTCGAATCGGTTTGCATCTGCACTGGCTTGCTGGTGTGCACGGAGAGCGACAATTGCCAGCTCCTGAAATAGAGATCTCGAACAGAGAGAAAAGACCACACAGTTTTACACCCCATTGCATCTAACAAGATTTCTCTATGCTGCAGATTCCATGACAAATAACAATTACAAGCTTTACCTCCCAGCCATGAGAGTTGGAGAGTGATCTCTAAGTAAATGAATCATTCCTTCTCCTCTTCCAAAGGCCCCCTTATGGTACCTGTGCTCTGTTTCTCCTCAGTCACGGGTCGCCATTCTCTCCCCCATACCTCTTGAATATATCAGCCAAGTCGACAAGACCCATTCCTTCTCATCTTCCTAAAGCCCCCTTACGGCACCTGTGCTCTGTTTCTCCTCCAGTCACGAGCTCCCATTTTCTCCCCATACGTCTCAAGCACATCAGCCAAGTCAACAAGATCCATTCCTTCTCATCTTCCTAAAGCCCCCTTATGGAACCTGTGCTCTGTCTCTCCTCCGGTCACGAGTTGCCATTTTCTCCCCATACCTCCCGAATATATCAGCCAAGTCGACAAGACCCACATCTCTTAGCCTCTTGCTCACCTCCTCAAACATAACCACACCATCCTCGTTTGAATAATAATACAAGAACTTATTGTAATCAAACCGAGGCACCTCTACCCCTCCTCTCATCACCCGCTCCACAAACTTGGTTCCTTCAAGCGACTTTCCAGCCTTGACCAATCCTCCAACGAAGATGCTATCGAAATTCACAGTCAAGTCCGGTCCTTTCCTTCCCCTCTTGCCAAAATGTCCTTGAAGTAACATCACATAGGTGTGCATTACAGGCTCGCACCCTTGCCTCACCATCTCGCGGAATACTTGGGTCGCCTCACTGGCCCTCTTCAGCTTCAAAAGGCCTTTGATCAGCCCGTGGTAAACCGAAATGTCAGGCTTCTCGACCCCTTCCACAAGGCTATAAGCCTCACGGACCCGACCCCTAGAGAGGAGCCCGTAAACGAGGGATGAGATTGTCAAATTATCAGCCTTAATCCCTCTGCCCTGCATTTCATCGAATATTACATAGGCTTGAGCTATTTTCGCCCTCTTGCACAGCCACCCGATCACAAGCCTATAGGTTGAGAGACCCAATTTCTCCATGGTCCTCGTCCTCACCATCTGGAAAAGCTTCAGAGCCTCATCATATCGATTGGTCTTAAAAAGGGTCTCCATGACTGACTCGATTGGATCAATATCAGGTTCGAACCCTTGATCCACCATGAGGTTCCAAATCCGAGATGCCTCGATCAGATCACCCACATCACAGAACCCCTTAATCAACCACCCATAGGTAACCCCATTTGGCTCGATCCACTCCTTCAGCTTAGAGACTAGAAATTTGGCCTCGTCAACGAGCTTGGACCTACAGAGAGTCTCAACTACTCTGTTCAGCGTCTCCAAATTATACTCCCATCCATTCTCATTCATCAAATGGAAGAACTTGACGCACTTATTCAGCTCCCTAACCTGCAGTGACAGAAGCAAGATCTCAAATTATGTGGACGGTGGCTTCTTCCAGTAATCTGAGTCAGAGCAAAGTGATTTCTCCTGATTCTAACCTCAGCCAAGGTCTTGATGGCGATCTTAAAGGTCTTGTCATTGACAAAACGCCGGCGTGCCATGTCGTTCAGGACATCCGAGAAGAGGTCGATGTTACGGGACTTGCCGATGATGTCAAGCATCTTGTTGAGGGTGACCGGGGAGTGGGGGTAATCGGGGAGGGTTTGAGTGAACTGGTAGAATCGGTAGACGGGGCGCCATGAGAGCGGGAATGTGTTGCAGACTTGGAGGAAGAGCTCGGCGGCAGCCGTGGCGGTGAGGGAACCGGAGCGGTGGCTGTGGACGGCCGGGAAGAGCTTGGCGTGGAGGCGGGTGTCAGGGGAGTGCTGCTGCTGGAAGAGGACGGTGCACACGCGGAGGAGCTGGGCTTGGTCGACGGCGGAAGAGCTGGCTGCCGGGAGGCGAGTGTCAACAGTCTCGGTCATTAGGCGGCGGAAGAAGGAGACTAGCCGCGGTGGCGGGCCCAGGAGCTGCCGGACGAGGACTCTGGTCGTCGTCGTCATCGTCATCATGCTACGGTGCAGGCATCACTGGAGATTCGGCACTGCCGAATAGAGACAAAGAGGCAATCTTGTAATTATTCGAAGAAACGGGGGTATTTTTGTCATAAGAGGCATTCGGCAGCTTCGTAGGAAGAGTAATTTCCCTATCGAAATATTTTCGGAGGAAATGTGTTTCCAGAACGGAGACTGGTGAGGTGAGAGGCAATCAATTCATCACCAAAGCTCCTTCGGCTCTGCTTCCTCAGCTCTCTCCCATGGCGGTTTCCCTCCATAGCCACCTAGCCTCTCCCTTGATTCCGTCCTCTTTCCCTTCTTCCAGAACCAAACCTTCTCCTTCTACCGCTGCCCTCTTATCAAAGCTTCCTGCAGTCCGTCCAATCCGTCGAGTCCCCAGACTTCGGTTCGCTTCTACCCCAGTCAAAGCCACCATTTCCACCGTCGATGCTTCTACAACTTCTGCTCCCGGGGAGGACAGGAGGCTTCTGCTTGAAGTCAAGGATCTGACTGCAGTGATTGCGGAAACCAAGCAGGAAATCCTCAAGGGCGTTAACCTTACCATCTGTGAGGGAGAGGTGAATCAGTTGTCTCCACATCCTCCATAGAGCTGTTTATTCCGATTGCTTCCACTTCTGTATATCTCTTTAGTTGAGCATCAATGGTCAATTTCCCATGTTCTCTGAGAATTCAAGGGATTTGGATCGATTTTAGCCTATATCGAGCTTTCAAACTGGTGAATTGCTTACCTTAGAATCATGTTACATGCTTTTTAAATAGCATCTGGCTTCTAGTCCGACTTGAGGTTCTTATATTCGAGCATTGTTGAAGTATTATCCTCTGCAGCGTCCTTCATTGTTATCCAAGATTGCTTAGATTCGTCATCCTTTTTATCAGGTCCATGCTATCATGGGGAAGAATGGTTCTGGAAAGAGCACTTTCTCAAAGGTTGGTTTTTTTCATCGACACATTCGCTTTTGTGTCTTCCTCGAGTCCGGGAGGGCCTTTACAATGTTCTTAAATGTTCTAGCTTGGTTTATTGCCTAGGTTCTTGTTGGGCATCCGGACTATGAGGTTACTGGAGGCAGTGTGGTGTTTAAAGGAGAGAATTTGCTCGACATGGAACCTGAAGAAAGGTCTCTTGCCGGCCTATTTATGAGTTTTCAGTCTCCTGTTGAGATACCAGGAGTCAGCAATGCTGACTTTCTGAATATGGCATACAATTCTCGAAGAAGGAAGCTGAACCAACCCGAGCTTGGCCCCATTGAGGTATGGAGTTGTCTCCAGAATATATATAAAGTTACTGACTGATTTCGTTTTTGGTGGTACTGTTTCTAATATCATCTTGCTTCTGCAGTTCTGGGCTCATGTCTATCCCAAACTCAATGACTTGAAGATGAGGGAAGATTTCCTAAACAGAAATGTCAATGAAGGATTCAGTGGGGGGGAGAGAAAGCGCAATGAGATTTTGCAACTTGCAGTATGTTAATTTCTTAATTTCTACGAGATTTGTTAGCAGTGCCTCACACTCACAGTACTATTAGATTCGCATGAATTCGCTGCTCCTTGTGATGCATATTCCTTTAACTGTGATTCACTTTGTTTTGGTCCCTAAAAATGCATGTTCTTGGGATTTGTAGGTTCTTGGGGCAGACTTAGCTATACTGGATGAAATTGATTCTGGTTTGGATATTGATGCACTTCGAGATGTGGCAAGAGCAGTAAATGGGCTTTTGACTCCTAAGAATTCTGTTTTGATGATTACTCATTACCAAAGGCTTCTGGAATTTATAGAGCCTACTTATATACACGTGATGGTAAGAATTCTGTCTCGAGTATCGGCAGTCATGCATTCCCAAGTTATTGTTTCCTGGCTTGTATCCTTTTTGGAATTTGTCTTCCAACCTTTTCTTTTTCTGTGTTATTCAGGAGAACGGCAAAATTGTCAAGACCGGTGATATCTCCATAGCTAAAACTCTTGAAAAGGAGGGATACAAGGCAATATCTGACAGATGACTGCCCTAGGTGTAGGACTTATAAGAAGCACTTGCTGCTTCGCCAACCCGGGCACCCATTTGTTGCCAATTTTCTGCCTGTACAATCATCGGTTAGGCATTTTGTGGAGTTTGAATGATTCCATGCAAAATCGACATCCCTCATAGCATTTAATGTGTTATGGCTTATGGCTTCTGATTTAGATCGACTGTGTCCCCCTCTTCATAGGTGGAGCAGTGTATCCGCTGTAAGACGGGAGCATGACATGTACTGCAACGTTATATACAAGTGAGCTGATCATAGTCTGTTGTTTCAAACTTGCTTAGGCGGGCTCGGGATTATCTTCTGTTGGCATCCCTCAGTTCAAGCGGCTTATGATTTAGTGCAGAATAAATTCGCATTCCATCCAAAAGACACCACTAAGAACACAAGCTGCTGCTCTGAAGTATTTGCCTGTAATTCTTGCATATCTGATTAGGCTTTTGAAGGCGACCCTTTTGCAGATTGACCGAGAATTCACGAATTCGCCTTTCAGTGTATCACATTACAGGTTCCGGATGTCTTCAGGTACTATATCTTGTGTAGGGAGCTGCATTATGCAATTCGAAGGTACCGGCTCTCGTTCTCTCTGTGGTAGAAAGGACTAAGGATCCCAATTTTCTCATAATCCTTGGATAGTCTTGGTAGTTTTATGGGGAAAGAGAGAATGAATAATTTGACATGGTGTGGCTAATCCTTTGCAATCCAGCATAATTTCCACCAACCCTATATTGAATTTCTATTTTTAATCCTTGGCGGAAAAAAATAAAAAATTAAATCAGTAATATTTATTTTTGACAGAAAGTAAAAAGCAGCTCAAAAAGTAGAAAAAAAAAATTAAAAAATGAAATAGAGAGGGAGGGGGGGGCGAATTTCGCGTTGGCTCTAACTTTGAAACCAGAATATTCTCCGCAATGTACGGTGCAGATCCGATCTTCCCTCTCCCCCTCAACTACAGGACGACCGCACCGTATAAAAACCCCTCCCATTTTCCCTCGCAATCCCTTCGTCTTACCCTACCCACCCTGCCTGCCTCCATCCGTACACCAGTTGGCTTCTTCGATTCCCTTTCTTTCTGCAACGGCTAGATCCATCGACCGATCTCATCTCTGCGGCATTCTTCCCTCTCTTTCTGTCTCTCGGTGGTTCGCCGCTCCACAATGTCGACGGAGAAGGAAAGGGAGACGCACGTTTACATGGCCAAGCTCGCCGAGCAGGCCGAGCGATACGACGGTACGTGATGCAATGCCGTTTCAGATGATCTTCTTCTTTGCTCTGGATTCCCCTGTCCTACATCTGCCAGCGGAATTTTGGCAGGATAGTTTATGTCTTTATGCATGGTTCGTCCTCCATTTCTCGGTACTGGGATCATTGGGAGTCGGTAGGAGAGAAGCTGCAGCTGAGAACGATTGATCAAATGCGTATGTGAGCAACGAGGAAATGCCAGGCGAAAGCTCTCAATTTTTCCAATCTATCTATTGGGTGTTGATGTTTACCTTGGAAATAATTCTGAGCTTTCTCAGCTTTGAGCAATGACTATTTCAATGAACCATGAGCTATGGCCAAAATTAGAGTACTTTGGTCGGAGGAAGTTTTGGTAGACATCCATTACCTCGAAATTGAAAAGAAATAGTGTGATCTGCATTACATCTTTACTGGAATGTGTTGCTGAGGGTTCAATTTGGAAAAAAGAAAAAGGGGATTGCTTAGTCTCATGTAAACGTGATGTCCGATTCATGTCTTCTTCCTAAGTTGTATGCACAGAGATTGGAACTCTTCTTTTAGTGGTCGCAATGGTAATTTCTGCATGAAATTAGTATATGAAGCCTTATCAAAAAAAGGAAGAAGAAATTAGTATATGAAGATATATATTCACAATTTTTCACCAGTTGATTTTAAGTATAAGAAGACAGAAGGAAAAAAAAAAAAAACTATTTGTGTCGGATGCAGACTCGGAGACCTGTGCCGGTGCCTAGGTACACGTTATTGTTTGTTCATTTATTAGTCTATTCTTTGCTCAATCACTGACTGCAATAGTGTGAAAGCCTAGATTTGATTACTTTCAACTGAGACCTCTTGATCAGATGCAACAGTTCTAACCTTTACATTTCTAACAATATGATTGCGAAATTCTTTCCGTCCATGTTTAAAGACCGAATTGGAATGCTGTCCTGTTTATATTCTCATGTGTTGGCAACAACAGTACTTGAATAAGCATAGATTGTTTCATTGTCAATCTGCTATTAGAAGAAGTGGTCGGCTGAAATGCTCTATATTTTGTGATTCAGAAATGGTAGAAAGCATGCAAAAGGTTGCCAAGCTTGATTTGGACCTCACGGTGGAGGAGAGGAACCTGCTGTCTGTTGGCTACAAGAATGTCATTGGTGCTAGGCGTGCCTCCTGGCGCATCATGTCCTCCATCGAGCAGAAGGAAGAATCAAAGGGGAATGATCACAACGTTAAATTGATTAAGGGTTACCGCCAAAAGGTGGAGGAAGAGCTCTCCAAGATTTGCAATGACATCCTGTCTATCATAGACCAGCATCTGATTCCGTCCTCCAGCTCAGGAGAGGCCACTGTTTTCTACTATAAAATGTAAGATTTTTCAAAGAATGCATTTTAGTTATTCTTCAGTTGAAGCAATGTACCCAATGCTTTTGATTTTATGCGATCTGCTGTAGCCCGACAGAATATACTCTAGATTGTAGGAGCCATTTGACTATCAATGATTTTGATTTGATGTGAATTTTCGTTGAATATTTTGATCTGCATTTGCCATATTATTCTGGCCTTTTCTAAAAGCTTCTTTTGATTCAAGTGTGAAGAATATCCACGGCAATAGTTTTCTTCCATATGCATTGCGTGGATCATTTTGTGAGCATATTGCCTAGTATTCATGTTCCAGATCATGGAATATTCTTGTGCTTTTCTCTTTATTTGTGGTTAATTCAGATGGAAATGATGCCTCCTTTAAAAGATATTGATGTCTATGTCATTTCAGGAAAGGTGATTACTATCGCTACCTTGCCGAGTTCAAGACTGACCAAGAAAGGAAGGAGGCTGCCGAGCAGTCACAGAAGGGCTATGAGGCATGTTTATTATGACTTCTATTGCATGTGCACCCCGGAAAGTCAATCACTGTTTGTCATTTCTGCTAGTACTTGACACTGTGCATCTCGATTCATTTAGGCTGCTTCCAAAACTGCCAACACGGATCTCCCGTCAACTCACCCAATCCGTCTCGGGCTTGCTCTCAACTTCTCTGTGTTTTACTACGAGATAATGAATTCTCCTGAAAGGTGCTCTTTCTCACTAGCATTCGTCTGTAGAATGCCACTTTTCATTGCAGCAAAACTTAACGACCTAACTGAACTTGCAGGGCCTGCCATTTGGCCAAACAAGCTTTTGATGAAGCAATCGCTGAGTTGGACACTCTGAGTGAGGAATCATACAAAGATAGCACATTGATCATGCAGCTCTTAAGAGACAACCTCACTCTCTGGACCTCTGATCTTCCCGAAGATGGAGGTAATAAATAAGATAGGATCAATGCCTCTATACAGAAAATATGTCGTGTACAATACTCGATCTAGATAATAGTTTAAGAGCATTCAGCACCTATGCATGAGGTTTACGTTTATACATGCTCCTATATTCCATTTATCTTGGTCACTAGTGATCACGAGAATGCATTTAAAGAATGTTCATTACTTTTGAGAGCATCAGTCTCAGATGTTAAGTCTCAATGCCAGGTGAGGATGGTATCAAAGCTGAGGAAACCAAACCTGCTGAGCCTGAGGTACGTACATAAATCTCCAGATTCTGTGAGGCCAGAACCCAATCTTTATGCTACAAAAAGGAAGGACCAATCTTTGCTCTATGGATTACAGCATTGATCGAGACCCAAGTTATCAAGGAAGTGGCCATTAGACGATACATAACAATGCGGAGAGTGGCTCTGGTATTTCTTTTTGCTTCGATCCTTATCATTCCAAATGCTGATCTGAACTATAGCAGTTGGGACGGGACAATCCAAATACCAAAGAGCTTTGCACGACGCTCAGAGCGGGAATATAAGATCTGATGCGGGTTGCTGGTTTTTCTTTGTTGCCCCTTAACATCTCTCCATCTTTTAATTTTAACTTGTTGCCTTGTAACTTGTTATCCAGAGAATTATGTTATGAGCTTACCATGCCAGGATTCTAGCCTTTTTATTTCATCGATGCCCCTGTGAATTCCTGAATTGGATCTGCAAATACTGATTCCCAGTCTGGGTTACAGTTGTGACACTTCCATTATTATCTAGAAACACAGTTTTGCATTGAGGATCTTGGGACATTGAAGTTTTTCTTGGATTTGAAAATCATCTCGCTTCCTGTGGAGTTATTCCTTTTGCAAAAGAACTACACTTCGAATATTCTGGGCAAGAGTGCTATTGATGCCGTAAATGTTCAGTGTAATAAATATTTAATATGTAATATATAGTGAGTTTGTTACGTAAATTATTTTAAAATAATAAAAATTTTAAATGCATCAAAGTACATGAATTATTTATATGGGTAACTCGTTATATATTATATATCGAAATATTTGCCCGTGGACGGCAACTTCTCCTTTGTTTATTGATCGATCCGTGAAGATATCGTGGACTTGTTGGCCGACTACTGTGTGGTCGGTCGTCGGGGATTATTTCCTGATTGATTGTATCGAGAGAGCCGGACGAGTTTGATCAGAAGGGCACACGTGTACGGTGGTTCACATGGAGAACATATTCATTTGCTGGCCTGCATGCAGCCTTTCGCCTCGAAACGCAAAAACAAAAAAGGGAAAAAAGGAGCAGAAAGCATTCTAGAACGATGAAGGATGTCTACGTACAAATTGAAGATCGGGAGGAGAGATTAACATCGGATAATTTTGTTATGAGTCGGTTCTCTCTTTTCTTCTATTAATGTCTTAGTTCTAAGTCTTATAAACGAAGAAAGATTTTTAATTTTACTAACCCTTAGTAGGTCAGGTCACAGGTGTCTGATGACGTGGATTGGCGAAACTTCGAGCTCATTTAACTCTGTGAGATATAATCTCCCATTGTTCCTCAGTAGCCTAGTAGTAGAGCGGTCGGCCGTTAACTGACTGATCGTAAGTTCGCATCCTACTTAAGGAGATTTGATTCATTCCGAATTAAAAAATTTAGAATGAAAGGGTTCGCTTTGACCGTTAAGAGTACGGTAACCCGTTGGCTCCCTGTGCCTTTGTTTCTATCGCGTTCTATCTCATCGTATGAACGAAACATGCCGCTGAAAGACTCTGCTGAGACAAAGATGGACTGTCAAGAACGTAGAGGGGGTAGGATGGGCAGTTGGTCAGATCTAGTATGGACCATACATGGACGGTAGTTGGAGCCGGCGGCTCTCCTAGGGTTCCCTCATCAGGGATCCCTAGGGAAGAGGATCGAGTTGGCGGCTCAGAGACCCCTTGGCCATTGGTCCGTTGGCCAGCTCAAGCCCGACCCGACCAGCTCAAGCAGAGTGGTTACCGTTCCTAAACGAACACGTTTTGCTTCATCAAGTTCACGTGTGTACACAGACCATCAATCTCCTCAGCTTTCAAGTCAACAATCGCAACCCGACAGTTTCCTTCCTTAGGTAGTATTCAATTTCCGGCAATCCTATCACATCCCACAAAATTGTTCAGTGATTTATCTTTTATATCTCTGAATATTCGAGCTTTGCCCGGTTAATTCCCACGATCTTTAGGTACGGTAAACATGACAAGTACATGCTGGATTTAGTGAAATTGTTCTTGACGTGTACATTCGATTCCTCTCTTGCAATAGTTCCCGGTAAGATCATCCACCCACAAATTTACCAGAATCCGTGAACCTTGAAATCATCACGAATCGATAAGAATAGATTCCTGTTATTAAAAAAAGGGGTTTGATGATAAATGTGGTCCATAGTTTTTTTAAAAAAAATTTACAATATTCCACATTTTTTCACTTTATTTCAAAAAGTTGATATTCCAAAGCCCCAACCAAAGAAAGCAAGAGATAAAAAGATTCATCCACGGGAAAGCACCCACAGAGTCAAAACACTCCTTCCTCTTACTGCTATAACTCGGTCAGTATAATTCGACACTTCCTTTTTTTTTTAACGTAAAATTTTATATACTTGAACTGAAAAAATTTCACGGTCGAGTGAATTTTCCTGAAGGCAAGTGGGTATTAAATATCTCTAAAAAGCACTGCTAATTAGAATAATTTAATCGATACTCTCTCGCCACTTAATTTAATTGATGATCGGTATTTTCACGTGCGGAGCATAATAAAAAGGGTCGGAAGGACTCCAAATTGTGTAGAGGTAATTGCATTGAAGAACCGAGCCGATCCTGTAAGCCCCTCCGATTAAATTCCGAGACGAGTCAGATAATTTAACGAAAATATGGATTACTGTTGACATGTTACGATATTCAAATGAGTGGGAACATAGATTTTGTTGGCAGGGATTGGTGACCTTTTGATCCCGAACGAGAAAAAGCAAATAAGAATAGGACACCCCAGCACTACGCAGCAAATTCCAAAGTGACACACAGCATCTGCTTTCCTTTTTCAATGCGAAAAGAGCATAAAGAACCGTTGTCGGTTTTGCTAAAAAGGCTGGAATTCGCTTTTCGCATTCGGGTTTTATAAATTAAAGAAATTAATAATTGGGTTAATATTGCTTAAATAAAAAAATAGTAGCGGTTGCGGTTACTTTGTCATTTATGTTCGAATTTTCTTATTTAATTGTAAAAAAAGTCAGATGAATCAAACAACTGATACAAGTATTCGTCCCATTGGCATAGCACAGGGACATATTTCTATCAAACATTTGACACCGGTGCCGGTGTTCTCTCAGCCAGGAGTCAGGGGTACATATTTCCATCGAAAGTTCGAGGAAAAATATGCTGAGAGATTCGAACATGGAATCTCGAACTTGCCGGATTACGTGAAAACGGATTTGAAACCATTGGGCTGGACTTCTTTCTTTTGGTGGTGGTGGTACGTGTTGCAGATGGATAAGTGCATACAGAGCCATCCACGGTGGAGTAAGGGCGCCGCGCAGACAACATGAGAACCGGACGAATTAGGGATACAACTCGTGAAATTTTGGAATTCATCGCTGATTTGGGCGGGAAGGTTGAACTCTGCGTCGAAGGCCGCGCGTTTGCGGAATGCGACCGGAAGAGCAACAGAAAAGAAGATCGCGTGATCGGGACTGCGGGAAAACTATCTTTAGGGTTACATGGGCATGGATTGGAGATTAACCTGATGGATTTATGGGATAAGGTTGGAGTCGTCATCATCATCCTGGGATGATCTTTTGGAGCAGCTATTGCTTTTTAATAAAGCTGTTAGCTTACATGTCTGTAAGAAGACAACGAAGCACAACCAGCACTGATGTGATGATGACATTGTAAATGTACATTCTCAGACATTGTTGCTTTTCTTTCTTGGGACGTGCTGTCAAGGCATCAAACAACACATACACTGTAATCGTGTCCCTGTATAATGTATATAATAAAAAAAAAATCGGGGTCGAGAACTCTATCTGAGGGAAGTTGGTAGAAGGGAGAGGGAGAAAAAAAGGAAATTCCATCGATGAAAATTAAATGGTAAATGACACTTTTAGTCCTTAATCTTTCGTACTTTTACCATTTTTGTCTTAAACATTTATATTTTTATGATTCACGTCATTAACATTTTAAGCTTTTACCATTCTTGTTCTATCGTTACTTTTTTTTATCTAAAAAAGCATACTCCATCCAAAAAGAATTTTTATTAAAAAATTATTTTTTAACAAACAATATTCTTTAAAAAATAAAGAAAAAAGGAAAAAAAGTAAACGAAAGTAAAAAGTATCTATAAAGTTATACAGGTGAGCACATTCCCTTCAAACTTGAGATACATTCCTGATTGAAAATTGATTGATGGCTATTATCATTATAAAATTATGACAAAATGTGTTCTAAATTTAGAAGAAATAAATGTATTAACCAATATTTCCTTAGTCATGGACTGAATATATTTTTTTAAAAAAAATTTTTGTTGAAAAATAATTTTTACATTTATCCTATCGTTTTTTAAATAATTTTATATATTTAAGTAATGCAATAATTTTGTATGTTTCCGCGAAATTATTGGTTAGATTTAAGAATTCTGCAGTATTTTTCTTAATACAATAAAATGAGCAGTGGAAATTTTCTTAAAGAAAGAAACAGAGGAATGCGGATACCGACACCGCCCACCAGAGCCGCTCTCTCGCACCGCCACTCATGTGGTCCCCCATCTGGAACTCTCTTTCACACGCAGTCTCTCTCTCTCTGTGAACCCTTCAATCATCTCCATCTCCACCTCTGATATTCTCCTCCGTACTTGAGTGAAGTGTGTCCTCCTCTGTGATCTCCTTCAAGCCCCTCTCCGATGGCTCTCCTGCTGCTGTCCGTGCTCCTCCTGGCCCTCACCGGCCCTTCGAGTAAGCCCCTCCTGGAATTCAATCCACCCGCCCTTTATCTTCCTCTTCCCCTTTCTCAATGGTTGGCTGGAAGCTGATCTTGGGTTCTTTTTTCTCCTGCGATCTTTTATCTTTTTCCCGGTAAAGTTTCCTTTTACTATTTCATGGTTCTTTTCTAAGCTAAGCACGATCATTTGTCATCTTTTCTCCGGGTTCTTGTTAATGTCCACGGGTAGGCTTATCTTCGAGATGCATAATCTGAAGA
Source organism: Lagerstroemia speciosa (assembly GCA_037672795.1). Classification (NCBI taxonomy): domain Eukaryota; kingdom Viridiplantae; phylum Streptophyta; class Magnoliopsida; order Myrtales; family Lythraceae; genus Lagerstroemia; species Lagerstroemia speciosa. The sequence continues at coordinate 4,245,032 of CM075295.1, forward strand.
GGGAAACCCATTTTCAAGAAGCTTTGTTTCTCCAGTTATGCGAATCAAGGACGAGTCCCCCCCCACCCCCCCATTTTGCTGACGTTGTGTCGGTTTGCTCTGTTTTCTTTTCCCCAATTAGGTGCCACGTACTGTGTATGTAAAGACGGGTTGAGCGATCAGGTTCTGCAGAAAACTCTAGACTATGCCTGCGGTGCCGGAGCTGACTGCAGCCCCATCCTCCAGAACGGAGCCTGCTACCAACCCAACACCGTCAAGAGCCACTGCGACTACGCCGTCAATAGCTACTTCCAGCGCAAGGGGGAGGCCTCTGGGACCTGTGACTTCGCCGGAACCGCCGTGACCTCCCCTTCTGCACCCAGTAAAATTCCCGTCTAATCCCTTTTTGCGTGTCGATGAAAATCCTATTAAGGGGTTGTGCTGACGAGATGTTTCTTGTTGTTGCAGCCCAATCAGCTGGATGTGTCTATCCTTCGAGTCCCAGGTATGGTCTGTTTTTCGATCTTCTTCCTGCTGTAATTTTCGGGGGAAAAAGAAGTAAATTTTCCCTCAAATGTGCTTTCCCATTGTCAAAGGAAGTGGTTTTCTACTACCCCACATCACATTTACTTCCCCGAGTAGAACTTCAAAGCAACGTTTCACTTTGACGATGAAATACCCAAAAGGAAAAGTAATAGAAAAAAACTGAATCTTGCACCGACCCGGTGCACAAATGTCAAAATGGTGCTGCTCCTTGCACTGTAGAGCTCTCTTCTTCTTCTGGGTTCGTCTTCTTTAGCCTCCAGACACATTTCCAATTTCAGGGTCTTGTCCTGTTTCCTTGAAAGTTTGGGACGGAATGATTAATCATCAATTGAATGTGGAATTATCTCTCGGTAATGCGTAATGTCTCACTTTCCTACTTCTATGTGGTTGTTTGTTGTTGCTTTTTTAGCACAACCGGAGGAACCCCGACCCCGTCGACGAGCACCACCCCTTCTACCACTCCGACCACCACTCCCCCCGCCTCCACCACCCCAGGCACCACCACAACCACCCCATCCACCACCCCGACCACCACAACCACAACCACCCCTTCTGCCACCCCTTCCATCTACAACGGCGGCACCGGGCTGGGCCCGACCGGGATCACCGACGGCGCCTCCCGCATGCACTCACCCTTCAGATCCAACCCCAGCTGGATCATGACGTTCCTCTTCCTCCCCACTCTCTCCTCCTTCCTCCTCTGGGCCTGATTGAAGACTCCCGCCCCTCCGAGGAGGAGGAGCTTTGTTGGTGGTGTTGGCCGGAGATTCAGCCACGTGTATGTATGTGATCATCATGAAGAGAGACAAAGCCCACTAGGGTGTCTTCTTCCTTTTGTTTTTTGTGCTGCTTCTGAAATTATTATTACTGGCACAGGGAGAAGAAAAAGGTGGTGGAATTCGATTCCTTTCTGAGTGGTGACGTGGCTGGCTGCGGGTTGTAGATTAGGCTCAGTAAAGTTAATAACAGTACCTTATAATTTCTTCTACTATGGCACTACAGGACATTTCTCCTTTAGTATGTTGAAGATCATGCTCTCATCTTACTCTCTAGTCTACTTCTGATGTAAACCTGAGCTTGATATCTGTTTCTGCTGTCTAAGCGAGATTCGTCTTCCGGCCATGGCTCGAGGTTGTGCATGATGGTGAGTTGGATGGAGCAACCTCGGGTTAGGCCTCGAATTCATGAAAACAGAACAAGACAACGGCGCCAAATGTAGTGACGGATGCAGACCCAGCTGGAAATATTTAAAAGCAGTAACTTTACCCTGAAAGCTCCGGTGGATGTGGTGGCATGTTCAAGTGATTTTATTGCCTGACAGAGACTCGAAACAGTAGGAAACAAAATCATGGAGCTTTCACTCAGACTGAATACGATCCAAATTTCGTTCTTAAAATTGAATTTTGCGCCGGGCATGGTCCAGTTACTATGAAAAAATGTGGGTACTGTCACACATCAATGATCACGATTCAAAGTTATAATGGTATTGGATGGATGAAAAATTAATAAGAACGAGCAAATAGATATTATAATTATTGCCCTCTCTAAGGGGCGGATCTGCTAGTAAGCTGATAATATGCAGTCTCTCGGGAGCCCAGTGTCTGTGGATTAATGGCGGGCCTCAGGCTGCATGATATATTGTCTGGTGGATTAGTTAGTTTATCGATATAAAAGAAATTATAATAATTACTAGTTGGAGTAATTCATTTTTTTCCCCAGTGAAGGAATTAATACCACTCTGGATGGTTTATGGGCCAAGGTCATTGGGCCAGACAGATGATGGGCCGGGCCCATAGAAATTTTGGCTACCACGCTTTCTAATATTCTTTTCCATATGCACAAGTATACTGGGGGCCCACTGAGACTGCCCCACCCTCATATATCTGGGCCCACAGCTTTTAGCAGTTCTCGGTCATACCGAGTGCTGATCTTCCGCTTGGCAAGTCATTCCAGCTCTGTGCACGCAAGAAGCTGCAGGCCCGCCATGGATCCACCGGAGCACCTCGCCGGAGGACGGCCTCGCCCGCCGTCTCCTCCTCCTCCTCCTCCTCCTCCTCCTCCACCTCCACCTCAAAGCTCTCCACCTCTCTCCTTCCTCCTCTTCTTCGTTGCCATTCTGTCGTTTGTACGAAGTCTCTCTCTCTCTCTCCTCTCTCACTCTTCACAAGCATACTTATGAGCGTTCACAATTCAGCTCGCGCTCGATTGCTTTCATTACTGTTTCTTTTCGAGCTGTCATTGCTTAGCTTTATGAATCCTTCCCAGCGTAAGGGTTCAATTGAGCCGTTATACTCGAGCGAGGATAATCTTGTTGATAAATTTGACATCTCATTACTGTGCAGAACCGTAAGTTGTGAATTCAACCGGTTCTTGGTTCGTAGTTGATTCTCGTTTCCTTTCCATTTTCTTGAGCCTGACTTTGGGTTTAGACTTGAGAATCGGATGGAAGAGCTGACGTTCGCCTCTGATCTCGTTCTTGTACTGCTTTCCCAGTGAATTCTGAGACTGGAGAAATTTAGTCAGCTGAATAAGAGGAATTGAATGTAGTGTTCTACAGTCTGAATGCTGATCATCGCATTGTAGAGTGAATTCTTGCAAACTAGTGATAATCGTCGTAGTTTTACTTTTAAAAACATGAAGTTTATAAACCTTAGGCCGTCTGCTGGCTGCTGTTTTATGTTTCTTCCTTTATTCCCAAGCTAGCAGTCTAGTTCATGAACTTCTCATTATTGTTTAGTTACTCTTCTGGCCTGGTTTTGAATAATTTGCTCGATCTCCATCCACTCGTGATGATCAAACGATTGCCCTTTACAAGACTCACTCTTGTTACCGAATAAAGCATTAGTATTCTCCATTTGATTATTTACAATCCCATATGGAAAAGAGAGAAAGCTTTTCATAAGACACAAAAGCACCCCATTCTCTCGATAGGCAGCTTGTCAAGGACAAAATCATTCAGATCACACCCCAAGTGAACAGTATCTCTTATAGGTGTCTTCCCAAAATTGCTGACTCCAGATGCATCACTATGAGTTGGCCTCATCAATTACTGCTTTCATTGAGAGTTGAACTCAAAGCTCATCAGTGTCCAGTTGTGTCATTGGAACTGTGAATCTTTAACACACGAGTTACTGTGTAAGCAGATCATTATTCCATTAACAACAACTGTTGGGAACAGTTTAAGCATTCTGCATCAGGTGCCAGAAGGTCATGTTGGAGTGTATTGGAGAGGGGGTGCTCTCCTCAAAACAATTACTGATCCAGGTCTGACTTCTCTCTCATTTTTTTGTGATATGTTTTGTTGCCTGAAAATTATTTTGGAAGCTTTCAGTACTTATTTTTGCCATTTAGGTTTTCATCTGAAGTTGCCCTTGATAACTCAGTATGAGCCTGTTCAAGTGACCCTTCAGACTGACCTGGTAGTTCTCTCTCTTTTCCTTTTCAAATGGTGGATAACTGTAAGTGTTTTCATATGTTATTTTAGATCTGAATTTCGATGTTTTGTTTAAATGAAGGTGAGGGATATCCCTTGTGGGACTAAAGGAGGTGTTATGATCAATTTCGAGAAAATAGAGGTGGGGTTTAATTTTTTCCCAAAGTAATAGTTAAATTGATGGCATCATCCATGTTTTGCCATGGTCTCGTGTAGGTCGTGAACCGCCTCAGGAAGGATTACGTTTATGAGACGCTGCTCAACTATGGTGTCCACTATGACAACACATGGATATATGACAAGATTCATCACGAAATCAATCAGTTCTGCAGTTCCCACACACTGCAACAAGTATATATTGATGTCTTTGATCAGGTGAATGAGATTACTAATTCAAATAGTGAATCGAGCTTAACTGGAAACTGAATTTGGATATCTCAACCCTTTTCACTGCATCATGCTATAACCTGATTTGTCGGTCAAGATAATGTGAGATTTAAGAAACTTCCCATTGCCCGCCCCCCCCCCCCCCCCCCCCCCCCCAAAATAATGTAGAAATTTCTATCTCTTGATTAAAGATCTGCACCAATCATTTGTTTTGCTGACATGAAGAGAACATTATATGATCATTCGGACATTTCTTCAGATTGATGAGAAGATGAAGGATGCTCTTCAAGTGGACTGCACGCGGTATGCTCCCGGTATTGAGATAATTAGCGTGCGTGTTACGAAGCCTACAATTCCGGATAGCATTAGGAGAAACTTTGAGCAGATGGAAGAGGAAAGGACAAAGGTATTCTCATTTTTATACCAAATGTGGGGTCTTTCTCAACTTCCCATAGTTATTCATAATGCTATTTTAGTCATCTCTTGATATGAATTAGAGTTATCCTCCATGGGGTGGGAACTGGAAGGTTCAGGATGGTTCCTGGCTTACCATACTTTATTAAATTTGATGAACTGTAGCTGGATCAAGAGAAGAAGTGAAATCAACCCCATTTCAGTGAAATCGTAAACCCCCCCCACAAACACTTCTCAATTTAAGTTCTGCGTCCGAGAGATGGGAACATGAAGCCCACATTTAGTTATACTGTGCGAAACAATGCGCAATGAGGGTTCATTTGAATGGTGAAACACATAGTAAAGAAGAATAAAAAACAAATTATCAATACATCGCAGTTAATAACATGTACATATTCCAAAGTCTTTCCGATTATGTTTATATGTCAAAGACAGCCCTGACACGAATCATGTTAAATAAAGCCATACTGTTTAATATGTTTTTTTTTTTATTTTATTTTTTCCCCTCTTCTTTGCATATAGCATAATAATCACTATGTGCTTTTCATTGGAAAAAGGAGAGGATTAAGGTTTTCTTCAGTGATTCAAAAATTTCTTTGGATGCTTCTTTATAGGTCTTAATTGCAATTGAAAGGCAGAAAGTTGCAGAGAAAGAGGCCGAAACAATGAAGAAGATGGCTATCAGTGAAGCTGAGAAAAATGCTAATGTCAGCAAGATTTTGATGGACCAAAAGTTGATGGAGAAAGACAGTTCCCGGAAGCAGCAAGAGATAGAGAACCGGATGTACTTGGATCGTCAGAAGAGTCTTGCTGATGCTGACTTCTATCGGTAAATTACTTCTTAATTTCTAAGCCCTTTCTAGTAAGGACACGTGAAATTTCTGAAACATCATCTCTTATGCATTCGTTTTGGTTTCAGTGTGATGAAGGAGGCTGAAGCCAACAAATTGAAGCTCACACCGCAGTTTCTCGAGCTCAAATTCATAGAGGCCATCGCTGGAAACACCAAGATTTTCTTCGGTAACAAGGTGCGTTTCACTCTCGTGCCTCCTCCTTCAGTCAGATCTCCATTTCCGAGCTCTGCCTCTTCTCTCTATATTCGTCTTCCTCATAAACACCTTCCTTGACAAATTCCTTGTGCAGGTACCTAACATGATTTGGGATCAGAGATTGCTCGGGAGCTTCCTACAGAACGTCTCAAGAGTGGTATCAGAGGTTACCTCCAAGGATGGAAAGTCCGAAGTATCTTAAGCTTTGTGATCATGAAAAGATCAAGTTACACACAATTGGCGCATTTGAGCGCTGAATGATATCTTAAAGGTAGCTTGACACGAACCCTTCTCACTTGGGTCCCCCAGGAATCCAATTTATTGAAGGGGTGGAATTTTGGACGTTCGATGATCTATGCTCATAGGAATGCAACAAGTAATGTTCTACTGAAGGTAACGAATTTCTCACATTATGTTTTATTTGGGATCCTCGTTTGTGCATGCTGTGCTGTGCCAAATCACTGGATTACTTGGAGGATCTTTGGCATTATGGACTCTGCTAATGTCCAATGATCAGCAGTTGTCGGAAAGTTGGATCGCGGTTAACCTACGCCATCACCAGGTGTATTAGTATTTCCGGTTTCGCGAATTTCGGTTCTGTGAAAAATGAAACCAAAAGTGTCGAGCATTGTTCTAATATTACCACATGATAGCCTTGATTTCCAAAACTCTGCCCGATCGTCTTGTATAGCTTGGATGGTTGTCAACAGATCGGTGGTGGCTGTGTTGATCGTGCTCTGATCGGGTCTCTTATCTAGCAGTCAGTGGGTCCCAGAATCAGCGAGGAACGTATTGATGACAGAAAGAGCTTGTCCATCTTTTCGTCGTGAGACTGAAGGACCCAATTCGACTTCCTTATGATCGAAGCTGAGAGGCATACCCGAATTTAATTTGAACGTGTGGGAACTTACCGATATGGGGTTACTTCCGATTCTGGGCTGGTCCAATATCGGTGCAAATCCTTCTGGTACGGCTACCTTTCAAGGAAATACACAGTTTTTATCTTCTGAATGATTTTTAATTACACAAGTATAATAACTGGCCATTAATAAAATTGTCATAGTTTTTTTTTTGGTGCATACCTAATTTAGAAATTCAGATTAAAACTGAGTTTGCAGTATAACATAAAATTTGTCAATTATAGGTTTTTTGTGAATACCGAAACTGCAGCATGTTCGGCTACACAGCCTTCCAACCATTCATCAGGACTAAAAAGGTGAAACTTTTCCTCTTCTTTGGAGGTGAAAGCGTCTCCACCGTCATCAGGAGGTGAAAGCGCCTCCTCCGTCCCCCGGCTCCGGTCAGATTGAGCAGAGAATGCGCAGAGTAGCGCTCCTTCTCCAGCTCCACCGCCGCTACAGAACCAGAACCTTCTCCTCTTCCTCCTCATCCACCGAAACCATACCGTTATACTCCTTCCTTCAGCCTTCAATATTTGGCTACAAAAAACTGCAGCCGCCGCAGTCGGATCCCGCCTCAGGCGACATCCAAAGCGCACGGCAGCAACGCCCGAAGACCATAACCTCAGAACTCAAGTCCAACCTCGAAACCACCCTCCACAAATCCATCCTCACCAGCGACACGGACGCGGCATGGAAGTCGTTCAAAACGCTGACCTCCTACTCCGTCTTCCCGAGTAAATCTCTCACCAATGCGTTGATCGCACACCTTTCCTCTCTCCGGGACACGCACAATTTGAAGAGGGCTTTTGCGTCTACTGTCTATTTGATTGAGAAGAACCCTGAATTGGTGGATTTTGGGAGTGTTGTTGCTCTCTTGAACTCCATGAAGTGTGCCGACACGCCCGCCCCAGCATTTGCCCTGATTAAATCTATGTTTAAAAATAGGTTCTTTGTGCCCTTTGGTCTGTGGGGAAATATTCTGGTTGAAATTAGCCGAAACAGTGGGCACTGTGTTTCGTTCTTGCGGGTATTTGAGGAGGCTTGCAGGCTAGCTTTGGATGAAAAGTTGGAGTGCATGAAACCTGATTTGGTTGCGTGTAATGCAGCTCTTGAGGGATGTTGTCGAAATCTAGAATCGGTGACTGATGCAGAGAAGGTCGTGGAGACTATGTCAGTTCTGGGCATTAGGCCTGATGAGTTGAGTTTTGGTCCACTCGGTTACCTGTATGCTCTGAAGGGCCTCGAACACAAGATATCTGAACTTGAATGTTTGATGGATGGGTTTGGTCTTAAAGATAAAAGTGTGTTCTACAGCAATTTGATCAGTGGGTACGTTAAGGTGGGCAACTTGAGGTCTGTTACAGAGACTATTCTGCGATATTGCAGAGAAGGAGATGGTGGTGGTGTGGATCTTGCTGAAGAGACTTGCAATGAAGTGGTTAAAGGATTTCTTAAGAACGGGGGCATTAAGGAACTAGCTGGTTTGATTATTGAATCGCAGAAGCTGGAGACTGCTGGAACTGCAATTGACAGATCAATCGGGTATAGCGTTATCAATGCTTGTGTTACTCTAGGGCAATCGGATAAAGCTCACAGCATTCTTGATGAAATGAATGTCGTGGGAGGTTCTGTTGGGCTTGGTGCCTATGTGCCAATTCTGAAGGCCTACAGTAAAGAGGGTAGAACAGCTGAGGCTACTCAGTTAGTGATGGACATTAGCAATTCAGGGCTTTGTCTGGACAAAGGTAGCTATGATACTCTCATAGAAGCATCGATGTCATGTCAAGATTTTCAGTCTGCTTTTACTCTGTTCAGAGACATGAGGGATTCGAGAGTTCAGGACTTGAAAGGAAGTTACTTGACCATTATGACTGGTTTAATGGAAAATCATAGGCCTGAGTTGATGGCAGCATTCTTAGATGAGGTTGTCGAGGACCCACGAATTGAAGTGGGCACCCATGACTGGAACTCCATTATTCATGCATTCTGTAAAGCTGGAAGGTTAGAAGATGCTAGGAGAACCTTCAGGAGGATGGTGTTCTTGCAGTTTGAACCCAATGGCCAGACTTACTTATCCCTAATTAATGGCTGTGTTACTGCAGAGAAGTATTTCCATGTCCTGTTGCTATGGAATGAGGTCAAGAGAAAGGTTTCAGCTGAAACGGGCAAAGGACTCAAATTCGATCACAGTTTGGTTGATGCCTTCCTCTATGCTATGGTGAAGGGTGGTTTCTTTGATGCGGTGATGCAAGTTGTTGAGAAAGCCCAGGAAGTGAAGGTCTTTGTTGATAAGTGGAGGTACAAGCAAGCATTTATGGAGACGCATAAGAAGCTCAGGGTGAACAAGTTGAGAAAGAGGAACGTGAAAAAAATGGAGGCACTCATTGCCTTTAAGAATTGGGCAGGTATGAGCTCTTGAATTGCTCTTGCTCAGTTCACAATGAATTTTGCTCAATCATAACCCAGGTTTCAACATAAATCAAGGCCCCAAGGCATGCACTGAGGTGTGAGCAATCTCAACTGAAGGCGGTTTTCTGCCTCCTGTAGAGTTTATTGTTGTTCCTGCCTCTACTGCTTGAGCTTGCTGGCTTCCATCCAATGGGTGAGTTTTTGCTGTCATAAATGTTGATGGAATGGAGATCCAGTGATAGGTGTATCAGTTGTACCCGACGCTTGAGGAGGTTGCGCTGCCTTTTTCTGCTGTGGAATGTTTAAATTGTATAAGCTGGAAAATTTATGCATCGAGGGGATGCACTTGAAACCCAGTCTTCATATGTTCGCAGGGGACTGGTTACATTAATTAATCTAATAATGACTTCGACCTTTGGTATGCCACTCAATTTTGAGTTGATCTCTGTGCAATGTGGGAAGATTTCCTACATTGAATCCTGAAGAAATCCTGTGATACGTGTACAATTCTTTTCTTCCTTCAAATGCACTTTGCATAATTTTGTCAATCTGAAGAATGATCGAAACCATTAGCTTTGACTTTGATTTTTCATTGCCTTGTGAGTACTTAATTAGATACACTGGACTCCATGAGTGAGTTGGCATGGCCCATTTCTGCAGAGAACTGTTGCTGTAACTTTTCTCTTGCCGTCTCTTCAGCTTTAAAGAATTCCTGGTAAAAAGTGTCTCTGCTTCCTAAGCTAGAGACCCGGACACTGGGCTCTGCTTTTTATGAAAAGGGAAAAAGAAGCTGCTGAGGGTTTTGAAAAAGGGCACCTCCACCGAAAAGAGGAAACTCCCTCCTTTTTCTTCCTCTTTTCAAATGTGATCCTTTAGTCCTTCACACTGGACATCTCTCTCCCCTCTCTTGTCTACACTTCCACGCCTCCCAGAGAGCTCTCCACCTTCATCCTTCTCTAATGGCAGCCTCTCAGCTTCAATGCCTTCCAGTCTACACATTCTTTCTTTTCCTTCATCTCCTTAGCTTCCTTAAGACAATCTCTGCCGCTCTCCCAATCATTCCGATCAATGGGACGTGCTACGACACCTGTGGGTCCATCCCTGTGAAGTTCCCCTTTGGCACTGGCTTTGGGTGCGGCCACCCTGACTTCTCCCGCTACGTGAGATGCAGCAGCTCCTCCTCTGGCACCCTTCAGTTCTCAACTGGCACTGGAGTTTACGACATTTCCTCGATTGACTATTCCACTGGCACTGTTATTCTCACCGATCCTTTGATGTCCACGTGCTCCTCAATGCAGAACTCCGGCAGCTTCAGCCTCGACCGGACGAGCCCCTTCACTCTGACAGACGACAACATCTTCGTCCTCCTGGGTTGCTCCAGGACGTCTCCCGTGTTCGATCCTGATGAGGATCTCTGCGACACGGGATCAGTCACCCGGGTCTGCAAGGGGCTCTACTCTTGCAAGGCCGTGGCAGGTATTGGCCTCCAACAAAACGGGCCGACATCAACCTGCTGTATCTACGAGTCTCCGACGCGCTTCAGCTCTGGTGGTTATTCGCTGGACGTCCAGAAGCTGCAGTGCTCATCCTACTCGGCAGTGTACGGGTTCGGTGATGACCGGGGCAACCCCATGAAGTGGATGTTCGGGATCTCCTTGAAGTATAACGATTCGTATTACACAGATTCATGCAAGGACTGCGAATCAAGTGGAGGGTTCTGCGGCTTCTCAGGTCTGGGCGAGTCCTTTGCTTGCATTTGCCGGAATGGTGTGAACAGCACCAACAACTGCTATGGAAGAGGTTCAGATTCATACTTTCAGTCATTAACTGCTTCCTGCTAATGTGTTCTGATTTACTCATCAATTATCTCCCATTTTCAGGGTATGCTTGGAGTGGGATACAGGGACCTAAACTTCAAACCATGATGAGAACTGCAGGTAAAAGCAGAGTTTTGCTACACTTTATCTTCAGCTTTTCTGCCTCCATACCGGGATTTAGGTGGAAAAATAAGTTTGACAGATGGAATTGATTACGATTACGGCTACCTCATTTTTCTCTCCTATAATTTTCATTTTCATGATAAGTGCTTCATGGAATAGACACACCATATTCACTGCTCAAAATGTGACGATGTAGCCCCGGCTTCTATAGTTAGAACCATCTGACCCAAGTATGAGGGTGGAAAGTGTTAGATTGCATCGACTTATTCTAGTCTGTTACTGCCTGGATCGCGTAACGGAAAAGCCTTGGGTCTCTTGTTTATCACAGGATTTCTGCTCTGGTGGATTATGCTTTTCATTTGATGTGCTTTGGACTGACTATCCTTCGATGCGGATCAAGTGGGATTGGGCAATTCTTGGAAGCTTTTGATGAACATGGAGTCAAGATGTTTCTGTGCGCATCATCGGGTCTCTAACAAATGATCTGTCGAAGTGTTTTTCTTCCTGTGTTCGTTCAGGGTATCGGAAGACAATATCTTCCCCTGTTCTTTCATACTGCAAGGTCTGTAGGGCTATCAAGGTATTCCTTATTCCGGAGTATAAAGCACATCTTCCCGATCCATCTTTGCAGCAAAAACCTCTGCTGCGGTGAAACAAAGTAAAGTTTCAAACGATCACTGGTTTACACTGTTGGTCAGCATCTGCTGCACAACAAAGCAAGCCAGCCATCTTAAAAAGTTTCTCAAGTTACAGAGCAAGTTATTCAGAAGTTGAAAGACTTTTGGGCTGTTAATGTAGCAGGTGAGTTCAATGTCTACTGCCATCCCGATATTGCTGGATTTGCGAAAGCGCAGCACTTTAATATGTAAAGTGTGAATGAACCTTTTGACACAAATCAACCACCTAGCCAATTTGAAAGAAAACAGAAACCTTGTAAAGAAAGAAGGGTAAGGGAAGAGAGAGTGGCTAGGAATGAAAATGGGTCACTAAAAAATTTATAAAACTTCACTCAAATTTTTTCAATTTTATCTATATTTTCAGAGAATTATTTTATTTCTTCTCCCGAGATCTGTCATTTAAATCTTTGTCGAGTCTCGTCTTTCTGGGTGAAGCTTCTACATCTGTCCCTAATCATCGTTACTTAATCGAATAACCGGCTAAGGTGATTGATGACCCTTAATCGATTGACGGTTGATGGCTGCTGGCTGCTGGTGAGGTCTCAAATCGGGGATCAATTCACAAATTTTCTTTATAAAAATAAAATGGAATAAATGAGTATAATAAGTCTTACACATAATCATGCCGTACAAAAATCCATTTCTTTTTTTTTTAAAAATAAATAGTAAATATACCTAACTACAACAATATCAAAGAACATTGGGTTGTATTTTTTTTTTTTGTTTGCAACAAGTAGGATTTTCGAACTAGTCGAAATGCACCTTAATATTTGAGATTAATCTGCAGTCGGGTCGAGATATCTAAAAAATTCTCGTAGATCCTCCCAACTGGAGATTTGGTTATATGATCATCCATTTGAGATATAGTCACGGAACCATTTGACCAATTTTAAATTAGTTTGGTTGTAATATTATTATATTAAGACAATGTTAACCTTTTGTAAAATTTCCTTTATTATATATTATCATATATTGTAACGTGAAATTGTGACTCTTTTGATAAGAATACAAAAATGGTTTATAAAATTCGGAAAGTGCATGTAAAATAATTATAAAAAAATAGTTATATTACAAGAATTACACGTATTTAAATACAAATATTTATCAATTATATCTTAAAGTTTAAGCATATACCTTACGACCAAACATGGGCATGATATTTGTATTCATGAACACACACGTCTCCGTCGGCCTCACTCTCACTCTCTCCCCCTCCCCCTCCCCCAGCTCGGCCGAGTGCGATCTAATCGGACAGCCGCTCAGGTGCCGCATCCGAGAACCCTATCCCTTTATCTTCGCGTTTCTGCACCTCTACACCTTCCGATTCAAGTTTTGATGCCGTAGATGCGCTGCTCGCTTATTCAAATCCGTGCTTGATTTGATGTCTCCCCTACTATTTTTGCTGAATTTGAGTTGATCATCACCTGAAATGGTTAGCGTATGGACTCGCATTTCTCTAGTTCCCGTTGGATTTGCTTTTGACGCCTTTTTTTTTTCTCCCGCTCCTTTGTTAAGAGATGAGAAGATCGTTATTTGATAGCCGTGATCTCTCCTGTCGGGTTCTTCTGATAAGCTAACCGTGGCTAAATTTTGCTCATTGTCGTGTTGCAGGGATGTTTAATTATGGTTAATTGTTGTCGAGTGAGGCGAGGTACCTGGGTCGTAGTGTGATTGATTTTCATTTGACGGGATGAAACTTGAATGTTAACATCTCCTTGAACAATTTCCTTGCAGTTATTAGTCTCAATTCAATGTCTTATGGCGTCTATGTAATTCAAAGGCATGGATTTGTTTTTACAACTCAAATTTTTCAAAGAATAGATTGCTGGCCCTTACAAATGACTGAGTGGCTTGCGAAGCTGGGCTGTCATGATCCAAGGCCTCAACTGTTAATTTCGCATGATAGCACCGCTATTTCTTTTTCCCTTCTTTCTTGTCATGTAGCCGGGATATCCTCTTCTAACAGGAAATACATAGAGTTTCCTAAGAGGAGTTGGCAATTATATGTACAAGCAATTATGTAAATGAATGATAAGGTTCAAATCTGGATCCTACTAAATCATAGCACCTGGACACTTAACTGAAAAGAAAAAACTTGGATGTGGTTTGATATTCATGGGATAACTTAAAAGTTCTCACTCTATCAACTTTTGGGACATTGTAAATACCTTGGGTCACAATAACTGTCCAAGCCTTGCATTTTGACTTAGGGTATTGTTTTGTTTGAGGCCAAGGTCTTTTTTTTCCTTGAAAGCATGTAGAGATACAAGGATGTGCCTCTTGTTTCTTCCTATTGTAGTATAGCTGTTAGTTAATTACTCTACCTGCCATGGTAGTCAGGATTGCAATCTCAAGATGAGCCATTGACCTATTTTTCAAATGTTTCACTTTATAGGATCTAGATTCCTTTTTGTAGACCACCAAAATTCAAGTCCTGAGTGTTTGAATATTATGATCCTGACATTCAAATCCAATGTTCAACCCTTGGGACAAATACAATTCCGTGAGTATGATTTGGTATAAATTGGTGAGAGTTTGGAATGAAACCATTGTACACTATCTTAAATATTAAGAATGTGCAATTTGTTTACTTTAATTATTTAGCTTGTTGTTTTCTTATCATGCCTATTTTTTACCCTCTTTGCATGTTTAAATTTGTCATATGCTTGAATCACCTGGCCTTCGGCCTTCTTGTTATTTTAGGTGTTTGTGTTTATTTTTCACTTTCTTCTGTTCGCTTGAAAGAAGTTAGCAGCATGGGCCGAGGAGTTAGTAGCGGTGGAGGACAGAGTTCATTAGGCTACCTGTTTGGGAGTGGGGAGCCTCCCAAAGCACCTCCAAACAATCCCCAGACTACTCCAACTGAAGCAGAAGCTGCACCTCCTTCAAAACCTGCTGCTCCGAGTGTAGATATTCCTAAGGATACTCCTGCTGGAATCCTCAGTACTTCCAGCAACAACTACTTGAGGGCTGATGGTCAGAACACTGGCAACTTCATCACGGTATAGTTTCCAGTATTGCTTTGGTTCCTTTGCAGTGATTGTGTGAGATACAGGAAATTTGTACACTGCACTTCTTTTGGGGCTTTACCGATCTGATCATAGAAGAAGATATCTTTTTGACACATTAATTTCCATATAATTTGGGGCAAGAATGGCATTAGTTTGGTGGAAACATGATCTATTACCATTCTGAGTGGGTGATTGCTGAAGTTAATTATTCCAAGTAAATCCGTAAACTTGAGTTCTCCAAACTCTTTGGTTCTCTACATTTTTAATGTACTACTATCTTGCGCAAAACACATTTTTAGCGAATCTTTTGAAAGGATTTATTGTTCTGAATCTTGAATATAACCTAAAGAGTACAAGAAACAATGAATTTAGTGAATCTGCTGAACTGAGATACTTGAGAGGCTCTTCTTGTACCAACGAATTGGAATGTATTGAAATGGAAACCCTGTGTACAGTTTTCACTTTTCATATGACAATTATGCTCTGTTTTTCTTTCATGTGTAGAAATATAAGTGCTTATGAAAAAAATCATATAACTTATGGGTCATTTATATGAAAATTTCATACCATAAAATATCCAACAATTATAAGTCAATTCATCGTATTGATTGAAAGTTTTAAGATGGCTAAAGAATTAGTTGATTAAAGTTTGCACCATATGTTTCATTTAATCTAAGAATCCTTGCCTATTGCAGGATCGACCTTCAACGAAGGTCCACTCTGAACCCGGTGGTGGATCATCTCTGGGTTACCTCTTCGGTGGAGGAGGTAAGTGAGTTAGAAGATATACCATCATATGTAACCTTCAGGGGTATTTGCTGGTATATGATCTACGTTTGACTCAAGCCTGTAATTCTGAATTTCATCTGAGAGAACTAAAACTGACTCGAACATGTGCAATATATAGATGTGGTGGTCCTAGTGGGATTGGAAGTTGTTTCTTTTTGATGCATAGACATCTATGTTACAAACCTTGAACCCTGAGACCAAAGCTGTGACTTGTCATAAAGCACTATCGTTTAATTACCTGTCGTATCCTAATCTTCGTCTCTCTCTCTCTTGCTCTGTCTCTCTTACATCTGTCTGATTCACTTGCATTTTGTTATATCTCTATCTAATTCTCGTGTAACTGAACCAAAGATTTGCTTCCTTTCCCACTGTTAAGTGGAAAGAGGAGGAAGAGGGGGGCATTATTGCATTCATTGTTACACATATGTTTGAAGGAGGTGAGAACAGGATCCTTGGTGTAGCTGTATCGCACTTGACATAAAATAAAGAGGTTTTGGATTCAGTTCTTGCTGGCATTGCTTTTTGTATTTTAAAAAAAAGAGAGTTACATAGAGAAGTGAACAGCCATGTCTTGAAAGGTAGAGATGTAGAGGTTCATTGCCACCGGGAGGTAGCACATAGCATTCCTGAAGTAAGCTCCCAGCGACCCCTTTCCACATTGGGACCTCTGATGGCTTATTAGAGTGGATGGGACGGTGGCCTGGATCTCCAGCACCACCGCGTAACCGGCAACTGCAAATCAGATCCAGAAGCCATAGCTGACGTTGTCTACGAGTCCACAGGCCAAGCTCCCCACCCATGCTATGGTGCCGTAGCTGCAACAACGAATAAAGCCAGGTTAGTATATCAGCGAGTGCCTTACAAAGTTGCTCTAACACAGCCATGCCCTAGGGACATGGCCGCGAGCACTGTCCCACCACAATATAATTTTTTCAGAAAGAGATAAGGAGTAACCTGGAGCTTTCGTGCTGTCCCTCTTGAAGCGCATTTATGGGTTTCGAGGATTCAAAATGGTGTCAGAGCATAGATGTCGAACCTGTTCTGATATCGGAGAGGAAGCTGATAACCGACACTACCTGCGATGAGATTGGGGTGGGTGTTCCTTCCTTGCAACTGAGTCCTTTATCTAAGACAGGCATTGAAACTTCACAAGTTGGTCCTCTTCCTCGCCGGCGGAAAATTCGTACTTTTTATGTTTACGATCAAATATTCAGTAAAAGATTCAAAATCTTACGATACTACCACTTCGTGTTTCAATCCAAATCCATAGCTGTACTGCAGTGTGTTCTTTTATTCAGCAATCAGTGTCCCTAATCCGATTCATTCTGATAATTCCCATCTCTGCTTTCCCATTGAGTCGAAACTGTCTGTCCGGCCCCCATCAGCTCCGCCAGGAGTAACTGCTGTAACTGTGCGAAAAAGTTTTGTGGGTAGATTTGTAAATGAGTCAATTGTACGGGAGGTTAGTCAGAAATATAGATAGTCGAGGGGGCCCATTGTAAGGGGAAGTTTAGTCATTACTCGTTCTGTAACTGCTCGGCCCTATCGAAGATCGTCAAGAACAGAAAAATCCCTCCTCTATCTGAAACTGCTCTCTCTCTCTCTAAATCCCTTCTTCTTCTTCGTCTTCCTCCGCAAAGCGAGCCCTATCAAGCTCCGGCTCTTTATTGAATCTTCCGAGGAACAGGTCCTCTGAGGTCGTTCAATTCACGCAGTTGTTTCTGAGGAAAGTGCCGTCGGCTCGAGCTCCTCCGGCACCGATGGCTTCAAACAAACTTATTTGGAGGGGTAGGTCGTAAACCTTTTCTTTTCTTGGATTAGTGATTCTTCAAATTTCCTCCTACACTTCTTTATCTTTTTCCCTGTTTCTTTCTCGTTGCCTTTTTTTTGGAAGATTTTGTGGTCTCTGGGGTTTTCGATTATGATCTTTGTTTATCTTCCCGGAATGGCGGTTTGGGGCAACAGTTTTGGTGTGGGGAGTGAGCGGATCGAAAGTTCTGGCGGATCCAATTTTGATGTGGAATTTGGACACCCTGGCTCTACGATGCTGCCAAGAAATTCCTCAGGGAACTTCCAGGTACTCTTCTTTTGTGGGTAATCTGGGTTGATTTCGATGATCATTTCGCCTTTGTCGCTGAGGACTCGGCCACTCAATTAAACAGACAGTCATATAAACGCTTGGAGAATCAAACTCTGAACTGCCGATTATACTTCAGACCAGATGAAAACGTAGTTTTGTATCGATCGTTTACTGGCAACGACTTCACATTGTGATTTTTGTCTGATGGATGCAATCCGAATAGTGAAAAGCACATTGAGAATGTGAATTTATTTATCATGGTTATGCAGATGAACATTGTGAAGACTGTAAAGGGGACACTGAATCGGAAGGCGGCAAGCCTCTTGATCTGATCATCTTGAAAATTCTGAAAGATGACTGCATCTTTGTTTGACAGCTTACGTTCAATCGACTTTTATGGAATCGAAGACGGGGGCAGGCATTTGGGTTAGATTTGAGTTGGGTTTTTCGGCAGAGACTTGTAAGGTCAAGATATGTCAATCAACTCGCATGGGATAGACCATTCAAGTTAGATTGATTGGGTTTCACAGCAAGACTTATAAGGAGTCCGTCCATGTCTACCGACTCAACTCAAAGTGGGAGGGTCTCTCGATGCTCCCCTATTAGCCTTCCACATCATTTCTTGACTGTTCCCGTCCGTTTTTCTTTTCCAACTTACTGCTTCTGCTACGATTGTTTTAGTTAGGAGAGTCAGTGTGCAAATAAAGATAAAATGGGAAAAGGACTCGATTGTAGTAGATAGTGAAAAAAAAGAGGTGTGATTGTAAAAGAACAAGGAGCGATGACAACTGCATATAAACTGCAGCATCGAAGAAATGAAACAGTTTTCCCTCTATTATCTCTCTGAAAACTTCTCCTCCCCCGTGATTCTTCTTCTTCTTCATGTTCTTGCGCAATTCTTCTTCTTCTTCTTCTCCTTCTCGAGTTTGATACGTATCAGTTTCGCTCCCACTTCTTTTGGTTTCATTGGTGGGGAGAGAGATCAGTTTCGGCTTTTGTCCATTCCCAGCGGCCGCGGAAACCCTAAGATTTTAGTTGCTGGCCAGATCGGTTTCCATGAAGCCTGTCCTCGGTCCAGGTACGTTGCGCTCACCGTGCTCTTCCTACTCCTGATTGATCGCTTTTCTTTGTTGATCGGTGCCAGGGTGGGTTTCCTTTATCCCTCTTTTGTTGTGAAATAATTGATCCCTCAGAATCGCTTTTCTTCAACTGTTTTGGAGTGAAATAATTGATCCCTTAAACCTGTCTGTATCTTTTCATCCTCTCGAACAGGTTATACGAGCAGACCTGTCAGCAGTTGAGGCATGGGAGCAGAGTGGCCAAGCAAGAGCTGCTTTAGGGTAAACCGTTGAGGTGAGAATGATTAATTTGGGTTTGGGTATAAGCATTTTTAGGAACACTGGAATACTTTCAAATCGATCTCCAACTGTGGGGTAGTTTGTTTGTGTATAATTTAAATGAAGGTGTGCTTTTGGTTTTCTGTTTGTTGATGACTGGGCTTTCTTTTCCTCTATTAGGTATTAGTCCTGAAAATTCAGCGGTTCTATTGTTTAATGGAATTTGCTTCATTATTTGTGACGTGAAGTGTTCTTCTATGCACTGAACTTACGTTCAAACAATTTGCTTAAACTGGCCGAATTGTCATCTTTAACCTAAAAAACTTTTGATAGACCATTAGCTTTGTGTATCATCCAATCAGGTGCTGAAGAATGAATTTATTAAATTCATGGTCCACTATCCATGTATAAAAATCTCATTTATCTATTTGCTGCATTTGGATCAATGAAGAATTTGTACTTTATTGTTCTCGACATCTATTCATTGTCTAGTATCAACTAATTTTTTCATTAATGAAGTATTGTCAAGCCAGGATCACAGACACCCTATTCTCTAGTGAACTGTAGCTTGCTTTTTAAAACCTTTTCATTGTGGTCCTTTTTGATGTTTAGGATGCTGGTGCATTTCCCTTCATTTCGTGTACTTAAGAGAAACCATCAGAGGTTAGTGTCTGATCTCTGTAATGAATTTGGTTCCACGACTATCACTGACCTCCTGCAGTTATATATGTATATTTATATTACATGTGGGTTTGGTAGATTGTTGATGCAGAGAAGAGGCATTTTCCAAGGATCAGTGCCTCTGTTTAGTAAGACAACCCTAAATTTTGGTTCTACTTTGTCTTATCAGTTAGTGGCATGGTCTGAGGCTTCTATTCATATCTTAATGCCATGTAGAAGTGACCTTTTCATGCCATTCCACAAGTGCTTTGGATGCGAGAGTATAGATAAATACTCTCATGTCATTGTCGGAAAGGATCCTGTCAGATTTAAGCTGCTGGATCTTGTCATTCTTTCTCTTGAGAATTTGTAATTCATTAGGGTGAAAAGACATTTGTTAGTAATTCTTAGTGCCTGAGTTACGAAATTTTCCTATTTAATAAATTGAAAATGATTCTTCACTAAATATTTGTTTGAGTGTAATGTACGCTCTCAAGTCGTCTTCCTGCTGCTTTGTGGGCACCATGGATATAAGGTGAGTCCGTCCAACAGCTCACTCCTATTTATGGTTAAACCTTCAGTTTTCCAGGTGGTTATAGCAATGGGAATTTATGTTTTTGCTTTGTGGTGATCAATCTGTTTTTGCAAAGAAAGAAAAGGCCGAGTGCCTATGGATGTACCAGAGTGCCTTCTTTCTGAAGTTTGTTTTTTCATGAAGATTCCAAAATTGAAAATATTCGTGCCATTTCTCCCTTAACAAGGCATTTTTTGTTAGGCTCATGTCCATTGACTGCTTTGTTTTTTTACCCCTCTTTAACTGCACTAAACGTTATGACGTGCTAGTTTCATGTCTGCAACTAACCGACAATGTTCAGGCTGAAGGTTGTGTTGAGCAAAATTTGCCCATGTTATGTGGTTGCAGTGTTTGAGAGGTTAGGTGGTTTTGTTTAGCAAACCCGGTCTGCTGGTCACTTCCTTTGTCTCTCCACACTTGATCCAGGTAGATCATATCCATTCCATCAACTTAAAAAAAAAAAATCCCAATTGAAATGCACATATTAGCTCTTGGTAGTGCATCCAAATTAAAATGTGGCATGGCAGAGTAAAATATATATCCCATTGCATTGTTGTTCTTGCATATCAAATGGAACATTAGTCTTAGAATACTTGAATTTGCTTAATTGAGCCACTCAATTGCTACTCTTGACTGTATATTGTTAGCATGCACTTTCTAATAGATGCATGATTTTTAGTATCGTCAATTCTTAAAGCAATGATTTCAAGTCTTATCACGTTGTAGGTTTTTTTTTTTTTTTAGGTTACATTTTTTGGAAAACTGTAAACAGTGATTTTGCTATATAGCGCTGTTCACTTAGTATGGTTACTGTGTCTTTCCTTGCTTTGCTAGGTGGACAATTGTATCT
Organism: Lagerstroemia speciosa; assembly: GCA_037672795.1. NCBI lineage: Eukaryota > Viridiplantae > Streptophyta > Magnoliopsida > Myrtales > Lythraceae > Lagerstroemia > Lagerstroemia speciosa. Next base: position 4,266,069 of record CM075295.1, read on the forward strand.
CTCGCATAAATTAACCCCCCCGGTAGTTCCAATTTTGAGTGAAGGGGAGTAAAGTTCTCCATGAGATATGCATTGACGCCGCACAGGTAAATCAACATTCTGGATTTTTTTTTTGGGTGGACATCGTGGATTAACTTTGGCTGCTCTAGAATATTGGATTTTTCGTGTCCTGCCATTTAGCAATCGTGGTATGTAACTGAAAGCATGATATTTGGCGCGGGGATGTGCATGACCTGATCGTGCTATCAGCTTGCCATCTCTCTGTTATTTTCGCTGGAATATTGCTATCACAGAAGTGATTTTTCTTTCTTTGCTTTAATGGTGTGTTTTATTGTGGCGGCATCTGCATCAGGTTAGTGTTATTATTTTTGTTTCAAAATTTATTCTTGCAAATGCCATGATGCCGAAGCAAAGAAGGGCCCGAATGAATAATGTGGGCCTACTGGGCCAGATCTTCAGCTTTAACTGGTAAAAAAATCATGGCCTCTGAATTGCTTCGAAAGGGATTTTAGAAGCTATAGCACGGTGGGCCTGGTCGCGGCCTGGATGTGGGTGGCGAATAGGCCTTCAGGTGGACTTGCTCAAAGGCCTGTAGGTTGGCCGGCCCAGCACCTTCGGGCCTGCGAGCAGACCATATCCCGGGGAATGGGTGGGCCGTGGTCCTGCGTGTGGTCGGCACGCTAATGGGCCTGGAGTTGGGCCGACTCAATGGCCTGACGTGCTGGGCCGCCTAACCTCGTTGCGGCTCGTGGGCTGACCCAGTCAAGGATCGTGAGGGTCCCACTTACCGGCCGCCCCACCTCTAGGCCTTCAGTTGGGCGGCCCAGTTTCTCAAGGCTTTTGAGCAGGGCCCCTCACAGGGCTGCATTTCGGCAGTTTTACGGGCCCGGACAACCAACCAGCAGCCCGCGAACCTACCCAGCTCATGGACCGTTAGCGGGCCCAGCTCCTGGCCCGTGGTGGGCCTGCTCACTGGCCAGAATAATGGCCATCAGTGGGCTGCCCACTTGCCATGGCTTTTAGTTGGGTCGGAGGTCGGGCCCCGGCTTCTATGTATGTCTACGGTCATTCGACTATGAACTTTGCATTGCCAGACCCAGGTCACGAAGCCCGTCCAATGCGCCCTGCTAGATCAGTCATATGCCAGGCTCCCTAAATGGTCAAGTTCAACTTCATAAGCAGCTGGCAACGCTGTTCCAATGATCGACTCTGCCATGCTCGATCACTGCACTCTATAGTATATAACGAAGAAGCGAAAGTGAGAGGAAACTACTCTGTCAAGAAAAGCACATGTTTGCCTTGCACAAAGTAGCAGCCTCGACAAAGCCAAGGCATAGGAGACCATCAAGGGGATCGAACAGTGGTACCTGTACCTGTCCTCCTCCCCCGACGAATAAGATTGAACCATCATAGTCCCTATATGAAAAATCATCAATTTGTTCAGCCCTCATTTCAAAGATCATTGTACGATAACAAAAATCATCACATGAAAGATTACCGAATTCCTGCCTTGTGAAGAATGATGCCTTCCACTGAATGCCCTGCAAAGAAACAAATCCAACACATTCTGTCAGGAGACTCCCATCTGTAGGATTTAATAACAATGGACGCACCAATCATAAGTGAGCCCTAATAATTATTATCACAAAAATATTCAAGATATTCTAATAGAAACAACTCATATAGATAGTTTGATGTATTAGAATCGGATTCCAACAACTCCGATTAATTCAGTCAGACCAACGAGACGATTCATGATATGGTATAACTTTAAGGTGAAAAAAAAAAAAGGAGTCGTGATTAAGTGGTGAAAAAAAATAAAGGTTTCAAACCAACCTGAATCCTTTGCTAGATCCTTCAGGCGATAACTCCTGTCTCTGACCTTATCCCTCTCAGATTCTTCTCGATCCCACTCCCTGTCAGAATCTCTGCCCCTTTCACGATCGCCATCTCTATCCCTGCTCCTTCCTCTAGTCGCTTCAACTCCGTGCTCATTCCTAAGACTTAGGTAGAGATTCTTCTCTTGTTTGCCCATCCACAGCCATGCCCTTCAATTGATCGTCGCGTCTCTTAGATTCTTTACAAGCTGATCTCCCACTTTTACCCTTGGATCGCCCTAATTTGACATCCACTGCTTGGGGGGCGGTCTTGGAGACATCTGTTTCATTATTAGCTCGCAGACCAGGAGGCAAAACTTCCCGTACAAGATTTAAACCTACCAAGTTTAAAACCTTCATTCTCCTTAGTTTCAAAAACTAAACCAGCCAACTGCACCTATTCCATTTATAAAAAAAACGAAAAAAGAAAAAAATGAACTCCTTCATTGTATGCTAGAGGTGACTCTACTGGCCATACCCAGTTGAAAAAAAAAAAGGGCTCTGGAAATAGCCAAAAGAATGAAAAATTCCAAAATAGACCTAAGGATAAAAAGAAATGAGTCAGATTTTACCTTGGGGGCTGCTTTGGACCGGGAATCCAATGACTTGTTAGAGAAGGTGAAATCCCCATCCTTGCATACAGGAATATACTGTGCCTTTGGCAGGCTGTAGAGGTGAGCCAACACCCTGCATATTTTGTCAATTTCAGATTTCTCAGAATCAAATGTCTTCCACCATGGCGGGTTCTCAGGAAGTGGCTCCTGAAACATACAGACAACTGCATATACGACATCACAGGCCGCGACCTCACTCTGGAAACGAACACAAAAGGTTAGTCAGCAAAATTCACCACCTGTCCAATTAGACAGTTAGAAATAAAACAAATGCAATAACTCCACATAACACTGGAATTAGCCATCTTGCATAAATTCACCAGCAATCCTAATAAATGATACAGCAAAGTCCAGGAGAAAGGGCCTAACAGGAGCTCCCCTCACCAGTTGAAAATTCCAAGGAGAATCTTTAGTTAATTAAATTGACACATTTTTCTATTTCCATGGCTATAATGATATTTTCCAAATAGATAGAAAACATTAGATTCCACGAAATCTTAAGAAGAATTGCTCATAGCACCTCACACCTAAAAGAACTGCAATAGACTAAGCATACCATGGAAATATCATTTAAGGTTTCAAGCAGAAGCAACCAATCACAAAAGTAAACATAGGAAATAGCATTAAACATCAATAATGCTGCTGAAATAAAAAATACGCCTTGAACCTACTATCTGATGATAGTTTCAGACATCTAGTAATCATCAGATCATGAAATTGAGATATCGACCTACAAGTTGACAAATTGAGAAGCCTCAACAAAACCAGCAAAAATACTATCCTAAGAGGTCGCTCATGTTAAGATTTTGCTCTGCCCCCTGAATGAAGCCCACACTCCCTCCTACCCTGAGCGATAAATCATGATTCCATTAACTATAACCCAACAATTACCACTTAAACCTATAATGTAATTGTTCAACTTTCTTCTCTTATCATAGAAATAGTGGTTCAACTTCTTACAGAACAAGACAAAAAACTCCTTGAAGTATATCTTTTAAATTCGATGAAGGCTATGGTCGAGTTCCTGCTTGTGTAGTATCCCACAGACCAGAAAAAATATAGCATATAATCATTGGAAGAAAAGCAGTGAGATTTTAAAGCATGTCTGAAGGTCACAACAAAAATGAAGCTTTTCCCTGTATTTGGCTACGCGTGGGCTCCAACTGTGTCGCTGGACAATGAAATATCAGTAAATCCTACATATTCAGATGTAGTTTTTCCAAACTTTCATCTTTAGAAAAGAGAAGGGTAACCCAGGAAACTGCAATAAACCCACAGCGAAATTTACAGAATGGCACGTTGCAAGATTATAGAGGTAATCATTAAACCCAAATCTGTATATCATTCTCTTATTATCAAGTTAAACCACTAAAGTATCACTACAGAGGCTGAGAAAAATTTTCAAACAGAATATTACCTATCATTGGCCAGGTTCCAAGCCTACTGTCTCAACCCTGCAGTAATTCCACGGGTGGCTAGGTAGTTTGATATAAATTAGTGAGGATGCTCAGCATGATAGATGAATCCCATTTCTTTCAATATATGTCTTTCAGTTCTGCTCAGCGCCATTTTCGGCTCAGCATATTTCTGAAGGAGAAAAAGGGTTGAGAATCCACAGGTGCAAAGACTTTGCGTGTACTGATCAGTTCCACAAAAGTATTAAAAAAAAAAGGGCTTCTAACCTTTGAGCCAGGGTCTAGATGTTCTATGGGTAAGTTCTCAACCCTACTTTCCATTCTGTGGAAAACGATGAGGACTTGCCTTGCTTTTCTGGGGCTTTCCTCAAGCTTGGACGCTAGCCAGATACAGCTCGCAGCAACTTTCTGCGAGGAGAAATCATGCGTACAACTTCAGACAAAGACAAGAATATTTGCTCTTCCCCGAAATAACTGAAAATGGAACCAGAGATTTCACCTTCCCATGGAATTTCGTGAATGATTTTTTTGAAGTACAAGGATGAAAGAGGACCTGGCCGAAGGCCATCACCGCCTGAAGTCTGAATTTCAGATTAAGGAAACGAGCAGAACTATTATCCTAGTCTAAAAGCAGAGATGCTAAGAGGCAAAAGGCACAAAACGCCAAATAGATTATATAACAAATGAGGATACACACTCAGCAAAATGCCGCTCTCTTGAATCAGGTCACATCCGCAGATCCTGAGCGTTGCTTCAGTTGCTTCGTCAACGCCACACTTTCTTGATGGCGAGTTTTTCGACCGATCGTCGGTCAGTAGAAGTTGTCCATCGCAGTATAGATCGCCTCTGTTCGAAAAAGACATTACAAAGCGTCAGGGATGAAAAAGATATGCTTAGCACTTCTCCCAGCAGTTTCTTCCTTTGGTAAACTACCCATAAAGCATAGTTAACTGTAATAGAAAAAGTGATCGGAAGCTTTAGTCGATTATGGTAGAAACCATGACCTCGGCGATGGTACGATCGACGGAAGAAGACATAGTAGTTGCCCTGACTAAATTGGAGGAAAAGGACAGCAGCAAGGAGTGTTCGGCTCCTGCCTGAACACCAGCAAACGATTAAGAATCGAGAGAATTCGCCAGTAAGGCCACGATGTTCTAACCCTCAACCCTAGAGTGGAAATTGGAACTTTACCGCTTCAACCCCGCAATAACTCGGTTGCTGCGGAGGAAGAAGACGGTGAGGTTGAGAGCAGTGATCGCCGAAATCCAGCCGCGGCGGAGCTCGGAATGGAAAGGGTGGTTGCGGAGATCGAAGTGGAGCGGTTGGATAGCTGGGAGCAACTCCGGAAGAAGAGAGAGGATTTCTTCCTCCAAAAGAAATCTCCGTTTTACTTTGTCAGATGCTGATTTCAGTCGTCGATTTAACTCGACTGAAATGAAAATGGGCCGGGAATGGGCCATTTCTGGGCCGATAATGGGCCGGTCCTTGAAAATATTAAGGGCCCAGGAGAAGATAAGTTAACGGCCTTTTTCAGAACGCATGCTGTATTTTTGGAACCCGGTAATCAGCCCCAGCGCTGTTAACAGTTACTGCCACAAACAAGCCGTGTTCAAGGAAAACCCGGAGAACTAAAACCTCTTGAATTCGACAACTCTGATCGGGCTATTCAGATACGAATTAATCAAACCCATTACATTCCTTAGGATTTGCCCAAAAATTCTCCATGCTTCCTGAATAACGAAAACCGAGCACCCTAACGAAAACCGGAAACGGGTATAGATCTGAGAGAGAGCATGTCGGGCTCTCCAGTTGAGACAAATGGTGTAACAAAATTGCACTTCATGAAGCATCCTGAAAGCGGACCGAACCAAAGATTCAGAAAATAAGACATAGGAGACAATGGTCGGGTTCTTCAGATAATAAGACTTGAAGCTCTGAAGATTCAGAAACTGAGATCAGAAATCAACCTCTTCCGGTGTAATTGTACACCGACATCATGATTTTTTTCCTTCAGTACGCTGCATTCACACTTGATCATATTAGGCAGAAATCCATGTCTCGATTTTTTGTTGATCAACCCATCATATTGCGTCTGTCTGACATTCACATAGATGCATCAGTGGACCGCTCAGTCCCGATGCAAATGAACTGTTGTCATAGCTACTGTCCTTGCTTATTATGTCTGCCTCATCAATGGCATTCTCTATAATATCAACACAGGCCCCGACAGATTTTCCCCTGGGCATTGCCTCTGCTAGTTTAGCCCGTGCCCCCTTGTGGCGCTGCAGAATCGGTTCCGTGTTGAGCACTGACCACCTGACCTGAGAGTCTGCCTTCTTCTGGGTGAATCCCAAGCTTCTAAGCAGCACATCCAACTGGCAGTTAAGTTCAAACAAGTAATATCAGTTCGCAGACTTCTTTGAAACTGCATTCGGACAATAGGTTCAGTACATGTATCAGTAGAAGTCAGGTTTAGGCATATCAGTTGCATGTAACCCTGGCTTATATTGGCTAGACCTTCCTCGGCATACCCGTGTAGCAGATATTCCGTGCCAACACCCGCCAGCACTATACACGAGAATTTGTTGAGCATCTAACAAAGACATGTTTCTAAGTCCTCGATTTGTGAGGAAAGGGCCTCCAACATAGATCATTTTGCAATTTTGAGAGCAAAAATGTACCGCAGCCCTTACTTCTCCCGAATTCACCTGCACAAAAGAGAGATCATGCTTTGAGAGAATGAACTTGCATGATCAGACTCCATAACCATCAGACACAGCACAGGGAACTCACGGCAAGTTGGGAATGGGCACACCTCTTCTAGAAACTCGAAATCCACAGAGGAAGTTCCCGCTTGAACATTGAGAGACCCTTCCTTCTGCAGAGCTTCCAAACTAGAGATTGTGTATCCCACTGGGGATCCCCCTGGAAAGAATCCCCAGCAAGTAGGCAATCGAGAAATGGCCAGCTTTATGCTGTAGGTTAAAAAGCACAGTTTTTCCTTACAAGGAACATAAAAGTGATAAGGAGAGAATTCCAGATAGCTGGACAAAGTTCAACAGAAGAGGATTGGTGTATGGTTCAGAGAGAAGGATCTCAAGTCCATAACTAAAAAGATGCCTAGATCGAAGAGATACTTTACATTGAAGGGAGCTCCACGGTGAAATTGATCAGGGGACATTTGTAGCAGGCAGAACATATATCAGGGATGCGAACCATTTTCATGACTGCGAAGAGTAAAGCAATCCTAGGAATAGGGAGATATCTCACCTGGATAAACCTATTGTGACATTCGCGCTGAAGGTATGGCCGATCGTGTCAAGAACCAAACTGCTAACTCCTCCATTAAATGAGACCTGTTGATCAAATAATTTCACATTAAGATGGAGAAAGATGGTATCGAGAATGAGAATTTATCGGTCAATATGCTGCAGTGTGTAGCAGAAATTAAGCACTTCTGCTTGATCTTTCGATGACCAGGGACACTTCATAGAAACAAACAGAGGATTGACAGAGGGAATCTTGGACGATCCAAGCAACCACCATAAGAAAAATACCATAGGATGTTAACCGGAAAACAAGATGAATCATAATCTAAGATAAGGATAGGGATGAAGAAATTTAGATAGATATATTCGGCCATAGGTAGTGAGGAATACCATTAAACGGCACCTCGACTTTAGAAGAAAGAAACAAGCAAACAGAAGGGCTAAAACAAGGACTTAAATTTTTTGGAGACACAGCATCTTCAACACATATGAGAATCATCTACTGTAGTGCTAAATGATCTAGAATCAGATGGCATACATTGTGAAAATAATCTAACAAGATCAAATTACTGAGTCAAACATCCACGGGAACGATAAGCCCAAAGAGATATACAGGATTTGCTGCAGGCAGAGAGCAAAGTCATTCCATACAGATACGCCTCCAGCAACAGCAGCAAGCCGAAGGTTTCTTTCTACAGCACCAAGAGCCGCATCCACTGGTGATAGGAGAGATGCCGTTTCAATCCCACTGAGCTTCAGCTCATCTAAGGAGTACAGCCTCTGAGGTACCTGTGGAGAGGACTCACGGATCTTCCAGTCTCAGACAGAATATGTATGCGCTTGCAGGACAACTACCCGACAAAAGCATGACACCACAACAATATCATGCAATGAAAACTTTCTACTCCGAAGGGTATCGACATCATCTCATATTGTAATCTACAACCAAACATGAAAATGCCAACCAGACGTGCAAAGTTAAATTCCACTGGGACGTTCAACAATTTCACATCGGAAAAACAGAAAGAAAGAAAGAAAATCTTGGAAATAGAACAGACTGAGCACCGCAGCGTATCAACTCAACCACCTGTAAACTAGGTTACCGAGTGGAACTGGGGCTCAATGCGGAAGAGAAAACATGACTCAAAAGTTGTCACAGGCAGTTAAAGTATGTCCTGAAGATTTATGTGCAACCCGAGCTTCACGGATTGATTGAAAGAAAACATCCTTGACGAATCATTTCCAGGCGATAATCTTTCAACGTTTCTATACAGAGCCAGACAGGGGAGACAAGGACAGAGTTACGGACCTGCCGAGCGGCACCAAAACACCGGAGACCGCCAGGTTTCCCCTGCAAAATCTTGACGAGGGCAAGCGCTGCCCTCTTATCTCCCTTCAGGACCAGCACCTGTCTCCGGGAAAAAGCACCAACTTCGGAGGATGGAGACGAGCTTACGATCCTCATGCCGGGGAATCTTCTCCGTCTACAACAACACTATAAGCCTGCAACGTAGCCCACGGAGGCCATTTCAGGAACTGGGAGGACAAGACCCATGAGGAGCCATTGGGTTGAGCCCACTTAAGTGTACATCCCCTAAACGGTTCTCGACCACAGAAGGGAGCATTTTGGGAGAGTTTGGGGCCCTGAAATTTCCAAAAAGTTGAGGGTGGGAAGGGGCTGAAATGTAATTTCGGGAATGATTTTCTTCTCCGGGGAAAAGCTGGCTGTGGCCATGAATACCCGCCCGGGCCAGATGCTTTGTCCCCGCAGTCAAGTCTTTTTAGCCTCCCATGCTTTAGGGTTCAGGGAAAAAAGGGCCTCATACTTCTCAACTGGATCGAATGGGTGGGTTGGTACTGATCTTTGTGAATTCCCCCGGGCAGCGAAGTGAGCAGTCATGTCTTGAAAAGTAGAGATGGAGACGGGGCAGATATTTTTCAGCGGCAACGTTTTCTAAACAGAAGAACCACTTAAAGTTTAATGTTACAATAACGTTGCGTCATAGTTTGGACAGTTGCGGATGAACCTCGCAAACATTATTGTCATGCTTTTCAACAGAAGCGATTGGAGAAGAAAATTGTCTCGACCTTAACTAGGGACCAAACTGGTTATGTACTTACGGTGATGTCCTGATCAATCGTCTTTTCTTTCATTTGGTCAGTGTATGAAGAATCTGCCATGGGAATGGTTCAACTAGGTCGGGTCTGTCACAACTGTCCGGATTGTGATACGAATATGATTCTCATGGGATTCACTTTTCTTAATAGCTGAAATCGATCCGGTTATGTTAGATCGGGATCTTCGAGTGAATGCAGTAGCCTTAATGCCTATCCAAACTGAGCTGGCGCTCATCTTCGAGTGAAGCAGAACGGAATACTGATAGAGGCAGAAGAAGTCCATGTTCTGGGAGGCCCCAGATGTGGCTAGGATGCTCTCTATGGATAAGTGGTCCATGGGGGAAGACCTATTGCGGGGTCTCATTTCCTTCTACACATCAAATCATGTGGTTGGCACGTATCTCTCCCGGTAACTTGTCACGATAAAGATTGAGATAGCTACGTGCAAGCGACTCTAACCGAGACCCGGCACTATCACGCTAGCTTCGACTTCAACCATTAGATTATGTAAGAATCACAATATCATAATTCTATCGCTTTGCCTTAAGTTCAATCAATGTGTACACTATTTCTGACCAGGTTATTGTCACGGTCATCAGTGCAATCTCATTCTCGGAAATTAGTATGACGTAAAAATTGGAAGGGATACTATGGATTTGAAATTCCGTGTTGGATCGAGTTGAAGTTTTATTGAATGCTAGAGGATTAGTGCAATGCGGAGCATTTCATATTCGTTGTGTTCTCTACTCCGGGAACTGGACTTGGCAGAGAAGACTGTTTTGCATGCACAAATCTCGCCGGACCATGGCCGAGGATCTTTTGGGTCTCTGTCGGATTTTCCCATCTTCTTCACCTTACCGGATCTGAGTTTTCCACATTTCCTTTATTCCCTCTGTTTCGTTTTCCCGTTTTTATTAGTGTCAGGGAAAAGAGAGAGTAGATGTGGGCGACCAGTCACCATCACTGGCTCCACGCGGAACCATAAGAAGGTAGAAAAAGGAAAGCAGGAGGAAGGAATTTTCTTCCCCAAAGTTTCTTCCTTTTTGTTCGTGTGTGTGTATATATATATATATATATATATATCAATATATATGTCTCTGAACGCAGTACTACTGATCTCTGCCTCCGTAAGAGACTTAGACCCAGCGACGTCTCTGCCGGCCCATCTCCGTCTCGATCGTAAGCCTCTTTTTCTTTCTGGGTCTCACTTCCTTATCCGTCAATGGTGATTTTGTTCTTCTTCGAGCAGCTCTGTTGCAGTTTTCTTGAATTGTTAGGACTTGCTTGGTATGCTTCTCTCGTTGATTTTTGTAATCTCCGTGTACATCTGTGTTCACGCTGCATTGCAGTCTAATGCTAATTTGGTTTGTCCATGATTATCAAACACCGATATCTCCTTGTAGAATTTGATGAAATATAAAGTCTTTTAGATGAAATAATCATTCTGATAAGTCCACATTCTCTGAGTTACGATGCTAGACAAAATTCATTATAAATCCCTCTTTTGGCTTGTCATTGTTCGGATTAATCTAGGATGGCATTTTACTGTCTCTGCAAATTGATGTTGGTTCTTGTCTCACGAGTTAATGATATGGTTGTGACAGCACATACTGTTTGGTGATAATTTTTTTAATTTTGCGGATTTTTTCGGTTGTTTAACTTGATTCAGATAATGTGAGTTGTTATCTTTGTTCTATTGGGTGGATGAGGAGGATCATTTGCTGTTCGATTGTAGATGTCTGGTTCCTTGCGTGTCATAGAGTGGTCGATATCTCCAACTGACACCTTCGCAACTTATGGCATTTATTTTTCATTTTCGTCGTGTAGAAGTTTGGGCATGTTATGTTTTTCAGCTGCGAAACCTTGCAAGAGCCATTTAGTTGTGCATTTTTTTTTTCTCTTTCTTTTACCATGAACCCGACTAACATTGTTTTTCCTTTGTTGTGCCAAACAATCTTGCCAAGTACCGTCTTCCTCTGTCTGTGTTTCAGGATGTCTGTCTTTGAGCTCTAAATCTCAGCCTTGGGGTTCTCTTCCAGGGCAGACCTTGTGTTAATCGAGTTGATACAGAGAGGGATGGCTCTCTCCCGGGTGGCTCCTGAGGGGAGAGGAGAGCTGAGAATCCATGAAAATTTGGATGAGCTGAAAAGGGATTTGGTGGATTATGTTGCTGAGCTATCAGAAGTAGCAGCAAAGGATCGTGGAGTGTTTTCCGTGGCTTTATCCGGTGGTTCCCTCATCAGCTTATTGGGGTATCCTTCAATACTTCCCTCCTCGCAATATGCTGCTTTTGGATTTCTATAGCTTCGCTATTCTGTGCCTTTAAAAGCTTGAGCTTGCTGTGAAAGCGTGAGATTGCACGTGCAGGAAGCTTGGTGAGGCCCCTTACAGCAGGACAGTAGATTGGGCAAAATGGCACATCTTCTGGGCAGACGAGCGGGTGGTGGCAAAGAGCCATCCCGATAGCAATTATAAGTTAGCAAAAGACGGGCTTTTGTCGAAGGTACTTTGCTCTTGCATAAATAACCTTCTCTGATGAAAACGAATTCAGGTTATGGTCAATGGAAGTTCTTGCTGTCAGTTCCATACCATTAAGACTTCCGCACTTCACTTCGTATGGTATCAGTCTGTTTGGAAGAAACGTGCCCGGAAACGCCCCTGTCAACCTGGGACTGTACATTTGAACTCGAGATCTTTATTTCAAATCACAGGCTTATTTCAAATCTGGGTTGATATCTATTCAGATCTGCAGGTTCCAGTTATTCCTAGTCACATGCACTCGATCAACGACAACTTGTCCTCGGAGGATGCTGCCAGTGAGTACGAGTTTGTGATTCGACAGCTCGTGAAGACTCGTGTGATCAGGGCATCTGATGTTAGCGACTGTCCCAAGTTTGATCTCATCCTGCTCGGTGTAGGCCCTGAAGGTCACGTTGCCTCTCTCTTCCCTCGACATCCGATCCTCAACGAGAAGGACGAGTGGATCACTTTTATCACTAACTCGCCCAAGCCCCCGCCTGAAAGGATCACCTTCACACTGCCTGTCATAAATTCTGCATCGAACATTGCCATGGTCGCAACTGGTGAGGCAAAGGCTGAGGTTCTGGGATCCATTTTCGATGATGATCAGGGACTGGACTGCCATTCACTGCCTGCAAAGATGGTTCAGCCGGGAAGTGGAAAGCTTGTTTGGTTCCTAGACAAGGCTGCTGCTTCGAAGCTTCAAGGTTCACGATTTTCCGAGTGAAGGTGGAGCTCCTCTTCGCTCGAACTTCTTAGCAATGGTTTGTACTGGAAAAAAACGAATGCCCGAGTCTTTCTCGCGTCATCTAGGAGAAGAGGAGCTGGAAGATATACTCGTGTGAGAACTAGAAGAGGTTTGACGAAACATGGATTTTCAATGCACAGGATTTTCTTTGGTCTCCCTATAATGTAAAAATCTCCATCCTTGGAAAGTCAGAAGCGCGTACCGATACTTTATAGGCTCGGAATCGGCAGGAGAGGGGGTAGGTATGGATAAGTTTTAGTGAAATTCGGGTAAGGTAATTAAAGAACTGGTTATAACTGGGTCTGATTTTTTCTATTGTACAATCAAAATAATGTGAGAAAATAAATGGAAGCCGGCGATGAAAAAAATTGAGAAACGGTAGAAATTAAAGTGGAAGACAACAGTCGGAAGCTAAACACAAGGCAGATTCCGGGCAACAGACACCTTACAGCCCAATGAAACTAAACAACTGATGAGGAGAAGACTGGAAGATTGCCCAGGATGCCAAGGTGTGGCCGGCCGTAGGAAGCCGGTGGGAAGTGTTGTGGTTCGAAAAATAGGCGATTCTGCAGCCTGCACTCTTGCTTGAAATGCACCTTTGACATTTTTTTACAGTTTCAATTTCCAACTGGCTGGGAGTTGGGATTGAAGGCAGAACTGTGAAGAGATTTGATAGCTGGTGAAGAAAAAAAAAATGCGGAGAGAATATCCTCTGTTTTTCGGATATTAAGAGGCATCAACATTCCAACAATGGAAATTGTGAACGTCAGTTGACATTCCAACTCCCCCTTTATTTATCCAACCGAATTTAGAAAGAAAAAGATTAGAAATGTACCCCAGTGATGAAGAGCACCCTGAGAAGGGTTGATTCATTCAAGCCTAAATCTTTAGCCCGGTGCCCCGGAGCTTCTCCTCGGTGATGCAGTCGAGCCTCTCGATCATCTCGGAGCTCAAATAGTTAACCCAATCGCCAACCTCGCCTTTTCTGAAGAACCACTTGTTCTCCATCCCGGACGACAGCTGCTTCCCCCTCCGGTTCACCTCCAAGTTGCTCAGATTCTCGAAGCTGCAAAGCCTTAAGATCTCATCAACCGCACCATTCGCCTCCTCGTCCCGGGAGAAAGGGAACCCCAAGAACTTTGCCAGTCTCTTCAAATGCTCACCAGGGTTCTCCTTCATTTCCTCGTATTTGAGGAACAAGACCCTGTGAGGCAGCTCCAGGCTTGCCTTGTAATACTCCAAGACATGGTCCCAGTAAGGTCCATACACACTAACCCCCTGGCAGAACTTGTCGAAGGCCTCATCGATCGATGCCGGGATCATCCCCTCGAGTCTCATCTTACTGGTGAAGTGCCATAGTGACACAAACGTGTCCTTGGGATTCCTACACAGGTACACGAGCTTGCAGTGCGAGTTCTTCACCGACCTCGGAAGTGTTGTGAATGGCAAGTGCGTGGCAAACAGTCTCGGATGGGTGAACGAGGAGAGATCAGGGTTCCTGTTCTCGACGTAGAGGTGGAGCTCTAGAAACGGCACGAGGTCATGTGGGTTTTCCTCGAGGAGAGGGTTGTTCTGTCCGAGGGACTGGTACCGGTTCACCAAGGAGAAGAGCAGCGCCTTGAGCCAGGTGGTGCCGGACTTGGGGATGGTGGCAAGTATGACATCGGAGTCCAAGGCCCGGAAGTGGCGTTCGGCAGAGAGGAGGCCGTTCAGGTGGCGGCCAGTGATCCAGAAGCCGTGGTAGAGGTAGAGCACGGTGGTGAGCCAGTCCTTCTCAGTGGGAAGACAAGGGAGGAGGGCTCTGCACTCTTCTGTTAGGTTGAGTTCACGCAAATACTTGGCTAGTGGAGCCATGGAGGAGGCTTCAGACATTGCAGCAAAGGGATGGAGGGGAAATGGAATTGAGGAAGAAAGTGGTGAAAGGTGATGCTGTTCCCCCTCCGTTCTTGAATGAGTATTTAAAGATCAAATCCATGCAAAACCATCTTTTCTGTCGGATCACGAGATGTTTGCAGCTCACTGTCAGGCACGGTCCCCTCCTGTGGCCCGACAATGAGCGCAACGTGCTCTTAGTAGGTTTGAGTTCATAAACTGCAACGGGGCTCAAACAATAGGCTCATGTAAGCTTCCCCCATTTGAGTAATTGACAGAGAAATCGGGATTCCCTCACGATTTTTCCTTTTGCCGGTCTGGAAGTGTCGAATCACGACGATTAAGGGAAGCTGTTCGACTCTCCGATGAATTCTGGCACTTATCTAACTGCACACGTATTAAGGTGCGATCACCCTCTATAGTTTGTCAAGTGGGGTTGCACCTAATAGACACAAAATCATTTTAAAGAATATTACTCAAGCTAATGGGCATGGAATCATTTTCTTGTACTCAATAGTCACTGCTACTCAAGTGTTTTTCATTTTCTTCCCTCAGTCGTCTCGAACCTAACTCCTGAGATGGGCCGGTCTGTTTTTGGTTTGTAATCTATACCTTCCGCAGCAACTACCCCCCCTCCCCCTGTCAGCAACCAGGGAGTTAGCTGTGGGTCTTAAAGATGTGTAGCCAAGAAGCGACGGAGAACCGATGCCATCCATGTGTTCTAAGTCGTCAGTCGTACAAGATCTTTCAAGAATGGCGAAGTAGTTTAGCGTGCATATGCTGGAAACATGATGCAGGACTCTGGCCGAATTGATCAGTTGGTCGGAAAGAAAAGAGGGATAGAGGAGAAGACGAACTCGACAGGGTACAACATCAAGGTTTAACTAGCTCCTGGTCGACTTGCTTGAATATACGATGAGGCAGTTGCAGGTATGCTTGCTGGGACCGGCAGCACTGCAGAGGCAGTTTTGACATCCAGTAGGCATCGGTAGCCTTCTGGCTGTCTTTTTTCCCCTCATTCTAGACTACTTGATATCTAAACGTTGGGCGATGTCGTGACATTGACTTTATCATATTGTACATGTATGGTTTTTTTTTTTTTGGTTGAACTATTATAAAATTTAATAAATATGATATAGAAAATATCGTATGAAAATTTTGTCTTAGCACTCACATTTTTTTCAATCTGAATCACCGGTATTTAAAAATTTTAACAGATTTTTACTGATCATAACAATTTAACTTTATAATCAAAAGCGGTAACAAAGTATTCATATCACATGGAATCAAACAGTAGCTGAGAGCAAAAAGCCTGGGGGCGGTGGCACGTCGATTTTTCTCCAATTGGGGTATTCAATTTCGACACGTTGGTCTTCCAGCCTCCATTGATGTACACATAAAGCCCGCTGCTTGACGCTATGAGATTCCCCATTGCACTGATCTTCCAGACCCTTAACAGAGAAGGCGCAAGAAGGCAGTGATTAGTGTGATTCGCTCAATATTGAACTGTCAGCAGAAATGGTGACGCTGGTAGTGGCCACAACCACGGATCCCGCCTCCATCAACCCAGCCGCCGCTCTCCTCGCCATGCCGGGTTGGCAGCCCGGTCCCTCCTTCGAGGTCCCACCGTTGATCCGAATGCCTACGTCCCTTTCGATCGGTCTTCGCTGCGTTATAGAGCCGTGAAAATTGTTGTTTGCAGGGAGTCAGGAGCTTCACGAATCAGCATGTGCGGTTGCTCCAACACGACAAGGGCATAGTGGAGGAGGACCACCTGGACTTGCGGTGGCGAGAGGTGACAGGCGAGGAGGTCGACGAGCTCATCTTCCTCAGTAAGCACACAGCTGTGTCGAACCGCCCCGCTCTCACTGTTCACCCAATCGGTACAATCTTTTACATACCATGCTTCTGCATTTCACTAGAAATTAGATGGTTGGTTACTGAATTTTCATGGATGTTTTTTGGGCACGAGGAGCATAGCAAATGTACTTATTTTCTTGTTAAATTGTGATCCCTGATTCGCCACTGCATTGTCACACTACTAAGTGCTCCATTTTACTACGTCATTACTCCATAATTCTCTACATATTCGAGACGAAATCAACCAAGAAAGATCGATGCTTTATCATCAAGAGTTGCTGTGTCTATCGATTATATGTTATGTCATGCTCTAGCAGCCTAGCTCGTTCTTTTGTTTAAGATTTTGCTAGTCATTTTGGGGGAATGTTGATGTGATTCGTGTAGATATCCCTTTACTTTTGTTTTCTTCATTTCAGATCTATGCGTCTTATTAACATGTGTATATGTTGTAAAGTTGTTAAATTTATCTGAATGAATTGCAGGAGTGCCTCATTTGAGAGATGATGAGGTTCCCCCACAGGGAGGGAAGCCTGGGTGGGCGGCCCCGCCCAATCCTAGAATTGGGCCTTGGCTAAGGTTGCTCAAGAAGATTGCTGAATCTCACAATTTGGTTCCAGAATTTGAGGTGCATTCTTCTGTTTTTGCTCTCTTTTTTGACTTTACTGTCGATTATATGCTGATTGTCAAGTAGATTACATTTCCTATGTTACTTTTTTCAAATGCCATGGTGATACTCATTTCAACTGGACTCTACATTCATAACGTGGAGCCATATGTCGCTTATAAACTTTGGAGATTCCTCTTAAGTGTGGAGTCACTGATACAGCAAAATGATATACAGCAGCAGGGACACCCATTCTAAAATTTTTAACTCACTTAACTGGTAGATTACAAGACTCTTATTTATATGTTTCTACATAAACTTGTCCGGCCTTGTTAATTTTTACACAGTGTTGCCTTGACCATAGATTACTCTGGAGGGCACTCATCATGGACCAGTAACGAATAAACCAGCTATGTTTGTTGAGATTGGTATGTCCTTATTCTTCTTCTTTTGGTCTGTCTATCAGGGACTAGTCAATAGTCTTTCTTTATCCTTCTGTTTGTTTGTAAGGACGTGGCCATGTCATCTAAGTGATTCTATCGTTTTCTTTGTTGTTTCTAATGCTGTATCCGTCTGCATCATTTGTTTTTTTTTTTTTTTTTTTTTTTTCATACTTCTATATGAATGTTTATGTTAGAGCAACTGTCAATATGACATATCACTTCATCATTATTGTATATTCTAATAATTCAAGATAGATGTATTGAAATGGTAAGAGGTCTCCCTGTATGATTTCAGTAGGAGGAATTTCACTGTCACTTTAGGCATTACATGACTTGTGAATAAATTATGGTTTGGTTGTAAGAACGTAATTGATAATAAAAAAAACACACTAAGTTCACTCTTATTTTTCTCTTTCCTTGCATTAGTTAATGCTGGTGAAGATCTTAATAATTAGGGTAAATGTTGGTTGATGTCATTAGTTAATGCTGGGTATGTTTTCCAGGCCACAATCGAGTTTATAGTGTCTTAACTGCTTTCTCTGGGTGTTTCAGGCAGTACAGAAGAATACTGGAAGAGTCCGGATGCTGCTCAAGTTGTTTCTCTAGTTGAGTTCCTATCCTTTCCATATCAGTGGCAACTTGAGGTGTATTTATTCTGCAAAATATCTTAAGCCAAAGGGAAATATTACTGGGGAAGATAATTTTTAGAGAGTGATTTAAGTCTGATGTTTGCTGTGTTGGGACTCTATTATGTCTTCGTAGAAATGACTAGAAGGAATCAGAAGATAAATTTAATTTCCAGAAAGCTGAACTGAGTTTTCCATTTGATTTGGGGTTTCTGCCATGCATGCAATTTAGTACATCATCAAAAATTTTCTGGAAAATCAATTACGTGGAAAAACAAGCCCATGATAACTATGGCTCTCTTAATCTCCTCAAAGTTGGCTGTTCTTAAGAGATATAGTTAAGAAATTCAACTGCTGAAGGTTATCAAGTGCTGAACTAAAATTTTCTGCCGTTTACTGTTAGTACTACTATGTTAGGCTCTTCTATGTCAGGTATGTGAGCCGTCATTGTTCTAACATATAATATTTTCCTCCCAGCTTATTTGGGAAGGCCTTGGGCTTGGAGGAGCACCTCCGGTCGGGAATTGGAGCAGGTACCAACGGCAATCTCTTCCATTAGCATTTTTTCAAGCTTTGCTTGTTTGTACTGTATACTTCAATCTTAGCCTAATTACTTATATAAACGATCTTCCTTTTCTCTTCAAAGTCCATAGACCCTGACACGACAGACATTTTAAATGCGGTCCCTACTTTTTGCCCATTTCTAATCCTCTTTCATTATAATGCCACAATTAAGGCAGATATTCTTCCTCGATCGGAACAGATAATAAAATGTTGGTCCTTTGTTGAATGCTATTAACTATCTCCAAGTTGCGAAGATTATCTTTGTTGAAGATTACAATCTAACACTTGTTTGGTGTATCGCGGCTCCCAGGGAAAGTGATAAGAAGAAAGTCCTACTTGGAATTGGAGGTGGACATTACGCACCAAGGCACATGGACATCGTTCTGTAAGTAGTACACTCACACTAAATGCTTCTTCCTATGCTGTGGCTATAGAACAATGTCTACCTGCCAAAATTCTAGAAGAGTTTCAAAAGTGAAGATATTTCCGGGTGGCTAACATGCAGACGCTTCTTTGAATTTTTTTACCAGCATTTGGCTCATATTCAAACTGCATCGGCTCCATGGTTTCTAGTTTCGTTTCTTTCATTTTCAGGAAGGATGGTGTATGGGTAGGTCATTTGCTCTCAGGATATTCCCTACCCATGGATGACCCAGGTCAGTCAAAAGTAGACCCAAGTTCCATCGGAGGCACCTGGAGAAAATCGATCCTAGTTTCATATGAGGCTACTAAATCTTCATTTCCTGGCGGTGAAATTATTGCACACCTTGATCACAAGTAAGTTCTACCCAAGACATTTTCACAGAAGATAAGTTCAGAAGTCGACCTTTTGATTTAGCTGACATGACATGATTTTGTCCAGGAGTTTCAAGAGCTGGCAGAAAACCGCCATCACTGGGTTCTTGAATGAGCAGAACATTAAAATCGGGAAGCCGAATGACTTCTACTGATTCAATTGCACACCAGTTGATATCCGGAAATATTGGCCTAGCTTGGTCGGTAAAGCTTTGTGATTCGAGAGAAATTTTGGCTCTAGAAGAGCTTTTAAGGCTAAATTTGGCTTACACTAAAGAGGGGGAATAATAGACTCTGTTGGGGATCTTTAAAGGTCTATTTCTTCATTCAGAAAACTGGCTCTTTAACAGCTCAATTGAGGCAGCCATATGAATCTTGCAAGTGAGAAATGAGAAGAAAATGTTTCCGTCCTTTTAAAATATGCACACCGGATATTTGGAAATTCAATTGGTGTTGACCAACTGATATTTAAGCTGGGTCGACCAATTAAAAAGTGGAGGTTCAAATCAAGATGTTGTTTAAGAAAAAAATGTACCAAATCATCTCGTAACTTATCCCTATTTTTTTTTTTACTTTTTCTTTTTGATGGATTCTTCGGATGTCTCAGAGTTTTGAGTTGTCTTCTCATCAGTGTGGGTTGTCCGTTGAAGGATTTGATCTTCAAATGCCAACAAAAAGATGAAGCCCTAAGGTTGAGGATCTGAATTGACTATTTGATGCCTAACCCAACGGGGTACGGAGGTGAGATCAGAGTTGTGGTGGATGAGCATAGGAAAGATGTGAGACAAGTGAGATACTTTTAGAATCGTAAATAAATTGTTCATGAACGAAGAAAAAGTGAATATGAACTAGTTTAATGAAAATAGTCTCTGGAATTTAATGAATTAATTAACTAGTTAAATTACGTCCATGCGCACGAAAACATAAAGAAGCATATGAAGTAAGAGGTTCTTCTCCTTCCAATCGGTGGTTGCCGGAGGCACTTGACCCCGCCAAACGTGCAATATATTTATTCTAAATTCAACGGCAGGCCAAAATTAATTCCACCTCGCGGCTCATATAAAATCAATTTTTTAATAAGAAAAATAACAATAAATACAAAAAAAATGTGCAAATGCCAATGGAGGAGGGAAAAGGGTATTGGAGCTACCAGCTGAACTGCTGATGGATAAATCCTTCCAATTGTAGATTTTCTGTCCTGTCTTAATAAGACTCGAATCCGACAAATTATCCCAATCGATACATTATAAATGAATCTATCTATTTTTACGAGTAATATAAAACAATTTAATTGTATAAATCTTTCTTATATATATAAAATTTTTATAAATTTTTATGCATATCAAAATTTTAATAGTTATTTTTGGAAGTTCAACAACTATTCGCGCTCTCTCTCTCTCTCTCTCTCTCTGACCGTGTCAGTCTCTTCTTCTCCCAGCTGCCGTCTCATTTCCCGGCCGTAGCAACCGCGGACATTAACTCTGCGCTCTGCAAGCGTTGTTGAAAACAGAGCACCCCCACTTGGAACTTCTCCCCTTCCCTCCATTAGTGTCAGATGGCCCTGACTCTCCAACATCGCCGCTGCCAGCAGAAAAGGTTACCGGAGGCAGGGACAGGGCACGTATATCTGCACACAGTTATTGCTCGGGATTGTTGTGGTATGAGAGAACACTCAGGCAGGCACGGCGGCCTACTCTTCCTCCTCCCCTGATAACTTTCTTGTTCTGCGAGTGGTTCGTAACTGTATTAATGGCTGAAACAGAGGCTATTAATGAGGAGGTGCAAAAAGGACGGGAGATGTTGTCTGCTGTCGTGAGATGGGTTGGGTCCTATGAAACAGAGGAACATACAAAATTAAATGATGTGAAATTTTATTTCTTGAAGCAGGAGGATGGAGTTAGAAGGAGAGCCATAGCTGCCGAGCTGAGTTGACCTTGTCGTTAATATCTAATTTAATTAAAAAGGTAACATTTTTATTTAACAGCTCACACCAAGTCTCACTCTCTCCTCCCATTCTCTCTGCGCTCCATTAATTACCATTTAGCCTCTTCATTTATAAGTTCTCTTCCTGTCACCTCCTTACTACTCAGTCTCTCTCTCTCTCTCTCGCCCCCCCGGCTCAGAGCAATTGGTTGAGGAAGAGGCTCCTCGTATTGATCGACCTGGATAGCGCTCGACGGTAAGTTCGTTTGAAGCTCTTGGCTTAGTTTATTCTGTTTGTGTAGCTTCGGGGAATTATAGTTTAGATGTCTGCTTCACAAGTCGGGCGAAGTAACTACTCGAGCAAGGTCTCTGTTCTGATGCTGAAACAGAGAGAAGTTGATCCGACTGATACTGACGATGAAGACCCAGTAGTGATTTTTGGGTTTTTGATTTTGTTGGCACAAATTTCTACTGGGATCCGCCATTTTTGGTAATTCACGTGTTCCTTTTTGTACCCAAAATTCGCTCTAACGACCCGTCTGAGGTCCCTTCTTCTCCTCTGGATTCGTCCCTTCTCCTTTCCTTTTACCATTTTTTAAGATTCTTTTTATGCGCATGAATTTGGTCCGGTCAGATGAAGCTGACAGAGGAGATTGGAGATCCTAAAAGGAGGAATATAACCAAGGTCATCATTTTGCTGTTTGGAAGCCCCTTGAAACTTTCGAAAAGTGGAATCCTTTCCTCTTGTCCTTTTCTAAGCTGATGAAATTTGGACTTTATTTAAAGCTTCACAGCATGATGAGACAAAAGGGCTTTCGTCCGTGTACTGATCTCAGTTCATCACATCAGTACGATTGTTGATCTTTTGGTTTTATTGGGTTTAGTCGAAACCCCTTGCAGTTGAATCATTTGAGCTTTCTATTTGTTTGAGCTTTCCAGTCATGTGGTAATGCCATTCTTTTATCTTCTTTCCTTGGAATTCCTGTGAGTGGAACTGCCTTTTTAGTGATCAGTCAATTTGTTTATTGTCAATTGTGGCTGCACTTTTCGCTAAAGAGAAAAGAAAAGTATCAAAAACAAATGATGGGAAGCATTATGCATTTCTTTTTGCTGAACTCTAAAGCACTCAAGGAATCCCTCTTCTCTATGGTATTCCTCTCAACGGGGTCTCTCCCCATTGGTTACCAAGTTCACCTCTGAATCATTACTCATCAGCTCGCTCAGGAGGGAGGGGGGTGGGTGTGTTGGGAAACGTCTGTGAGGTTTGAGGTTATCATCTTGTATATCAATGCTTCGACAGCTGAAATAGCTAATCTGGATGGTCTTACTATCTAACATTAGCTTTCTCCTAAATGCTTTCCTCTTATGTGAACTTTGTTCATGTCATTACTTTGACACTGCTGCTGGAAAGAAATACTGCTTTATCTTATCATCACGTTCCCTGTAGTGGAGTTGTGTTGTGAAATGTTCTTGGTATCCGTCATTTGCATGTATTAAGGTGGTTTTGTTTCTTTACGCTCCACAACATCATCACTGCTTGTCCACATCCTTATTTGAATCTGTTGTTTACAGAAGGCGAATTAGCAAAATCCAAATATGTATGATAGCTCTCCCAGGAGCGATCATGTTGTCCTTCCTGCCCATGTGAGCCATGAAGCTTGATATTGCATTTCCTCCCCCTGTGAACTTCCTTATTAGTTTCGTACCAGCTAGTAAATCCTGACTCTTTCTTGTTTTAAATTTCGTCAGTGTCATTTGGCATAACCAGAATTTTGTGGATTTTACACTTTCAATCATCGGTATGTGGGATTTGAACATTTCATGCTTTTGCAGATAACCACTATTTTAACTCTTCTCAACAAAATGAAGATATCACAGAAATTGCCACAAACACATTGAGCAACGATTCTTTGAAAGAGAGCAAGGGATCCATCCTGTTTGACACCAATGAGAAGACATTTGATCCATCACAAAATGAGGTTGAGCATCATGATGGGTTCTGGCAAATTTTAGAGTTTGATAGCTTTAGTGGTGTAAATACTAATACAGCAGAGAGCAATACAATGGAAGTTAAAGATTATGAGTCTCTGAATTGTCATGAAAACTCTGGGCAGATCAAGGAGAATATGCATCTTTTGCCTGAAAAAAGCAATGGAGAACTTGAAGAGCCTGAGTTGGTCATTTGCTACAGAGAGAGCTCTTATGTTCATATAAAGGATATTTGTGTTGATGAAAACATGCCTTCCTACAAGAGGATATTGTCTGAAACAGATCTTGGAAAGGACCATCTCCACAGTTTGCTTCCTTCAGAGAAAGATAAGAGCAATCATTTAACAACAGAAACCACAGAGGTCGGTACTCCAACTCTGGATTATTCCAATCTCTGCCAAGGTCAGAATGGTGAGAGTCCTGATAGTCAGGTTAGCTTGGAGAATATGACGCAGACAGAAGTAAAGGTTCATGATGTTGCTGAGTATGTCCCAGTGGCAGTGAGTCTGATGTTGTTGAAGGATCATGAATCAGCCACTAAGATCTTCCAACAGGAACCATCATCTGAAGATACATGCAATGAAAATACACAAATGCCTACTAAGGTAAACAATTTCATTGGAGCTTGTTGTTTATCGCACAGAACCTGGACTATTTTTATAACTGCAATTATAAAAATAGTTGTATTAGTTCAAGCATCAACGAAAGTTGCTGTCCTTGTCCTCATATGTGTGATGAAATGATTTTAGGAACCGGTCATGGAAGCAATCACAACGAGGCCTGCTCAGACACCTGCAGATGAAGAAAGTGCCAGCATTTCCCATGCTGAGGAATCTAATGACGATAGTCTCACAGATCTTGAACACGAAATTTCAGCAAGCCCCTTTGGAGAATCTAATTATGATGTTTCTTTAAGGGGATCTTGTAATGGCAATGGTCGAGTGGACAGTTCGGACAGTGGGAACCAAGAGAACCAAGTCCAAAATCAGAACATTCCCAAAATTTGTGATAGTCGTACAAGTTCGTTTCGGGACCAGCATGGTCATGGAGAGACGAGTTTTTCCATGGCGGGTCCTGTTTCCGGCCTCATAACTTACTCAGGCCCTATTGCATGTTCAGGTAGCCTCTCTCGTAGGTCCGACAGCAGCACAACGAGCACCCGTTCCTTCGCCTTCCCCGTGTAAGGGAAAAAAAATTATCACCTCATCCCCAGTTCATTTTTATCTTTTATAGGACTAATCTTACATCGATAATTTTGTGCTGTGCAGATTGCAGTCAGAGTGGAACAGCAGCCCTGTAAGAATGGCAAAAGCTGACAGGAGACGTTTTGGGAAGCACAGAGGATGGAGGCAGGGGCTTCTCTGTTGTAGATTCTGATATCTGATATTTGTTTAGGTTAGATCTTTCAAAGAAACCCCATCACAAGTTTTACTATCTCAAGAAATACCGTATCATTGGTTCCTTGTAATTGTTCTGGCCTCTGGGTGGTATAGTCGAAAGTTCAATGTCCGGTGTGTATGGTTTCTGTTTCAAGTTTTACACTATTGTATGTGAGAAATGAAAATTTCCTTTGTAACTATCGACTTGATTCACTGGTCAGTCGCTGCACCCAGAATGTTTTTTTCTTTGGTATTATATGGAAAGTACTTTTCATAAGAATGCAGCATCACCTGCACATCAGTTGCAGCCATACCGGTTTTCCCTCGCGACACGACCACAGTGAAATTTTATCATAATGAGGAGAATTGGTTTTTATTTATTGTTGTCATTGAATCTATGCAAAAAATGGATTAATGTGATGTAAAGATCATATTGTACATTCTTCATTGCTGTCTTATTACCTGCCCTTTCATTGTCTATGGATTAAATCCCGCCTAATCATGCTAATTACAGACATCGATGCAGTAAGCTATCTCAGTCTCACCATCAATATCTGACAATCCTTAACTTTGCCGTGTTGCTTCAGGAAAATTGGGAAATTTTTATCATGTGCTCGGGTGTTTTTCATCGCCCAACCTAGTAGTACAAATCGAACCATGATGTGTACATGAACACTTACTCGGGGACCGCTTGGTTGGAAAATAAATGCTTGACTGACGGTCCCTGAAATTTCTACCCGGAAGTACTGAAGTTGAACAATGTACAGCACTCACACGAGCACCATGCCGGTTAATCCCAACCCCCAAATACCATGTGTAATCTATACAAAGGATGGATTGATTCAACTTAAAGAATCATATGTTACTGCTTTACAGTTTCCTGCTGAAAGGATTGATTTGTGGAATTTTCCCGTGTGTTGCATTGTCACCGGGTATGTCTATTAATATTGAAATATATCTTTACATGAATGGTAACAATATATTCTCAGTACAGTATATAGAATGTATTAATACTGTCCTATCTATATGTGATTCTATCTATTACTCCCCCGCAAGCGCAATGGGAGGTCACGAACATTGAGCTTGGATTGAAGATATTGGAACCGAGGAGTTGATAGTCCTTTGGTGAGAATATCTGCAGTCTGAGCATCGGTGCAGATGAAACGAACAAGAAGTTGCTGACGAGAGATACGTTCCCGGACAAAATGATAATCAATCTCGACATGTTTGGTCCAAGCGTGAAAGATGGGATTCTCTGTTAGATAGATAGCAGACAAGTTGTCACACCACAAGAGCGGTGGGCACCGAGAAGAAATACCAAGTTTAGTCAGCAGGGACTGAAGCCAAATTAATTCAGCAGTGGCATTTGCCAAACTCTTGTACTCAGATTCAGTACTAGAGTGAGCAACGGTACACTGTTTCTTAGAGCTCTAGGAGAGAAGATTAGACCCAAGGTATAATGCAAAGCCACTAACCGAGTGGCGATCGTCAGGACTACCCGCCCAGTCTGCATCAGAAAAATCGTGAAGAAGGAAGGTGGGATCCTTCTGAAGATGAAGACCATGAGAGATGGTACCTTTCAAGTACTGAAGAATGCGCTTCACAGCTGTCCAATGAGTAGTCATGAGTTGATGCATAAACTGGCAAGCTTGTTGGACAACATAAGTGATGTCTGGCCTTGTGAGCGTGAGGTACTGAAGGGAGCCAATGACTTGTCGATAAGCGGTAGGATCAGGTAACGAAGCACCAGTGAGAACAGAGAGGTGAGAGCCAGTAGTGATCGGAGTGGAGGATGGCTTGCAGTCCAACATGGCATGACGATGAAGAATCGAGTGGATATACTTGGATTGGGAGAGATGCAGACCTATTGTGGTAATATGCACCTCAATTCCAAGGAAGAAATGAAGAGGGCCCAAGTCCTTCATAGAGAACTCACCATGAAGGGATCTGAGTAAGGCATCAAAGGGGGCATTAGGAGAGCCCGTGAGGATAATGTTGTCTACATAAACCAGTAAGAACACCACATAATCCGACGTGCGCAGGATAAAAAGGGATGTATTAGCGATAGAGCCGGCAAAACCAAGGAGAGAAGATACGAGCTCAGGCGGAAAAACCATGCTTGGGGAGCCTGCTTCAAGCCATACAAAGATTGGCGAAGTCGGAAAATGTGATCAGGGCACAGAGAATCCACGAAGCTAGGTGGTTGGCGCATGTAAACTTCCTCATGTAAATGACCATGAAGAAAGGCATTACTTATTACTAATGTCCAGTTGACGAATAGGCCACTGGAGAGAAATGGCAATGTAGAGAACAACACATATTGTAACAGGCTTGATAATAGGACTGAAGGTGGCATCATAGTCAATACCTTCTTGTTGAGTGTACCCTTGACTGACAAGGCGCGCTTTAAAACGATCCACCAAACCATCTGGCTTATGTTTGATCTTGTAAATCCACTTGCACCCAATAATTTTGCGGCCTGGTGGCGATGGAACAAGATCCCAGGTATTGTTACAAAGGAGGGCTGAGTACTCATCGTTCGTGGTTGTTAGCCAGCGGGCATCCTTGGACGCTATGGAGAAGGAACGAGGTTCCTGAGGATCAGTAGAAGCAATAAATGTAGTGGGATGCCAACTAACAGTAAACCGACGTGGTGGTAGAGAACCATCTTGGGCCCTAGTAACCATCGGACGAGTCCTTTGTGGAGGGATGGTAGTGGTGTCATGATGGACTGATGTGTCTGGCGAGGCCTGAGTACTTATGTCAATTGCTGCATTAGTCAGAGACGAAGATCGGTCTGATGATAGTGAGGAAACAGGTAAAGGTAAAGGAAGATGAGTAGAGGGCGGAGAAGGAAAGGAACCTGCCGGGGAAGCTGCTAGGAACCTGCCGGGGAAGCTGCTGAGGACACTACAAGAGGGCCACTAGATGTGGTCAAATCAGTTGGTACAGAATGATAGGGAAAGTGTTGTTCATCAAAGACTACAATGCGAGCAATGAATAAGCATCCTATGGTAATATCAAGACACCTATAGCCGAGGAAGTTGGGAGGATAGCCAAGAAAAAGACAAGGACGAGAACGAAATTGAAGCTTGTGACTGTTGTATGGACGAAGGTATGGGAAACACCAACAACCAAACACACGAAGAAAATGATAGTTCGGAGGAGAACCATATAAAACTTGATAAGGAGATAGAAAATTCAAGGACCGAGTAGGCAAATGATTTATGAGATAAATCGCAGTTTCAAATGCAAAATCCCAGAATTTATGAGGAAGATGTGCATGGGCTAAAAGAGTGAGTCCAGTATCGACGATGTGTCGATGTTTCCGTTTGGCAGAGCCATTCTGTTGTGGCGTATGGGGACATGAGAGACGATGAACAATTCCATGATTTTGTAGTTCATGCTGAAAATTGTATGAGAGAAATTCCTTGGCACCATCGGATTGAAGAGCCTTGATTTTTCTATCAAAAAGATTCTCAACTTGCAAGCAAAAAGCACGAAATATCTTAAGAGTATCAGCTCTAGTTTTCATGACAAAGTACCAAGAGAATTTACTGAAATCATCAAGGAAATGAATATAATATGATGGCCAGTATAAGAGAGAACAGGAGCGGGACCCCAAATATCAGTATGAATTAATTCCAGGGGAGACGAACTTTTATTCATGGTGGAAGGAAAGGGGAATTGAGAAATTTTACCAAGTTGACAAGAAGAACAAACTTGGAACACATGATCACTCTTTATTGGACTAGACGAAAGTGACACGACTCTGCGGACAGTAGGGAAGGCGGGATGACCCAGACACTGATGCCATAATGTAGTTGAGGCGGCTGTAGTGAGAAGAGCACGAGGCGGAGAAGAGCAGCTGCTATTTGACCGCAAGCAATAGAGGCCATCTTTAAGAAGTCCTCGAGTCAGCTCCTTGTGACTGTGTAGGTCCTTCACAACAAAGAAAGATGGATGAAATTCAAAGAAACAATTATTATCCTTCATAAATTGAGGAACAGAGAGCAAGTTCATAGAAATATGGGGAGCACAAAGGAAATTATGTAGTTTAAAATTACGGGAGGGAGTGTGGATAATAAAGGAACTGGAGGAAATAACAGGTAAACCTGAACCATCACCAATCATCAGTTGATCCAGATGCAGGGAAGTCTCGTGACAAGTGAGATTCAACATATCAGCAGTGACATGATGAGTGGCTGCCGAATCCACATACCATTCCACATTTCGGGAATTGGGGTCCCGATCATAAAGAATGTGTGCCTGTGGAATTGGAAATTCTGTGGAAGAATTGGGCAGAAGGCTGCCACGTGGCCCATTTGAGCACAAAGTTGGCAGGAGACAGAAGCAGTCGGCCCAGAAGCCCAGGTGGTGGATCTCGGCCTAGAAACAGTTGGGGGTGTGGGTAGTGGCAGGTGTGTGGGCTAAGGAACACCTGGAGCCGGACTGGGCTGGAAAGAAAACCCATCAGCAGGGCGTGATCGGTGAAGGCCCGAACCAGAGAAAGCCTGACCCGACCCACATCCCTGTCTTCGCCCTCCGAAGTCCTGCAGAAAATTAGGGTTGCTGGAGGGGAACGAGCTACTGGGCGAAGAGAAGTAACGCCCTCGACCTCTCCGACCAGCTCCCCGGCCTCTGCTATGATGATACTGTGCCTTCCACCGTAAGCAGCATTGACTGTTCGCAACACACCACTAAGGCCGGACAAAGGTGGCCCTGCTCGTGAGCGCCGATAGGCTCGACGGGCATCTTGATTCAATAAAAGGGCTGAGAGATCATCTGTTGCCATGGTGCCAATCGTGGGTGCGAGGGAGAGGATCAGAGGCTCCTAGTCGTCACCTAGGCCAGCAAGGATACGGTCATTGACCTCAGAAGGTTGTTTCGATTGCCCCACTTGAGCAAAGCGAGTGGCAAGATCCGTGACCTCCTTCAGGTAATCTACCATTGGACGATCTCCCTTGTTGATATCCCTCCATTGTTGCTCCAGAAATTCTCGTTGTGCATATGTTTGCAAGTCATAGAGATGTTGAAGCTTTGCCCAAGCTTCAGCAACAGTCTTGAGGCCGACGAGGTGGAGATCGATATCAGGAGTGACAACAACGTAAAGACAAGTAAGACAGAACTTATCAATTTGTGTCCACTGCTGAAAATCTGGGTTTGGTTCATCCACTGTTTCGATGCCTCGTTTGACAGCTATGGTTGTGGGAGTTGTTGGCTTTGTCCCTTCTGCATACTCAAGCAGGTTATAGGATTGCAGAAGTGATTCCATGATGCTCTTCCATAAACAAAAATTGGTACCATCGAGTTTAACAGGTACAATTGGGAGATTTGTGGGGAGGGTGGACTGAGGAATGGGTGTGAGAGAAGACATGATTGTCGAAGTGAAAACAGAGTCGGTGGGACAGGGATTGAAAATAGGGTAGGGACGAGAATTTGAGACAGAGAGTGGGACAGGGATGGGTTAGAAGTAGAGATGGCTGACAGGAATGAATAGAGGTGAGAGTTTTCTCTGTAGCTCCGATACCATGAAAGGATTGATTTGTGGAATTTTACCGTGTGTTGCATTGTCACCGGGTATGTCTATTAATACTGAAATACATCTTTACATGAATGGTAACAATATATTCTCTGTACAGTATATAGAATGTATTAATTGTCCCATCTACATGTGATTCTATCTATTACCTGCATTTTCCATGGCTATGGATTTAAAACTCATCTGATCATGCTAATAACAGGTATTAATGCAATCAGCTGAGTCTCAATCTCTCCATTACTACCTAACAGTAATCGACTGCTGTGTTGCCTCAGGAAAATTGGGAAATTTTTATCATGTGCTCGGGTGTTAATCATCTGCCAACCCAGAAAAAAATTGACCCGTGATGTATGCATGTGAACATTTATTCCGGACAGCTTGATCAGAAATAAATGCAGAGATAGAGTTTTTGAAAGTTCTATCCTTAAATACTGAAGTTCAATGGTGTGTAATTCTCCAGTAACTGCAAGATGCGATCTGTAGGTTAGAAATTCAATTCAGTGTGAAGATACGGTAATGCCATAGCCAAGTCGTGGACTGTTCCAGGGCATGAGTATCCATGGATTGGATCAAAACAATGTCCCTGCAGGGGACGAAAGTGATCCGGGAGCTGCTGAAGCAGAACTTCAGGAAAGACTTGACCAGCAAGTCAGATGTTACGAGGTGCGATGATATTCTTCGAGGAATTGAAGTCCCGAAGCCGAGGAACTCCGTGATTGGAGCAACCAACGAGGGGAAACCGAGCCTATCTTGGTTGGCTCGGTCGAGGCCATGGGTGGCCATGGCTGCAACCGCGATGACTATGTGGGCTTGGATAGTGGGGGTAGGATCATGGGGTGAGAGAGTAGTAGAAGGCCCAGGATTGAACCACTGGTCTTCTTCCATTTCTCCTCCTCCTCTTCCATCTGCAAGTAAGCTCTGCATGGAAACTGCATAGATAATCAGTACGCCGTTGTCTCGAATCATATGTGAAATGTTTATGTGATGATGAGCAGGATTGAGCCAACCCAAAGTTGAAGCAGCAGCAACAGCAGCTTCTTTGCCACCGCATTACTATGAACGCAACGGTTATCTGATGGTTACAGCTAATGGAGGATTGAATCAGATGAGAGCAGGAGTAAGTTGTCATATACGATCAAAGAAATATAATCACGACATGATCTATGTTCATTTCCAGACACAACACGGTAACAAAAACATTCACATGATTCGGTGCCCTTTGTACAGATAAGCGACATGGTAGTCATAGCCAGATACCTGAATGCCACATTGATTATCCCTCAGCTTGACAACACCTCTTTCTGGCACGACAACAGGTACCATTACAACTCCGTTTATGAATGCCCTTTTCATTTCTCGTGTTAGATCAGATACCAATGAACAGAACATCGCGTAATTGCACCGTGTATGGTATATGACAGTGAGTTCCGGGACATATTTGACGAGGATTACTTCATAAGTTCTCTGAGGGACGAAGTTGAGATATTAAAAGAGCTGCCACCCGCACAGCGCCGGAAAGTAGCCTCGGGTGGGCACCTCTCTATGGCTCCTGTGAGCTGGTCGAACATGTCCTACTACTATACCACGGTCAGCCTCCCGTAACTTTTGCCAACAAAAACCGGTCTTCTGCATATTCCCTGTGTCTGCTCCGAGAAAGTTTTAAACGAAAATGTTATGTCATGTAGTACATATTACAAGTCAACGGGTGTCTAGTATATTAAATAAAACAGTTACAAATTACAAATATCTGACAGATCACATATATTGTGCCGATGTGTTAAACACTACTCCTTAACAGAAGACTCCCTCATGTGCTCCTGCATATCTGGAAAGGCACAGCCTTTGGCCTTCATTTGACAAATTGGAATTTCTGGACAGGTACTTCCTAGGATGCAGAAGTACAGGGTCCTGCATTTTATGAAGACCGATACGAGGCTTGCCAACAACGAGCTTCCGGAAGAGGTGCAGAGGCTGAGGTGTCGGGTGAACTTCGGGGCGCTCAGATTCGCAGCTCCGATAGTCGAACTTGGAAAGAAGATTGTGGGTCTTCTGAGGCAGAAGGGACCTTTCTTGGCTCTTCACCTAAGATATGAGATGGACATGCTTGCTTTCTCCGGTTGCATCCAAGGTTGTACCCGGGAAGAGGCTCAAGAGTTGACCGAAATGCGGTGAGCAACATTTTCTGTTTCTCTTCTGCAAAAGAAGTTTCGACAGATAGTTGAAGAGGTCATGCTCGAGATTGAAGTGATTCAAGGTCTTGATTATTACAGGTATTCGATTCCATGGTGGAAGGTGAAAGAGATCGACTGGGTGAGGAAGAGGAGCTCAGGTCAGTGCCCGATGACCCCGGAAGAAGCTGCACTAACACTGCAGGCATTAGGAATCCACCGGAACACCCAAATCTACGTCGCTGCAGGAGAGATATATGGAGCCGAGAGAAGAATGGCGAGTTTAAGAGCAGCTTTCCCAAACCTGGTGAGTAACAGAGTCTCCAATGGAGCTAGAAAGCTTAAGAGATTTTCATGCTGTAGACATGAAGTTGTGGTAATGCAGGTAAAGAAGGAGACATTACTGGAGGCTTCGGATCTTATGGCCCTCAGGAACCACTTGAACCGGATGGCAGCACTGGACTACTATGTTTCGCTGGAGAGTGATGTGTTTGTTCCTACTGATGGTGGCAACATGGCATATCTCTTGGAAGGCCATCGAAGGTATAGAATTGTGATGGACTAATGACAGAGCTTCAACCTTTTTTCCCCGAAAATTTGCAGAGAAATGCAACAGATTTGCATTTTACAACCTTAACTACAGTATGTCAAAAAAGGTTATCGTACTTACAAGATATTAGGGGTATAATACATGTTTGATACGTACTTTGCTGCAGACTTTTAGGTTACAAGCTGACTGTTCTTCTAGATCGGGTGCTTTTAACCACATGGATTGATCAGTACACGAACGGGACACTAAGTTGGGACGAGTTTGCCAGGCTCGTGAAGAAAACTCATGCGAACCGCATTGGTAAGCCGTCTAGGAGAATAGAGATTCTGGGAAAACCGAAGGAGGAAGATTACTTTTATGCAAACCCACAAGAATGCTTATCCCCAAGTTGATCCCTCAGCGCCCATATTGACCCCAAGTTCTCACTCTACATCAGGAATGGATCTTCCCCACCTCTACCACAGTCTTGCAGAGGGACATGGAGCAGGTTCCGACATGGTGCAGCCAGTTGACCTATCTCTTGGGGGCCTGCACATGTTCAAGAGAGTTCATTGGTTGCACAAACAGCACCGAATAATCCATGACCTGACCCAATGGAAGCTCCACTCCTACGCTACAGCATAAGATCTGCAAGTATAGAGAACATAGAAATCAAGCACGCAATGTCTCCGAGTATAGATGAGCTGGTCCTCTTAGTGCGACTGATAGTTTTCCTCTGCCCGTGCACACGCCTTATCTTTTCCAATATCTACATGCTACGAGAATTTACGTAATATTTTTTTCGAGTGTAGAATTTATGTCATATTTTATGCAATATAATCTAAACATACTTATACTGAATCAAGATCTAGACAATACAGAAGTGCAAAAGATACTGAACAATCAGACTGTGGAACATGTATGGATGGTATTCTCTTGTCGCATATAAACACAAGCACAACCAGAAATTGCTGCGAAGCAATCCAGTAACTATCATATATATTAATATATCCTGTAAATATCAAAGAGGAAAAGGTCTCATAATATTGGCAGGGTGAAACTGCACAGTGCGAGCTAATTTAGGTAATGTACATTTACCGGAATCCCCAGAACTCTACTATAAAAAGAAAATGAGACACTGAGAAGAAATCAGAGGAAAGTCTCAAGTCCTCTGACGCTTCTGAGCCTGATCCATGCTTTCTCCTCCATCAGCAGCATCTCTAATATGTGCCAATGCGGCATTACTAGGGACAGAACCATCTTGATCCTGCATAATTTTATGCAGAACTATCAGAGTTACATACTTCATTGATATTATATGCTAAAATCAATACAAGTGATAAAGCCGTGAAACAAGAAGAAGTTTAAATGTATGTCTCGACTCATACCGCAGCAACTGAGGTTCCAGTCATCTGCCCTCTATTTGCATGTTTCCCAAGATCGATCTGCACTGAGATGCTGGCTTGTGATAAGTCAATACCAGCATTTTGGAATGCGTCTGTTAGCGCATTTAACAACCTGCATAAAAATATTCAATTTAGCAACCCTCTTATAGCTTAAAAAGAAGCATCGTTTATCTCGTAACTTAAGAACTTTGATGCAGCTAGCCTTGGGCTCATAAACACATCAATATCCCAAGAATCAGCCTCATCACAAAACCCGTATGCATCTCAAGATTCCCATGAATGAGGCACCGAGAGGAATCTAAGACATGTCAAGATGACTCTATCTGCTCCTTCTCACTATTTCAAAAAATTGAAGAAATTTTATAGGATGCCTCTTTCATCATTGGAAATCTTTACATGAAAACAGAAAAGTAAACCTCTATATGTTGGGAAAATTGGAACAGTACTATTAGCCAGAAGAGGCATGATGTGAAACTAACATTCGTGCATCTATATATGCCTCCATATAACTGTAGCCACTGCATACATCAGTACACAATGAAACTGAACATAGGAAATTCAAAAGCAAGCACCATACTCATTGACACAAAAATAACCATGAAACTAGGAAAGATAGCTTCACATAAAACACTCACTCTTGTGAATATATGCTTGAGATGCTGATTGTTCCACCTTCAATGGGCAGATCTTCAGGTTGGTTCAGTACATTTTCCATGAGAGGACCCGCTGTTGACTGTGAATCTAAACATGAGGGTCTCTGAAGAGGATGGGCAATTGTACCATCACTTTGGACAGAAGCAGGGATGGGCTGATCAATAGATTTCTCTACAACTTCTCGTCCAGCTTCGAGTTCCACTGTATTCTGTGTGCTTGCAAGCGTGTCCAAAGTAATACCAACTTTATTGTCCTCAAACTTCCCAGGAAATACGGACACCGGACCTGAGCCATTTTCTGTTGCATGAGGTTGACCAGCGAAACTCTGAACACGCCAATGGCTGTTTCTCTGTATAAAAAAAGAGAGGTTGAGAGGTAAGAAGAAAGAGACCGAGCAAAAAGCAAAAATAAAAGCCTAGATGCAGGTCTTCAACTTTGAAAATTGTTGTTTACTCAACAATCTAACAAGGCCAAGATGGTACGACTTTGACATTCAAAATATTACCCTCTTTCGCTCTCTTGTTTCATCTTAAACATAATTTCATCCTCCAGTGGAGTCAGTTGCCGACAATGTTTAATTACAATTTACAGTGATATCATATTTGCGAAATTTAGTTGGAATTTTTAACTGATTCTAAATTTTAAGTGTCTTCCTTAAGTAATACTACACATATATGGTATCTGCAAAATTAAGTTACTAAGAATTTTTAACTGATTCTAGAATTTCATAGTCTTCTTTCCAGAAAAAAAAGTTGTAATACCTACCCATGGCATCAATTTAGTGGGTTCCGTACTCCATCCGGGACAAGAGCCTTCATACTTCTGTACCTTTTCCTGCAAATATTGCACATAATCGATTACCTGCAAAAGAACATCCATCTTAAGTAAACTGATGCAAGAGCCAGAACACCTGCATAAGTTCTATCACATTAGTTCTTTAGTAGCCCATCAACTTACCTCTGACAAAAATGATGCAGTGTCTCTCTTTTGGTCACCTTGAGGCATTAGATCTCTTAATATCTGAAATCTGAACGTGAAACGTGAGGTATTAGGCACCTAGGTAGTAGCTTGAGAAGATTACTGATTTTCATGGATTACTATGATTTACTATTCACAAGATTTTTTCCACAAGGATAGGCAACAGTAGAGAGATGAAAGAAACTCTATCCTTCAATGAAGATTTACAGTGTAACCCAAGTCACCTCTGAATTACTTTCAGTTGCATACTGAAATATTCAGTTACCTAACAGGAGGCATGAAAGAACAGGGTGCAGTACAAGTGAAAGTAGCTTTACTTCAAATTGCAGTTCTGAAGAGTCTATAGCACAATAGTCAAATTTCCACTGCCCATTGACATTGAAGAGAGCAACGATGTGAAACACATACCTCTCATTTATCTTGCTCCTCCTACGCTGCTCTGTGACTGAATGCTTTGACTTTAATGCATTCTCTTTGCCACTATTCTTATCTGCGTTGAGTTATGAAAACACGCATGAGCTGAGAATCTACACTTCACTCGTTACACAACCAAAACATAAATCGATAAAATGATCACCATCCAAAACAGGACGCATCATAAGCTATTCCCTCCACACTCATACAGTACAGAAGATACGAGGTACTCAAACTCATCACGCATTTATAAGTATCCATGATGTCACATCGAGCAACCAATTGATAACAAATTACCTATCTGAAACTCCCAAAAATTTATAGGAGAGTGCCAAAAAAAATAGTCTAAGAAACCAATCTTTTCAGTGCAATACACGGGGGAACGATTAAAATTGAGGCCGCCACTGCTCATCAAAATCAGATTAGACAAAAGCAAGCAAAACAACCAAAGTGGGGGAGGTTAATTGGATACTTCGAAGTCGGAGAACAAGAATTGGATCTATATGAGGCGAAAAAAAGGGGGAAAAAGTGTACCTTTTATATTGCCAGCGGCGATGGTGCTGGAAATGTTAGAGGAGGGTCCGTCCCTCTTCGAATTGAAATCGTCATCCTCGTACTCTTCGGACTCTCGGTTCCCATTCCCTGATCTCATCTTCTTCCCTCAGCTCGAATCAACGAAAGACACGGCCGCTGAGATTTGAATCACGGACTCCGATCACGTCGCAGAAAGAGAACTGGGAAACGCCAAAACGGGAGAAAACTCTGGGTCTTCAATTCGGTTCGAGCGATATCTTTCTGCGCGTCGAGAGATTAAAAGTGCAAATTTTAGCTCGGTAAGTAGGCCGCTGGTGACATTAGTGTCTGATTGTCTCTGTTTCTGGTCGGAGTCGCAGGTGTGTTCTCGTGGGGAGGACGAGGACGGTGATGGGTGCTAGTAGTCTACGGACAGGCCCACGGGATCAAGAGTGCTTTTCCGACATGGCAGTTTTTGATTCGCTAGACTGGATGCTCAAATTAAACTTTGTGAGTAAACGTAAAACATAACGAGATAACTGTATGAAATGTTTAAATTTTGCCAGTAGAATTGGTTTTTAAAAATTAAAAAAGTTTATACTTAGTAAAATGAGAGAGATTTATGAGTAAAGGAGTAAGCAAGTTCTCTTGATTTTTCCTTTATGCACGTGTTCAAATGAAAAAAAAGAATTTCAGATAATTTAATTTTTATCTTAAAAAACTAGTAATAAAGTCGCGAGCTATTGAAAAGCCAATCCCCTGACTCATCAGTTATAATTTTTTGAAAAACAAATTGTCACACTGTGACAATGAATTGGATTGAAAATTGAGAGATGGGTGAGAACAAGGGCACAACAGCACAGTCATTATGCAGGAAAGAAAATTTCGGTTTTTTTTTTTGGGTAAGAAAAATTACGGGTTTTGATTTTATGGAAAGAATTTTCCTACACGGATTTTTGTTTTTTTGTTTTTGGATATTGTTAGGGATGAAATGGCAGAATCGTGGCCTTGCAAAATTCTTCAGCTAATAGCTCCAAAGCCAAAACCTGCCCTTTGAACCACTTCTAGAACCCTCCTCTTCCCCTCACTTCCACTTAAACCCTTTCGGGCTTCCTCCATTTGCGACGCTCTCCAAGAGGATAAGAGTGGGCAGTCCTTGAAGCAGCTATCTTTCTAGGGTGTGAGTGCAAACATGGCCCCGGTTCTCAGCAGGAGCCTGACCACAGCCTCGCTTGCGTCTCTCCCTTCTTCATCTTCCCTTTCGTCTGGGAATAACAGCCGGGTACTGGGCTTAAGGAGTGCTTTCTTGCCGCAAAACGGGTTCAGTCGAGGCCTCTCTTGTGGTGGGCTGAAGTGGAAGCTGGAGAAGAGGAACGATCGGGTTGTGGTTCGGTGTGAGGCGGCAGTGGCGGAGAAAGAGGCTGCCGAGGGTTCCGGTGAAAAGTTTGAGTACCAAGCCGAGGTGGGTTTTTGTCATTTGTTGTCAAGATTTATCCTCTGTTGATTTATGGGTGGGAAGGAGCTGTATTTTCCGTGGGGTTTTTCTTATACACTTCCAAGTATCGGTTTTATTGTTTACTGTACTCTCATATTATTGGCTCATGGTTGTATCAATGGGGACTTCCTGGGGAAATTGAATTCGGATTGACAAGGTTGGTTTTTTATTTTGAAGATGAATACAATGATAAAAGTTGCAGAATCATAAGCACTGTTTAACCCCACTTGGTCAAAATTATCATTGATTGTTTGTAAATAGTCAGGCTTTTTACTGAAAACCTTTTCAGAATCAAGTGGATGCATTTGGCCTAATGTCTTATCCTGTGTACTCTGCTCTGTCTTCTGATATTTATTGAAGTCACTTGGTCGTATCATTTGGAATTTGTGATTCGTTTCAGGTCAGTCGGCTGCTGGACTTGATAGTTCATAGTCTATACAGCCACAAGGAGGTGTTTCTCCGAGAGCTTGTGAGGTAAGGGACTTGAAGATGCTGAACTATGAGAATGAGAATCTGAGGATACCTCTCCTATTGAAACTTGTTGGAACTGATAATGTTCTGATAGTAATATGTATTTCCCAGACTTCCAGTTTAGATTGGGTGTATATAACAAAGAACTTGCTAAGTTACTCTGGAGTACAGTGTCAGATCTAAATACTGAAAATGCTCTTTTCTTTGCTGACAGTAATGCAAGTGATGCACTTGATAAGTTGAGATTCCTGAGTGTTACTGAGCCTTCTCTGCTTGGAGATGCTGGTGATTTGGAGATAAGGATCAAACCCGACCCAGACAATGGGACCATCACTATCACGTAAGTCAATTGGATATTAGTTTTTGCATGACATTTATTTAGCAAGCATGTCATCGGACTTTTAATGTTGGCGCTTGCAGAGATACTGGTATCGGAATGACAAAGGAGGAACTCATTGACTGTCTTGGAACTATTGCCCAGAGTGGTACCTCAAAGTTCTTGAAAGCCCTGAAGGTGCTTGTTTCTTTTGTCTGTACAATCTAATGCATAGTAGGTCTGCTCGATATTAAACTTTAAATATATCTTGCAACTTCCATTGATGACGAAGGCCTATTCCTGCAGGAAAACAAGGATCTTGGTGCAGACAATGGTCTGATTGGTCAATTTGGTGTTGGGTTCTATTCTGCCTTTCTGGTCTCTCAGAGGGTTTGTCTGGCTCTGGGTACTCTCTATCTTCTCTCTTTAGAGTGATCTTTCTTATTTATAGCGTGCTCCTTTCCTTAATGTAGGTTGTGGTGTCTACAAAGAGCCCAAGGTCCGATAAGCAATACGTCTGGGAAGCAGAAGCTGATAGTAGCTCTTATGCCATTAAAGAGGAAACAAATCCGGAGAAGTTAATTAGCCGCGGAACACAAATAACTCTTTACTTAAGGGTATAGTACTTATAGTACTTATTTTGTTGTGGTTTATCAGACATTCCCCATATGTGGTTATGTTTATCTCAACAAACTCTAGAGTTGGAAAACCCTGCAGCCTAATATGAACATCTATTTTTGATAGTCTATTGGCAAAAGACTATTTAACATCTAATTCTAGCTAATACTGATAGTTCTCTGAAGCTCATTATTTTTCCCCTCAGGAAGATGATAAATACGAGTTTTCAGAGCCCACCAGAATACAGAATTTGGTAAAGAATTACTCACAGTTTGTTTCATTTCCAATCTACACATGGCAAGAGAAGTCACGTACAGTTGAGGTGAGTGTTTCTTGGGTTTTCCTTTCTTTGGAACTTGCTTTTAAAGTTAATATATGCCAAATTTCGGAATGCTTCTGGGTTTTCATAAAATTTTTAGACCACACCAATCTCTTGGAAAACTTATCATGTATAGGTAGAAGAGGAGGAGGAGGAGCCAAAGGAAGGAGAAGAAACAAAGCCTGAGGTAAAATGAGCATGTATTTTTGAATATGGGGTGTCAAATTCTATGTAAAAGTGGCCTAATGGAGTTCACTCTTGCAGGAAGAGAAAAAGAAGAAAAAGAAGACCAAAACTGAGAAGTACTGGGATTGGGAATTGGTTAATGAGATGAAGCCAATATGGGTAAAGTTTTGACTCTCCTAGATTTCTTTCAGGTCCTTGCTTCTTACTGATTCTGTTAATTAGTTTCTTAGGAGTTTTGTTTACTGTAATGACACTACAGATGCGGAATCCAAAGGAAGTGGAGAAGGAAGACTACCATGAATTTTACAAGAAAACTTTCAATGAATTCCTTGACCCACTGGGCTACACTCACTTCACCACTGAGGTAGTATATCTTCTTTCAACTCATAATAATACACAATTAGTACAAAATTTGAGTCGGTAATTGCGGAACTTATATTGTTTAGCTCCATGTGCCTGTTCTTTAGGGAGAGGTGGAGTTTAGGAGCGTTCTTTTCATACCTGGAATGGGCCCCCTTAACAACGAAGATGTTGTTAATCCAAAGACGAAGAACATCCGTCTGTATGTGAAACGAGTATTCATTTCAGATGACTTTGACGGTGAACTGGTAAGTGCAACCTGCAGCTTTGAGATTTCTTGCTGTTCAAGTAGGCTTACTCTGAAATTCGTGGGTCTCCAAAATTGTATTGGTGAACTTCACAATATTTTCTCCTCTCCCTGGATTGCAGTTTCCACGCTACCTGAGTTTTGTGAAAGGTGTGGTGGATTCAGATGACCTTCCACTCAATGTTTCCCGAGAGATTCTTCAAGAAAGCAGAGTTGTAAGTCAGACTGAACCGCTCTACTTCTATCCATGGTTTTATGCATGGAATCTCTCTCAAATCAAGTGCTTGTATTTAAATTGTTGTCTGATTGATTTTTCAGGTAAGAATCATGAGGAAGAGGCTTGTCAGGAAAACATTTGATATGATCCAAGAGATTTCGGAGAGCGAAAACAAAGAGGTGAGATGACTTAAGAAATATAGATCCTTTCTATCAAGGGAACCTTCAGTTTAGGGAACCTTTACCTTGTACCCAGCTTTCCTTTTTCGGTATTATGAACTTGGAATGCACATGGGGAAAATATGTTGTATTGCACTCCTCCGCATGCTTATCATCAGACAATGCATTTAGGTGTGCATTATATGATTTCTCCTCATAATGTCATCATTTTGAAAACAAAACCCTAAACCACACATTTGCCGTTAGTTCTCCCACAATTGCAGAATTACAAAGTGGAGAGTTGTGCGCACTTGTCTGCAGGATTACAAGAAATTCTGGGAGAACTTCGGGAGATTCTTGAAGTTGGGATGCATTGAGGACACTGGGAATCACAAGAGGATAACCCCGCTTCTGCGTTTTTACTCTTCAAAAAGTGAGGAGGAGTTGACCAGCTTAGATGACTATGTTGAGAACATGGGTGAGAACCAGAAAGCTATATACTACCTGGCAAGTGACAGCTTGAAGAGTGCAAAAAGTGCTCCTTTCTTGGAGAAGCTGGTTCAGAAGGATATTGAGGTACCCTATTGTTGTTAAACTTAATATGAAAAATATTTTCCATGTTAATTAGAATTCTTCACTTCCCTATCTCATTTCATTCTTTGTGCTTCAAATATGATGTCAAATGTCACATTTTTTGAGGTGGCTTTTTGGGATCGTAACAGGTTCTCTACCTTATTGAGCCAATCGACGAAGTCGCCATTCAGAACCTGCAAACCTACAAGGAGAAGAAGTTTGTTGACATCAGCAAGGAAGACCTTGAGCTTGGTCAGTGCTTAGCCTTACATTTTCCCCCTGCAATTTAGCATTTTCAAAGGTTTGACACCCTCAGAGTATTGCCACTGAGTGATTTGTCCATAAATGGCTTTTTGTGTAGGGGATGAGGATGAGGTCAAAGAACGGGAGACAAAGCAAGAATTTAATCTCCTGTGTGATTGGATAAAGCAACAGCTTGGTGACAAGGTGGCGAAGGTGCAGGTCTCAAAGCGTCTGAGCTCATCCCCTTGTGTCCTTGTTTCTGGAAAGTTTGGGTGGTCTGCTAATATGGAAAGGTCTGTTATGTCTGTTCCTTGAAATAATTTTTACACTGACAAGTTTCTGATATAGCCATATGTCTCCATTGAAAGTAGTGTCTTCCTCTTTGCAGGTTGATGAAAGCGCAGGCCCTCGGAGATACTTCGAGTTTGGAGTTCATGAGGGGGAGGAGAATACTGGAGATAAACCCTGATCATCCAATCATCAAAGATCTGAATGTAAGCTAGTCACTTCACGTTTATTGATGTTATAACTATCATCGTCCTGAGAAGGGCGAAGTTCTTGGCTCTAAATTAATTGGAACATACCATGTAATTGTGAGGGATGCCATGGGGGGAGGGTAAGTCAGGTCCAATGCTCTGGAGTTACACTATCAGTCCGTGCTCTTTAGATATCGACAGGTTGAGATTGATCTAGCAAGAATTTTTTTCTGGATTTTGTTGAGGTTGTCTTTCTTTAAATGGCCGCTTGACAATCAAAGCTTGATCTTATGTTTTCTCTTACGATGATTTGAGTTGAATATAATTTCACCGGTGTCTGGCTGTTGATCATTTGCAGGCTGCGTGCAAAAATGCTCCTGATAGTTCTGATGCCAAGAGGGCAGTTGACCTCCTGTACGACACAGCTCTAATCTCCAGCGGGTTCTCGGTGAGTTATCCCTGACCATTCCCTTCTCTAACCCA
Source organism: Lagerstroemia speciosa (assembly GCA_037672795.1). Classification (NCBI taxonomy): domain Eukaryota; kingdom Viridiplantae; phylum Streptophyta; class Magnoliopsida; order Myrtales; family Lythraceae; genus Lagerstroemia; species Lagerstroemia speciosa. The sequence continues at coordinate 4,309,051 of CM075295.1, forward strand.
TTTGATGCATGATATTCACTTGTGAATCCTTGTGCTGAGTGTGCTCTTAACTTCACAGCCTGATAGCCCTGCTGAGTTGGGAAACAAAATTTATGAGATGATGGCAATGGCTCTCGGCGGAAGGTGGGGCCAGGCAGAAGAGGTGGATGACGACTCGGGAAGTAATATTCCAGCTGAATCGGTATCAACTGAAAGTGGGGCAACCAAGGCAGAAGTTGTGGAACCGTCAGAAGTGAGGACAGAGAAAGATCCATGGATGGACTGAGAGGTCCCCTTCAGATAATTTGAAGTTAAGTTATGGAGGTGATTTTGATATATCCAATTGGCCAAACAAACAGTATTTTACGCAAAAATAAGTTTCGCGTTTTCAAATCATGTGAGCGGGGGATGTAGGGGGAGAGTTTGGATGGAGTAAGCTTCGGATTTCGGCATGACACATGTTTTTGGTAGTGGGCTCATGAATTTTGTCATCCTTCAACAGTATGTGAATTTTTTCCCTGGTCGGCACTATTTGGTATCTCCATTGGTAAGGCTTGAACTTGGAAGTGTTGCTAGAAAGAACATTAGCCCACAACAACCAATCTATTCTTGAACTGGTAAATGAAGTTTGAAGATGGAGGTGTGATCGATTGTGGGCACTGATATTGGAAAAACGGGTCATGTGGAGGGGAGCTAGTTGATAAGCTATTTTTCTTTAAAAAATTTTCCACGGAAAAGAAAAGGATAAATGAGAGTAGTAATAGTGAGGGTTCTTAGCTAGAAAGGTTGGTATAAGCGAATAGTTCGTATGTGATTTGTATGAGCCCTTAGGTTTGATATTTAAGGATGCAGTGTTATGGATTAAAATTGAAAGAGGATTATGAAGAGAAGAATTGTCCGAGAGGGAGAAGGGAATCACAGAAGATCAGTCGAAGAGAAGAAACATGTCATTCATCATTTGCAGTTCTCATTGTAGCTCCTGTACTTAAAATGCCCAGTGACGGAAAGTTACAATTGAGCCCCTCATCTCCTATTTGTTACAGACAAAGTCCAGTCCTCCTCTCATTCTATTTACAAAATTGACCCCTCAACTAAAGTAATCATAGCATGCAGCAACTAATGCTTCTGAATGTTTGATAACTCGAAAAGGTAACCCATGATTCAACCCACTGCAAGTTTGATGTGCAGCTGTTGGAAGGGTTTGAAGAGTGTTCCTACCCTGAACTTTCCGACTACCAGACCGAGGAGGCTGATGCGGAAGGAAGATTTGGAGTCCCCTTCCCCGCTTCCTTCAAATAAGAAAGGATTTTAGTTCAATCCCAGCTTCTACTATCACAGTTAAAAGGGATGGTAGTTTCCTCTCACTTCCTGGCCATTATCGGATGCATATTGGAGGGATAGGGATGCCATCAAGATTTGGCCTAGTATTATAACATTAACAATGGGGATCCATTAGGAGCAAGTGGTTTTGAGGATGACAGCAACTAGGGGAGTTTGCTAGTGTTTTCAATGAAGCAGTCCGGTGATCAGAGAAGAAGCTAAAAGACTCATGCCGACAGAGTTTCGATATGGAAAGAGGTGATGGGATAAGGAGAGTGCGTTTAAGGAATAGGATAGACCAAACATAAAGGTACTATTCATTTCGTAGCAAATAATGCATAGGATGCGTATAATAATTCATTGAGGGGGAAGTCCTCCATTCGATATAGAGAAGAATTTTGAAGGCGCAATAGTGTGAAGGCATAGGTGCATGTTCATGTGTTCTTGCGTAGTTGTATGTTACCTTTGTACATCAATGAATCTTTCAATAGATAGCTTGTTCTTTCTTCAATTTAGGGAAATTCAGATCATCGGTCAGAAACACCGACGCTAGGGATGCATCCAGCTTCTTGTACCAAATGCCTGTGAGCAACGAATGTGGTTGCTTAGATAGAAGAAAACTGCAGCGAGCAACTGTACAAACTTTTCAAAATAATCTGCAAATAAATGCTCTGAAGGATTCTGCAGTATGAGAGCATGCACAACATATGTCAGTTTCTTAGAATCCACAGTTAGAGGTTGTATGCTTAAGAGAAGGACATGGAGTACATCAAGAATCATCTTCATCGACATGCATTAACTGACCTTTTTCTCGAGCATTCTCATTTCATGTGTCAATTGAATCGCTATCTTGTCTATCATCGTAACATTTGATGCTACACAGGGGCATTCCTCTAGCTCCAAACTGAGGAATGACCCATCGGCTTTGGCAGTTCAGTTCAAGAGCGCTGCCCCAATAATTCAATGAAATCAAGGCTTCATGCAACCATTAAGGCACTGAATGAAAAAGGTGTAAGCATGTATGAGTGGTTCAGAACTTCAAAAGAAGATGCAGAGTAAAAGAGGCTTGAAACTCACAGTAGGCAAGTGATCAAGTGGACTTCCTACAGAATTCAAGTTCTGCAGTCACTGCAGAGAGTTCCTTGTAGGTTCTCTTCTGAGTTGCCTCTCTTTCACCTGTTGGATAGCCAATAGAACAGTGAAAGGAAGACCAATAGATTACTTATAAGAAAAAGTAAGTGCAATCAGATATCTGAAAAAAATATAATCAAATTCCATACACATCTTGAGTTTTGATTTCACAATAGAAAAAGATGTACCGGACATGGTTGCATTTAATCATTTCAAGGCAGCTTTGAGTCAGAAACCTGTAGCTTCATAGTATTTAGTGGCAGTAAGCAAAATTCTGAGGAACAAATTTTTGAAATATCAATCTTCAATTTAATAGATATTTTGACAAAGAAAATCTCACTACACTTGTATAATACCTTATAAATTATCAATATCAAAGGAGAGGGCATATAATAGATATGACAAGTGATACATGCACTGAAGTTATTTCTTAGCACAAGTCTTGGCTGAATTTTTGCCAGCAGAACAACAGAAAGGTCCTCACTTTTGAAGAGATCAACCCCACAAATGAAGCGATTAATCTTTCCAGGACCTATAACCACAAATGCTTGTATCTTGAAAAAATTTCTGTATTCTAAGTGTATAATTTCTGGTTGAACTGCTCTTGATAACAAATTTCTCCATGGTATTATGCCCAACCACTCTCCATCTATCTTCTCCACCAGCACAAGACAATTCTAAAATAATTTACCAGAAATCTCCACATGAGCAGGATCCATCTTTGAAAAGATGGAACCTAACAGCATCCCTCACAAGGATCTCTCTTCCAGTCACCTTAGAGATGTATTTTGTCGCGTTATGGCAATCTCCACAGACCCTGAGATTCTTGACAACCCTGATTAGCAAGTTGGAAGGAAAAAATATCAACCCAAATGCAATTGCAAGCTTTTCGCTATGGTGATTTAGCATCTTTATCTTTACTGAATCCTCAACATCATGGAGGATAGAGCTAATATCCGGCACATAACCTTCGGATATAATTCTTGAATTCAATCTCTCTAATTCGGTATAAATCTGATCTAGATAAGGACTGGAATGATCATCCGCTGAGAAAATATGCACTTTGTTCTTATATTTGATCCAACTGAATCCAGGTTCCTTCTTCACTCCTCTCTCTCTCATTCCTTTTCTTAGCTGAGCCACATCATCCCATTTTCCTGTAGATGCATACATGCTCGTGAGCAAAACATAGCTCGCTGGGCTCTGTGGCTCCAATTCCATAAGAGATTCGGCAGCCCACTTCCCAATCTCAAGGTTTCCCCGAAACCTACAAGAGCTCAGCAATGTGGACCAACCTATAGCATCAGGAGGAAAAGGCATATTATTTATATAACACTTGGCTTCTTCTAACCTCCCAGATCGGCTTAGAAGATCAATCATGCAAGTATAGTGATCAGCACTTGGAGTAATGTGATGTTCTTCCACCATTGACTCAAAGTAGAGTTTGCCCTTTTCCACTAGCCCAGCTCTGCTGCATGCTGAAAGAACACCTATAAAAGTAACCCCGTCGGGTTTGAAGCCGAAGGCCAACATTTTCTCAAACAAATCAATTGTCTCATTGGCTCTCCCAAACTGTGCATAGGCTGAAACTAGTGCTGTCCAAGTGACTTCATCCTTATAACTCATCTCACTGAACAACCTGTTAGAATCTTCTATATTCCCACATTTACCATACAATGAGATGAGAGCATTGGAAACTGTTAAACAAGAAACAAACCCTGAAACCAACGCAAGACAATGAAACTGTGAACCCTCCTCTAAGCTAGCTAGGTTCGCACATGAGCTAATTACACTTCCCAAAGTGAAATCATCGGGTTCAATCCCGGTTGTCTGCATATCACGAAACACCCTAACAGCATCTTCGCCAAAACCATTCTGGCCATAGCCCACAAGCATTGCAGTCCATGACACAATATTCCTACGGGCCATTCGGTTGAACACTCTCTCAGCATAGCGTACATGGTTACACTTGCAATACATGTCTACCAGAGCACTGCCCACAAAAATATTGCCAATATAATTGGTTTTTGTTGCAAAGGCATGTATTTGTCTCCCTTCATCCACAGCCAAAAGACCACCACAAGCAGTCAACACACTCCCATAAGTGAACTGGTCAATTTCCAGCCCTTCCAATCCCATCTCTCTGAAGAAAGAAATTGCTTCCCCTTCCAAACCATTTTGGGTTAACCCTGTAATCATTGTAGTCCATGAGATGGAGTCTCTCTCCTTCATATTGTGAAACAACATCTTAGACTCCTCAACCAAGCCACACCTCAAAAGCCCGGTAATCATAGTATTGTGCAGGACCAAATTCCTCTCGGGCATCTCATCAAAAACTAGCTTTGCATCTCGGATTAAACCTGCCTTTGAGTACATGTCCACCAGAGGACTTCCAACAAAGACGTACTCTGAAAAACCAAACTTCAATATATGCCCATGAACTTGCCGTCCCAGATCAATAAATCCTAGATTTGAAGACAAAATAAGCATTGTTGAAAAAGTTATCCGATTCAAGTTCCTGGTCCCATCCCTCAACATCAAATTGTATGCATCGACAGACTCCACCACCAATCCTCGGCCTGCATACGCCGAAATGAGGCAATTCCAAGACACCCCATCACGAACTGACATCCGATTAAACGTTTCTTGCACTTGGACGAGGTGCCCGGCTTTCGAATAAGCCGAGAGGACGGCGTTCCAGGAGAAAAGATTCGGCTCAGGAATTTGGTCGAACACGTTGCAGGCGTACTTCAGGTTTCCAAGCCTGCTGTAAGCGTTAACAAGGTTGTTCAATAAAACGGTCTCTGGGCTTGTGAGTGTCTTGATGATGCGGCAGTGGAGCTTCTTGGCTTGCGCTAGATTCCGGGTGTCGCAGCACTGCTTCAACAAAGAGGATAAGCAGTCGGGAGGCAAGGGCATGTCTCGTCGATTCCGGACTTGCGCGAGACCGTACATATCATTGTCCGAAGGGGACGAGACCCATTATAAACCGAACGGCTGCTTTCATCTCGAAATTTGCAATAGGTTAATTTTTAACTTTTTTTTATCACTAATTAAGCTCAAATATTCATATTTTATCAATAATTTGATCCGATCATTAACTTACCTTCAAAAATACTGACGTGAAATTCAATTTGTTATTTACAATATTAGATTTATACATTTTTATTAGTAAATATTAAAACGTTAACATTTTACTGAATAAAAATGTGTAATAATTATTTTATCCTTAACTATTAATTATTCCAACGATTTCCAACGAGTTATTAATTATTCCAACGATTTCCAACGAGTTTGTTTTTAATTATTACACCTTTTTATTCAATAAAACGATATCATTTTAATATTTTACCAAAATAAAAGTATAAATCTAATGTTATAAATGACACATCGAACTTCATGTCAGTATTTTTAAAGGCAAACTGATAATCGTACCTAGTTATTGGTAAAAAATATCGATATTTGAGCCTAATTATTAATAAACAAAGTTACGAATTGAAGTATTGATCGACTATAAATTTCAAGATCAAGTTGACTGTTTACCCTCTATTATAAGTTATAACGTTAGAATTAGGCTGGCGGAAAATTTGATTTTGCACCCTGAATTTTGAATTGGTCCCATTGTGCACCCTAAAGTTTTTCACGGTCCAAAAATAACGTAGAAGAAGGAACTGCCGTTATAATCAGTGAGGCGTACTGAACAAGGACTTCAATCTTAACGGAACCCGAGCGTAAATGATCCCATTTAGTGCCCAATGATGAAGAGTCTACAAAATCGTGACGGTATGATGATACCGTGCAGTCAACATTTGTCGGCACGGTTGCATGCCAAAGGATGCCGCCTTGCCAGAAAGACAGGGATATACGAGCACCAGCCACCAAGAAGGCACCCGGAAGAGCCCTGTGGTCGAGCTATATTGTCAGTGTACTGTGCTGACAAGGGCACGTGCATGTAAAGTGGCCTGCGTCAAGAGAATTCCAAAGGTGAAGTTGCACGATTAGAGACACCGATGCTCAAGCAAAAATCTAGAAAGATGCCTTCGATGGATCGAGGACTTCTCTATTCAGGAGAAACCGAACTCCATGGACTTCAACAATAATCAGCAGAGAGCATTGACATCCATCCATCATTACAAAACATGCTTAAGCTCCAACCAAAAACAGGAGCCCTGAGATCTAATCACCTAGCTCGGTTCAGCAGCCAACTATACTTCGTTCTATTTCCGATCAGAGAAGCATTCCCGCCATTACTTCTTCCAACGCCATGCAGACTTTTCCGACCTGCAAAAAGCCTTTAGGTAGGAGTTACAGAGCTCTCAGATTTCACGATTCCTCAATGCAAGAAGTAGTGTGATGTATTCTGTCAGTTTGGCAACCGAATCTCGGCCTTGGGGCTTCGAAGCAACCCAATGGGTCCTGCTGCTTGAACTAGTGATATGGTGATCATATACATCCAAACCATAGGACCTTTGCTAATATAGCATGGACTAACTATAATCTTAGCGGCTTGCTCAGATTTTAATATTACATACCTTAGGCTGTACACTTGGTATACGGATCTGTAGCCATGTCATAATTCAGATTTTCCATGACCTGCTTAGACAGAACCTGCCAATATATATCCAAGTTTGTAATGAGCAGTTGAGTCAAAAAAACCAGTGAATTCAGATTTACATTCCAAGAAGTCAAAAGAAGTATTGCCATCAGTATTATCTTTACTGCTCGGAGGAGCGCTCCCATTAAAACCCATCTGAACAACATTGTTGAGCTCATCCTCCCATGCATTTGGGAGCTGCAAGAACAATATAAGTGAACCGTGAGCTCAACAAGAGAACCACTTTACTAGGTAATCCAATCTATGAAACTATATATTTCACATTGAATAAACAAAGAATCTTTGCAAAACATGACCCTGCAATTCAATTTGTTGCCATCTACCTGTGCAGAGAACTTATCTGATTGTTATAACCATGTGCCTTTCTAGCAACTTGGGTGTTCAGGAAAATTGGCACTTGACACAATCAATTATGAGAATATTGCTATCCATTTAGATTCTCATGCCATAGTTCCCCATTTCTCGTGGTGAACAAGTTAAAATGAACAAAGGTAACTGCAAACTTCATATGAAAAGAGCAAGTTAAGGATATACCTGAGCAGATTCCTTGAATCCTCCACCTTCCACAGGAACGATTTGGTTATGAATGTTTCTCCTCGGACTGTTGGGACTCCAGGTTCCACTAATACTGGGTTGAACGACCACTGCTGGTGGAGGACGTACGGGAGGAGGAAATGGCATCTGCATGTTGGGAAAGAAACCCAATGTAGATGAAGGGCCAGCTCTTGAATGAAGAATCTGTATAATACAGATCGTCCACAAACAAGACAATAATGGTTAAACAGGACCAACTGAGATTTCAAGCAAGCAGTAAATCTTCTTGAAGTATCAACTTACATCTTTGGCAAGTAGTCCTTCAATGTTGAAACCTAGCCGGGGATTTACAGTGGAAAGTTTCATTGACAAAAACTGCAAGTACAAGAGGAAATTCTAGTTAAGTAAATCCGTAAGCCCCAGTGTAACAAATGGCATTGATCATCATCTCATATGACGATCTGCTACCAAAGAAATACCCATCATAAAGTATTAGCTCAAGTATAAAGGTGGACAGGCTGACTTCGTACCTCAACCTGGCGTTGAAGTGACTGCACGTAGTTGATGATCTCATCAAGCATCACAGCCTTGCCTGTTACCTGTACAACCACCAGACTTGTTACCTGTACAAACACTAGGGGCTGTTTTAAGTAACTGTAAACACGTTTACCTTGCTGCAACCAGGCACAAGATCTTGAAGAAATTTCATTCTCTCACTGATTTTCTCCCTCCTCACCTTTCATTAGTTTAATCAGAGTTAGGCCAACCAATATTCAATGAACTTCGCCGAAATAAACAATAGCAGTATCTTACTCTCTCTGCGAGACTATGGCTATTTGTTGCATGGCCTCTTCGAGCCCGTACGTGTATATATTCTTCTTTGGGAGGCTCCGAAGCCTGAGAACCGTGTTTACTGTTCTTCCCAGCTGCCTTAACAGAGGCAGGATTTGGACTTTGGTCTATTTTCCTTCGAGTTCCATTAATATCCTTCACACTCTCAGCAGGCTGTCCACCTGCCTTAGCATCAAACTCAGCATCCTACCACAAAAGAACCATTTACATTTAGAAAAGCTCAAAAGTTCGTTTTGTCATAAATAAAATATTACCAGAGGATTAAGCAATTCATTTGAACAGAATATAAGAAAATAGCCTACCAGTCTATTTCTTTTCCTCCTTTTTTGATCCAAATCCCTTTTCTTCCTTTCCATCTTGATCAACACCTCTGCTAACTTCAGGCTCATCAGAACCATTACCTGACCCACTGGCTACTTGTTTCGATTTCTCATCATTAGATCGGACAAGGCTCTCGCTTCCCAACTCAATTTTAAGTTGGCCTACCTTGCAATTATCAGGCACAGAGGACAGGACAGCATCATTACAAGCTTCAGCAGTGCTGATAATGTTCCTCTGAGGAGGCAATAAGTTCCCTGAATCAATAGGAAAAATTTCTCCTTGCATAGGAACAGGCATTCTCACCACTCCGTAAGGACGTACACCAATTCCTTCAATGTTAGCAAAAGGATTCACCATATCACTGAAACCACCAACACTGAAACATGAAAACCTTGCTGCCCGTTCGATGAATCCCGAGTCAGCTGGGAACTGAGTCAAGTTCTCAGGGAGTGTTCCTGGTGCATTGGGCAAGAAAAGTCCCTCCTTCAACAATGAGACTGGCGGGTTCCAGCTGACATCACCTCTCAAAGAGGCCGGACCAAGACCAAATGTTGGACTTCCCAGTGGGTTCAAACTGCTGAAATTGTTCTGCAAACTAAGGTCACAATATCCAACGTTCTGTACACTGGTGGGTTGGTCCCAGAGGGCTGGAGGGCCGGACAAGTCCACTGTTGGAGGATTAGTGATGTTTGTACTGCAAAACTGCCAGTCTGAGGACACATCAGATGATACGTAGTTGTTAGCATCCTGATTCCTCTTTTCCGGTTCGATGTCATTCTTTTCCCCATTATCCATCCCCAGCTATCAAGAAGGTTACAATTTTAGATTAATCTTCTAGGAAAACAAAAAGTTGAACCCAGAAAACATTACCTATGTCAATCTAGACAGAACACAAGAGAATGCTTAAATTCTGAAGAAAAGATAATTACGAGAAATCATTGGACGAAGTGATTATAAACGCATACCCCTTATACAATATCCACCGAAATCCTAACTTAAGCAAAAGCAGAGGGAGGATCTAACAATTCAGGACACAAGGAACTTTGGCCCTCAGCAATAATACTCTATCTAGGGAGAAATCAACCGAACCCGAAGATAAGAACCACGGAATTTAACAGCACGAAGCAAGCATTTGCCCAAGGTGCCACAGAATGCAACCATTTCCATAGCAATGAACGGACATGAAAGGTGCCAAACCCTACCTGAACGAAACGAGAGAAAATGGGAAATGTTACGAGGAGAACAGCGCAATTAAAGAAATGAAACATTGATTTCAGTGCAATAAATGCTAAATTAACCATTCAGGATAAAAGAACACCCCTAGTCCTCTGAGGAAACAGAGCTATGAAGAAGCAGAGAGGAAAGAGGCAAGAGAAACATACCCATTTCAGATTCTGCCGCTACTTTTGGGACTCTGACTCCAAGTCAAGCCCTTTCCCACTCAAGAACTGCACATTCAAATTGAATTAAATTCCCTTGAATCCCCACACTCCCATCCCTCAGCTCAGAGCCAAACTACACTCTCTCCCTCTCCCTGGTCAAAGAGCAGAACGCAGACTTTAGAGAGAGACGCAGCAAGAGACAGATAAACTTGCAAATTTGGTCTTTGAAGGAAGAGAGAGTGAGGAAGAAACAGCCAGGCAGCAAAGTTCCTGTTTTTATACCCACGCTCGCATCATAAAAAGAGCCGTTAGTGTTGATGATTAATCCCCGTAAATTATATTAAATTATTCAATTAAAATAATCGTTAATTAAGGAAGATAATTAATTATTACACCTACCCCCAAAATTCCTAAATTCTTCTTTCTGGGCTGGAAAAACCAATTCAACTGTTTCTGTTCCCATTTATCTAGGAATCCTTTTCTTATTTCTTGACATTCCTATGTGATTCTAAACAAAAAAAAAAGGGTCTTTTTTTTCTTTAAGATGATGCTTATGAATTTCTCGACAAAAATATTTTTTCCCATCAACAAAATTCAAATTCAAATCTAAAACTTTATTTAGGAAAAAATATACCTGCTCTTACACCTCAAACTAAAAGCTACAATGTCTTTTATTATTATTATTATTATTATTATTATTATTTTGATTTAATCTGTTTTGCATTCCTATAAGTAGCTTTTTATTTTTATTTTTTTTTTCTGTCTTTTGAGTATTTAATAAGTCAAATATTTCAACCATTGATAACACTGTCTTTGAGCTCGCATCCGACATTGCCAACTCTAATTAGTGGTTGGCTTAGTTTTCTTTTTCTTACATTAAAAATATTGGGAGATGTGCCTTTTTGATTTTTTAACTTCGGAGAAATTCTTACATAATCGTACTTCATCACGTAACGCGAAAAAATACTAATCAGATTGTAACTAGTAAGTAAATTATTGTTAATCTTCCGAACAATAACCTTAAGAGCAATTTAATTGATTATTTCTCATCACATCACTGTAAAGTTAGACTATTTAAGGTTTTTTTACTAATCTTCCGAAGTGTTTAGCCCATCTAATGTTTACTTTGCTCTGAAAGAGGATCGAGTCTCTTCCGAAGTACTCACGAATGTGTAAAGACAAGACCGGTTAGATTATCGCAACTGTCTTCTTCTGGTCGAATGTGATGTTACAATCCGTCGTCAGGCTGCTGTCATTTTAGCTGTGGATAGCACAGGAATTCATCTGTGAAAAGCCGAAGACTGTCGAGATTATCGTGTCGGGACGTGGACACTTTACAGCAAAATCATACGATTCAGAATGGACATGTTAAGGTTGGGAAAAAAGACAGCACATTGCGGGTCCGAGAGTGCATTTAAACTCCTCAGGGAGATCTCACTGTCAAATATTGCTCACGTTACGAAATACATTTATCGGTTCCTTTTGAAATTTCCTCAGCCAAATTGGATAGCATGTGATAAACGAATTTAATGCGGTTGATATTATTTTTTAATCCGAAATTAAGAAATTTTTCGCCCGATTCTCATCATTGAAATATTCCTTTATGTCTGAAAAATGGATCTTAAGTTCATTTTATGATCTTCGGTTACATTTTCGGGGTTGGCCATGGGATTCCCGCTTCAATTTAAGGAGAAAGCCTTGGATGCAACAAGGGCACTATGACAGTATTGTTACAAGGTGTCACGAGCCAATAAGAGTGTAACATATCGGCAATTTCATGTAAAGAAATTTAGGTCACGAAACATATATTCAAATCCTTCTTTTGCAAACTAAAAAACCCTTAAAGTTTTATGAAGTCATAGAAATTAATTCCCATCATTCTCATCACCTTTTGGTTAATTAATGTTTAAATTTCTTAAGTTTTTAAAGAATTGGTTGAGATTTTTTAAATTTTTATTTATGCTTTTAGTTTTTTTTTTTATCTATTAACATGGAAAGGAAGAATTTGGATATACATTTTACAATTTAAGATGTGATGAGTCTTATTGGCTCGTGTGATATTAAGTGAAAATGTTGACATATGTGGTACCGTCGATTTTCTCCAATTTAAGGGTAGATTTTTACAGCCAAAAAGCCCCGAACTCTTCAATTTCAAGTCGGATATGCTAACTAATAGTAGGACTTGATTCTTGTAGTTATAAGTTTTTATACTCTCAGAATTCAAATTCGAGTCATTATTCATGGTAAGAAGTACGTGAATCATTCCAACTAATTCATATAAATTATAATAATTACCAAACATTTGGATTAGAGAACACCATTTGTTAATTATTTAACTTAGTCGGCAGCAGCCGAACTTTGAAGGGCTCCTTTCCCTTTTCTTTTATCTTTCTCTTGTGTCATTATTAGTTGGCATCGGAACTTGTTTACAAACTTTTTCACATTTACCAAAATATTTATAAATTAGATAAAATCTTATCAATTCAGATTCAATCTGAAGTAATCTACGAATGGTTGAAGCTCTTTTAAGTATTATTTTTTTTTATTTGCAAGGCTCGAATGTAATATTTTACGCGAGGATAAAAGATGTCGAATCATTTACACTAATCTATCTTAATTCTTTCACAATATTTATTTATTCATTCATTTAAAAATTCCAAGCCCCGGTTTCAAGTTATAAAACTCCCCGTGTGGAGGCTCAAAATCATTTGCATTGATTGGGTTTGGATTCACTAGGTACTTTGGAATGAACAAAACATTCATCAACTTGTGCATATACATACACATACATGTGTGTGTGTACGTATATATATATATAAACTAATGAATCAAGTGTGGACCATACAATACATTAATTCCTTATGCAATACTCACAAATCTTTTCTTCTTATGTTCGTTAAAAGTGGACACTAGTAGTAGGGTACGTAATGTTTGGATTTCCGTATTCAACGATAAATATATCATTATCAGACGAAATAAATAAACAATACTAACATTGTCCCATCAACGTAGCACTACAAAAAAATAGTATAATAACGTTTTATATTAATTTTTACCAAAGTTATAAGTTGAATATTTGGATTCCCCTTATGGTTTGAAGATCGATTTCCCACTATCGGTCCATAGTTTGTCTATAGTAATGAATCGAAACCAATGCCTCAGTTAAGTAATTGAATCGATTCTAGAGTCATGATCATCTCAAAGATCACATGCTTTGTTTATTAATTGAATTCGGATTAGTCGGGTCATATTAAAATTTAGATATCAGGAAGGCAAAAAGAAAAGGAAACAATGTTTCGTACATTTATACGAGGAATCCACAGACAAAAACCAATGGGTGTAAGAACTCGTGGAACAAGAACATGAAACAAGGACCTACAAAACCGTATAGTAAACAAAAATTCAGATTTCTTTGCTGCTGTATTTATTCTATAGTCCTATTAGATGATAGGGTGAATCCAAGAGATAAACCAATAGCATGTCGCCACGTGTTACGACAGCGCACTGTCATGGGAAGAACCGTTTGACAGATAAAGTGAGATTTCATGTTCGATTCTTGCATGTAAAAAACATTTATGATTGAGACAACTTTATTTCATATTAGACTGAGCATGCTCGAACCTATACTACTCATCCATGAATTCAAGAAAATGGATGAGGTACTCTGTAAGTTTCTTGCTTATATAATTGAGGACCCCTTTAACTTTTAAAAGAGGGGTAAAAAAATAAAAGGAGATCTGTGATATAATGTGAAGAAGATCTTGAAGAGTAGAGAAGGGGGAATGCTTGTTATCTAAAACATAACGTTTTTATATGTCATATTTGTGAGTTTATATACATGGAGAAATTTCTACAGGCTGTGGTGGGGATCGTTCAGGACTCCTATTCACTATTGAACGGAAAATACTGGCCATGCTCTCTTTCATCTCATCCAACAATGAAAGGAATACCGGACAATTTCACAACAATCTTTAGCAGTCACGGATGTTTATCGAATACATGTGAACTGGCATCGTACTTCTAGGGCTTCATAGGAAAGAAGTGCCTTTGTCGAATTCAAGAAGACAGCTAAAAGAGAGAAGACCTAGTGGGCAGTGGCAAGAGGGGCTTGTAGTGTGTGTTTTAAGTGAAGATACACGTAGTAAGTAGGTAGGTAGGTAGGTAAATAAAAATGGGACATTGTGTGGGTAAGTGTCCCTTTTCAGGTACTGATCCAGTTGCTGTTTGTCTGCTCGACTATCATCGATATCGTACAACTCATCTGCTGTAAATGTAGGAGTCTATTTCTCTTTTAAATTAACTTGTGATTCAGTGTTAGTTCTCCAAAGTTAGCATCGGTGAATGATATTAACCTGGTATGTACCCGACATTGCCGAGTCTGATGCTGAGGGCACCTCGAAAGATTGCAAATATCTCTGCTTTTATCAAACACAGTAGATATTTCTGCCTACCTGTTATGCAAGAGGTCCTTCAGAACAAGATCACCTGTGTTCATCAGCAGGTGTGTTGGCTCCTGATAAATTCGGAAAACAAGATAAGTTTACAACCCGATCTATCAGGATAGAGGTGTTTGTTTCTCCTTCGGTCGGGCTCGGCGGATGCGGTTGACAGTTTTGACCTTGTCAATAGAGATACCGATCAAAGTCTTCAATGAGATCACCGTCGTTTTCAATCTGAAACTAAGAGCTACCGAGTTCTGTTATCACTGAAGGGGTTTCTCATACCCTTATGGAGTAGCCATCCTAGTACTCCATTCGAGAGTTCATTAGTACTTATGGAACTTGTTTTCTCTTGTAGGTCGACAGTATAATCCAGAAGAGACACAAAAACCTGAGGACCCGACTGAAGTTTTCCTCGGAACAAACACTGAAATCCGATGCAATTCTGGAAGACAACGGTTCCAGCTTGACTGCGTTTCCGATGTTCTTACCTGCAGATTAAGACAGAAATCCATGTTAATATCGATGCCTGTTTCTGTCTATTATGATCGGCTGACTCGGCCTGAATGAAGAGCATTCATTCGAGTGCTTCATGTACAAATAAAGGAGAGACGACATGTTGGATTTTTAAAGAACCAGCCTTCATCTTAGTGCTTTCTATGGGGGTTTCCTTTGCCTTTCTTACTCTCTACTCCTTTCTTCTTTCCCTTTTCATTTTCTTGAAGTACATGTTTGGGCCACAGAACGGCTGCTGCTATGGGACATAAGGCCATGTTTGGTATGGCGGACCGGAAACTGGGCCATTTCCATACCAAAGTTTCATTTCATTCCATCCCGTTCCTTCCTGATCGAAGTTGATGTACATCGACTATGAGATGCATGTCAACTTCTCCCTCAACTCAGCATTGCCTTGCCTGATGGACCGTCGATTTTACCTTTATTAGCAGGAGATCTTGCATAGTAGATCGAGTTTACGAAGATTCTGTCACACCAAGATGACAGCCTATTCCAAAAGAGCATAGTTCAGCCCCAGGTTACATTTCAAGAGTGATGTTCTACAAATTCCGTGCGGATGGGCATGGAATCCATCTGCACCAGATAAACATTCTAGTGACCTGAAAAATTGTTGCGGGAACATGAACGGGTCGAAGAGCTGCAAACTGTCGCAGGAGAAGCTTGACAAGACGAGCTGCAGTGAAGCCAACCCCAAGAGGTCGTCACCACAGTACATTGCGCCTTTCAGGTCCCGAAGATCCCTTTTGAGGACTGGTAAAGTGCTAATGCCATGGATGTAAACATGCTTAGCAAGACGAACTTCGTGTCTGTTCATCATGTTTTGAGTACAGTTTGTAAAGGTCGATAATTTCCTATTAATTGAGAAATAACATGGGAAGGTCGAATTCTGTCATCCTCAATATTTGCTCTCCTATTCTATCTTCAACGGAAAGGAATTTGTTATGGTCGATGCAAGAAAAGATGGGGACATTTCATGGAGGGGTTTATAGTCAATTGATGAGAATTTCAGTACGGACATGGGTTGGATTGATCGACACACTGTGGCACGTTGCCTGGCTATGGTCAACTTGGCAGCACCCATCACTTTATGATTGTACGTACTAGGAACAACATCTGATGTTGACCATTCCTCATAGTCCATGAAGCAAAAAATAAATGAATAAACAAATAAAAAGGTAAACATCGAACTCGAGCCAGAAGAAAACAAAAACCGGGTCAGGATCATGGTTATGAATTTAAGACACGCGTGGCGTGAAGATAGTCGCCCTCTGAATTCGATTGGTTAATTCAAATTATTAATTTTTTCTCAAGATAACTCTCCACGCGTAGACTTCGAAAAATACTGTCAATGGCCGGCGGGCGTTGGACCGGTAAAGCGATGCAGAAGACACCAACTGGACTATATAAAATTGTGACCAATTGATGCCTTTTAGCAATCCACAGTTGCAAGTGGCTTAAGACCTTAAACAAGTTTAATTAACCTAAGTACACAACAACATGCGTGCAAGTTAATTAATTCGAGAACCCACCACCCACTAAAGTATGGATCTTACTTTAATTGTTGGAAACAAAAGGTGCACACTGTATGCCTATGCTTTCATGAATGTATCTGTGTACCCGAAAGCAAATATGTAGCATGCATATTGAACTCATGATTTGTTAGAAATTTTTTTTTTTTTTTACAAACATAGGCGGTTTGATTTCACATCTTTCTCTTTAATAAGGAATCATGTTTGGGGTTCTATGAAGGTAGAAAATAAATGATTGAAAGAGTTTTATTTATTTATTAATCGATTCGACTCGAATTAGACTTATTGAATTTCAGTTTGTCGGAATTTTTTTAAAACATTTTTAGGCCGAAATTTGGGAATTTTCTCCAATTATTTGAATTGCTTCATTGGAAAAAAAAAACCCTAAAGTCTACCATCATTCTTCCTTGCAAACGCGATGTAAAAGCTTCTTTTTTTCATTGAGAAAATACGTTTGATACACTGATATCATTATTAATATCAAATTTATAGATTTCAAGGTGGATTCTTATAGATTTTGAGGAATCATTGCTTTAGCCACTAGAGCTGACTTGTTCGCATTTTTTGTGATGATCTTATTGGTGGATGTGCTGAAATTTTAATAATCTTTTTTTCTTTTTCTAATAAATGTACGTCAGACCTTTTTTTAGCAATTCATTTAATTCATTAATATTTTTTTACCAATAATTCATTAATATCTCAAAAATCTCTCTGACAATTTCATGCAATTCATTAAGGGATAAAGTTATACACAAGGTAAAAGCTCCGATGATGAAAGTATTGAATTTATTGAGAAATGATTTGGTATAATATTATCGCTTTAATTCGAACGATCGTTTCTGTTCAAGGGTAAATACCTCACCTAATATCATTTAAGAAATGATGGGTGATTTATTTCAATTTTGCAAAAGACTAGACCGTGATTTTGGAACCTTTCGTGTTATTTGAAGAAATGTGTTAGGGTTCTCCCCACATAAGGGAACAAAACTCAAAATACGAACCACAAATAAAGAAAAGACAATTTAATAAAATGATAACATCTATAAAATTTATATAAAATTTTATAATTTCTTGTAAATTCAATCCATCTTTTGGTGGGAGTGTTATATGAAAATATTTTAAATGGCATATATATTTATTATATATAGAGAAAAAATATGTGTGTATATATATATATATATGATAATAATATTCATTGAAGATGGATCATAAAAACTGGACAGAAGAGGAAAGATGATAATGAGTCTATCCGCTTAGAACCAATCACAGCAAAGTTGGATGACCTCACCATATAAGGTGAAAGAAGAGGAGGAAAAAAAGAAGGCTGATTAGGGTTTTTGGTGTCAAAGTGGGATAGGAAAGTGGAGACAGTGGCCACATTGTACAGGTGATTTGTACCAAAAACTTTGCTTTCATCGGTTAAGACAGTTCAACACCTCATCTCTTCGATCAATATTCGAGTTCAAATCTTACAAATAAAGAAAAACTATGAGCACGACAACTAACCCATTCATAAGTTGACTATGCTTGGATCTTGATTAGTCGGGAGTCGTTCTGTTACTGCACATCAGTGTTATATATTCGTGGTGGGAAGTATAAAGGGTCTTTTGAGAAATAGAATTGTGGGGGGTTGGGTCGGGGTTCTTGGGAGTGGTGGCCTCTCTCCTTTCTTAAGGAATTTCTCTTAGTGATTGCCCGATTGATTATATTATGCATATGTCAGGCCAAGACAAAATTGTGTAGAAACGTGTTGAGCAACTTTTTTTTTCCCTCAGGGATAACAGAGATTCATGAGACTAATATAAGGATTAAGAATAAAGAAAAATAAAAGAGCACGTGACTTTCAGTTAGTGATGATGGTCAAACTCAAAACGCTAGCTTGATATTATGAATTGAAATATTGTGGTACTACACTGAGATCACATCCTTAGGTGCGAGCAACTTTTAGATATATATATATATATATATATATATTAAGGGCATGATCAACTTTATGTCAAAGCATATCTTCCCAAAGAAAGACACCTTTATTATACAACATATATAATTGATATGTAAAAGATGCACCTCTTGTTGTTGCCCACATAAAGAATATAGATGTGGGTCTGCATTCACACGTTCAAGTGAACCGGGTTATACGTATAGGATTGGAAATTATGGCCGACCAATGAAATCTGACCTAGCCAACTTGGTTTAAACGGGTCGTGGCCTGACCAATATTAGAACAGGGCGAGTTAGGACTCGATCCATGCACGGGTCAGGTCGAGTTCAGGTCTATCCTCCGACCCAGTCCGTCATGACACGA
Organism: Lagerstroemia speciosa; assembly: GCA_037672795.1. Taxonomy (NCBI): domain Eukaryota; kingdom Viridiplantae; phylum Streptophyta; class Magnoliopsida; order Myrtales; family Lythraceae; genus Lagerstroemia; species Lagerstroemia speciosa. Next base: position 4,327,974 of record CM075295.1, read on the forward strand.
CCTGTTATGACAAGTCTTAGAAAGAGCGTGTGGACCTGTGGTGCATTGTTACGTGCAACGGTGGATGTGTTAAATCAAGTTCCCCTCCGTACACAGCACCCCGTCAATGATGTGGTAGCCCTTGCTCGCTTATATCTTTTTCATCATATTGCGATTTCCACTTTTTTTTTAAAAAAAATTATATTTACCCAAAAATATAAATTAGGGACCAAACTTTTGTAATTTCACGTATGCAAAGAACACGGCCAAAGGACATTTTCACTTATTCAATACATTCTTGCACATTCCTCGTACTAAATTAAGACTAATCTTCGAGGCGTTCCACGTGCATGTTTTCACGAAGTTGGACTATGTACTTAAGTAATACTCCTTCTCTTTTCGCTATGAATAAATTGGAGAATTTGCATTCTGACTCCAATTTTTTGACAAACTGTAATGTGTGCGGTACGTCGTCCCCGGATCGACTGTTTTGAGAATCAAGACACCGAACTATCCAATTAATATTGCGATCGACAGAGAAGAAAGGAAATTAGTCGAATGATGAACATCGAGTAGGTTATCATTCTGTGATGGTCTCAGTGGACATTACATTAGTTAGAGGTCCTGGAGATAAAAACCCTATGGTGGAGAATGACCTAAACTTATACCTATCCTCAATACAAATGGTTCGACATCTCTTCTTCTTAAACAAATTCTCGAAAATCCATAAGTAGAAGAGTCTTTACCTCCTACTGAACCGGCTTAACTAAAATTCATTTCAGTCGGGGCTTGGTAGTCTGTTGAATAGCACGCGGTCTGCACAGGAAAATATGATTCGATATGAACGGAATAAATAAGGTTAATCAATAAAATGTTCCTGTTCCATTCCATGAATATTTTACAGCCACGAGAAGTTATGCGTTTCCAAGTTGCTGCCTTGGGGAGATTTGCCACGACTTTTTTGGTCTTAATCTTCTCCAATATTCTAATATTTTCTCTCTAAGTGGACCTAAAATAGATAAATAAATAAATAAATAAATAACAGATTAATTGGAAAAGCTTAATTAGTAAAATAATAGATTATTTTCAGTGTCGTGTCACTGCATCTTTTGAGTCAATCTTTATTCATAAATTCGGGACAACTCGGTTCATAATCTTTTTTTTCGATATATATCATCAGATATTTAAAAGTTTAATGGACTCTTATTAAATCATGGTAATAATTTTATTTTTTAATAAGTAATAATTATTCTAAACACTTTTTTTAATTTTGTACTACTAATATTCAGAAGTCAAATAAACCTCTTATAGTCTTATTTAATCCAATTTAAATTATGTCAATCCATTAAAGGATAAACCTCTTCCTTACGAGTTTTTTTAATTAACTTTTTATTATAAAAAATTGAAGCTAAAATAATAGAAATAAAAATAAATAAAGAAATACAAAAAAATTCATTAATAATAATCGAACTCGAAATATAGAGATCCCAAATCTACGGTAAAACCCTTTTCTCTGTAATTTTTTGGGTCAAAATTGCCCATTACATAATTCATCAACAAATCGAAGTCAATCAAGTCTGACTTTACATGCTTCTTGTAATTGCTGTTATCCTTTTCTAATCCATATTTCTCCATTAAATTATAAAATTTACCAGCAAAAAATTTTTTCATACTGATTTTTTCTTTAAATTCCACATTGTCAATTGGTTTAAAGAAACATATCCTCTAGCGATCTTCAAATGGCTAATTATTTTAATTTATTAAATAAATAAAAGAAGGGGCTCGGAATGAACTATCTGAGAGGGTGCGGTTCATGAGAGTGCTCAATGAGTCAATGGGTCATCAAGAAATATTAATTTAGAGCTAAAATAATATTAAATTGAAGAGAATTTATTTAAGGAAAAAAAGGGATCTCGAGCGAATTGCAATCTATGGAGTTTGCTTTTAAACTGGCTTTCATCAAGTCTTCAAGGCATTATTGCTCTCATTGGCTTTAACCCGACAAATTAACTTTCCATCTTCCTCAAGCTGGCTGATCTCAATCCGTACGAAGAAGTGTGTGTGTGTGTGTCTCTCTCTCTCTCGATATATATATATATATATATTTTATAGTGGAGAAAATCGGCTATGGAAAATAAAAGAATTAAGGTGAGTTCTATCGATGATAATTGAATATTAGATCTATTGATCTCTCGTCGAAGTTGATGATACAAGTAGGCCCCTAATCTTTATTCTCTCATATATTGCTTAAAAATATACTTTTTTCGGTTTATGTCATTCGATGCTCACAAGTTCAATGAATTCTAACTAATTCAAGTTCGAGTAATGTTAACTCGTTAAGGGGGTAAAATTCTTCATGCATGAATTTTTTCCATTCTCAAAACTTAAAATTAAGATATTATTCAAAAAGAATATATGTCGAATCAAATATACTATATCCAAAATAAAATTCTAACGAACTAACTAATTCAATTCAAATCGATAGTTCACTAGGAATAAATCGTAAACTTTTTCCATCTATAAAATTTGAACCGAAAACCTTGTTTAAGTGTTTGCAAATTCACTTTGGTTGCACATAAAGGTAGAAAAAGTTTAGGTGAAAGACAATTTCTGACATCAGTTGACTCGGAAAACCACCTTAGGCCATGTTTCCTTAAGCTCCATGAATTCCTTAACAACAATCGCTAGAAAATTCTACGTGGTACATTTGTGTTACGATACCATCGTGTACATCAATACTTACCAGCTCAAGATGATGTGCATCCTTAACAATTTTGAACAATCATTCCTCAATGCTCGATGTAGAAGACAAAAACATCGGTAAATAGTCTGATAATCACATGCCACGTGGACCGGACGAGTCTAAAAAATTCCGGCACAAAAAAAAATGTTGTTGCAACTTTTGAGATCGAGTGGGATTAAACATTTCCGAAGTAGAGAAAGGTTCCATCACTTATCCACCATACTGTATAACGCCATAATACAAGGTGGGCACAGGCATAAAAAGAAAAAAAGTATTCGTGGGTGAGGATGTTGGTTAAAATACGTTGATATCTCTTCTCATTAAATAAGGAGTTGAGCTCCAGTTTTGTAAATCATGATGAAAAAACCCATGATCGAGAAATCTCCTTATGGACAACCCAATTCAAAATTCGAATCTAATTAATTAGTTATCATCCGTCGAATTTCCGACTACGTGCGATTGTGGATGATGGCTTGAATAATTACATACTTTGCACAGTTTTTTCCTGTATTTTCTAATTAAAGGCTATATGGTCCACTCTTTCTCTCTGTTATCTTTCAACCCTCTTTATAAAATCCACCTGCTTCTCTACGTACATTGATCACAGATTCCATAATAACTTCATCTTCTTCAGGCACAGACTTCCAAGAAAAACACCTGATGATGATGCTCTCCGGAGCTGGAGACATGTCGGGAACTTTCCTCCAATGTCTGCCATCGGAGAAACCAATCCTCGAGCCAGCCCCCGATGGCACTTTCTCCGCCACGCCGGACGGCAACTTACAGTTCTGCCACCTGAACCCTGACGGGTTCCTGAACAACTTGCACATCGATTACTTGAGCCTGCCCCCACCGCCGTGCCTGAGCAGCAACTCGAGCACCGCGACCTCCGACGAGGCGGAGGAAGAGCAGCAGCTGCAGCTCCGGGCCATCGACGAGAGGAAGCGGCGGAGGATGATATCGAACAGGGAGTCTGCAAGGAGGTCTAGGATGAGGAAGCAGAGGCACCTCGACGAGCTGTGGTCCCACGTGGTCCGGCTCTGGACCGAGAAACACCGGCTCGTGGATCGGTTGAACCAGTTAACCGAGGGCCAGGACCGGGTTCTCCAGGAGAACGCCCGGCTCAAGGAGGAGGTCTCGAACCTGAGGCAGATGCTGAGGGACGCCAGGATCAACGGTCTTGATGCTCTGGCAGATTCGGAGACCGGTGCTGGCCTCGACAACATATTAAACTATTAACATACATAAATAATTCCAATCGAAACCTACGTATTATCCGTGTTCTGATCTCTCTTCTCGTTCGTGCACGGTCGGTCCGATCCACATGAGTTGAGAGATACTCATTTCGATGAGCTTATTAACATATTAGATCGATCGTGATAGACTGATAGTTGCATCTTAGCTCAGCATAATAACATAACGAGGCCCAGTGTTCAATTTCTTCTTTTATCAGAGAAGTCTTTCTTTTTTGTTTTTCTTTTTTGGCCCTTTTTTTGCTCTAGTTGTGTTATAATATGTACAATATTATAATAATAATAATTATTATTATCATGTATTAATAATTGAGGAATGTCTTGAGATGAGATCTGTCTCTTGATTTTGTCCAAAGGCCAACCAAATTAAAATTGTTTGACATTTTTCCTCCTCCTATATTTCGATTCGACTTATGCAAATAAAATTAAAAAAAAATTATGTTGCAGAGAATTTTAGCACTAAGTGATTAACTCAGTTGAACCTTGATTAACTGATATTCAATAAATTTCTAAACAAAAATTAGTATGCACGGGAAAGAGCAAGATCAAAATTAGGTAAATAATTAATATGTGTTGATTGGAACGATAAGACATTTCTTTTTCTTATGTAATGTATCGAATTCGACTTTGATGAATGAAGACAAATTATGTTGGGGAATATTCATTACCTCAGTTAATTGATTTGACTGAAGTCTGAATTAGTATGAACCCTCTAAAAGATTTATGGAAATCATTGCCAATGATGCCTTCTTTTGATGGATCTCTCTCTTCGCCGCATAATATATTTATATGGAAAAAAAAACTATGTGAATTCAGAGGGGGGAAATTGAACACGATTGATCAGTCGGCCGTGATCGGGCACCAGACACAACTGCCCTTATCATGATATATGAACAGGGATGATGGCTGACAATGGAGTATTGTATGTCTCTTCTTTAATCATACACATTGACAAACCCTTCTCTGGCTAGTACCTCTGCATATATTAATGGTTGAATCATGTCTCATTCAATTAGGCAAATGAGAGGGGAAAGAGAAAGCTGATGGATCAAGAATATCATGCCAACGCGATTCACTGATATGATTCGACGTTTCTTTCTCTTTTTTTATCTGTAAAACTTATATCTAAAAGTTTTGTACGCCTTTAACATGAGTTTTCTCCATTAACAGAAACTCGAACTTGGGACATTTATTTAAGAGAACTAAGTGTCAAACCACTTGAATTAACTCGTGTCGGTCCTTAAATAAAGTTTTAGATTCGAGTTTGACAATGAAGGAAATTCATGTCACGAGAGTTTTATATATTAATGAACCGGTTATAGTCTATTAAACTTCTGTACATTGCATCATGGTATGAAAACAAGAATGTCTAGAGATGATAATTGGGGGTCACCCAACAACTGCTAGAAAAGGAAATGAAGATTAGTGATGTCACCTTTCAACAAATTAGACATTATTAGTTGTAAAAGATGTGGTCCTCAAAATTATTGCATCATCCCACTAAATCGATAGATATAAAAGAAAAAATGGGTGAAATATAAACCATCTGGATTCTGATAATTTTTTTTATCAGTAATAAGGAAAGTCCGTAGGTCTAGGAAGATATAAGAAGGGAAAACTAAGGACTATGAGAAAACTCATTGAAAATACAAGCCGATCGGTTAAATCGAGCCACGGACTCTTTTCTTTTTCTTTTTGGAATTTCAACAGTGACCCAATTCTCTCTCAAACAATTTTGTTTGGTTGATTCATCAATAATTGGTCGAATCAAGTACGGATTTCATGTGTGGGAACAGGAGTTGCATTGCATTTTGAGGTGAAAGGAGGAGGGGGGGTCAAAGGAAATGGGGGGGGGCCAATGGAGGAGACAACTGACTGAGACAACATGAGGTGGAGGTTCTGGTAGTAGTGGCCCTGGGCCATTGGCCTGCCCTGGCTGTCTTCCTGAATTGCCTGGAATTTGCTGCTGCTGCCATTAGAAAGCTGATGAGCCCCCCTATGCTCTTTAGAATGAACAGTCCACACCACTCAGACACATATACACCTGGCGACGGTGGAATGAAAGTACTGTTTTCAGCTTTTTCAGGTGTGTCTTGCTTTCAGTCATGCTGCCATGGGAAACTGAATTTGAAAGCAGGTGCAGTTAGCCAGTGGCCATTAAGCCCGATCGAGGCCGAGGTCGAAGTCGAAGGCTGAGCTCGGTTCTGGTAGTTGTTGTTCGAGGTTAGCGACTGATCGAGTTGCCTTTCCATTACAAGCCATAGTTGTCTCTTCTCTGTGCAACTAGAAGGGAGGAAACAGATGTACTGATATGCTGTGATGAGTCGTGTTTGGGATGTTATGTATCAACTAGGATGCCACAATCGTCAACACTCGAAACAATTGTTCAAACGTAAGACCTCCCGGTCTCAGGTTGAGAGCGATACTATTATATCAAAACTCAATCATAAGTAGGACCGCTATACTTCTCCACTTGATCAATCGAGTGATTTTAGGGGTTTATAGGTTCTGAACTAAATCGAACTAAAATAACCGATTTGGCTCTATTTGATATACTGAGTCTGAACTATATTCGGTTTAAGAGAAAATCGGATTGGTAAATTAGTCTTTTCTAAATAAAATAGTTCAGCTCCAAAAAAAAAAACAGTTTTTTGTTTTTTTGTTTTTGCATTGTATTTTTCTAAAATATTAAAAATAAAACCGGTTCAGTTCTAATCGGTTAGTCAAATTTATTATACTTAGAGATTAATCGAACTATTTTCCATTCTAAAATCCGAACCTAAACAGAAACCGGGTCGGTTGGGTTCGGTTCGGGGCTCCCCCGTGTCCATACCACTGTTTTCGGCCTCTTGGCAAGGACATCCTGTGCTCAGAGATCATCCAGGCACAAGCCCAGGCCCATAATTCCCATCTCTCTGTCCAGCCAAGTTGAAAAGGGGAAAAGAAAACCGATCCCTTCATTCAGCTATTGCTTAATCTTGCTGAACCGATGGGAGCTGGCTCGGTTTCTCTTTTCTATTTACTTGGGAATGGATGAGGAGGGTCTTGGCCAAATAGGTCGGCTGAAGGTCTCGGCGGATCAAACCGGCATATAAGTCGGTCGAGTGTGAACCGATACTCCTTCATTTTCGTGAGCTTCTAGACCGGCTGACTGGAAAATCATCCACTCTGAAAGATAAAACTCGGGTTCTGCAATTGCCATGATGATGGTGTTCAGCTGGTCAAGGTTGTGGCCTGAGACAGTCCGGCGGAGGGTGAAGCCCCCGGACTTGAGGCCAGAACCTGTGATCCTGCACAACGCCAATGGTAAGGAACCATTGATAAAATCGTAACATGTTATACCAATCGTTACGAACAAGAGGCCAGGAACATTTTCCGAATCGTGAAATCTTCGAATTGGACAATCAAGTACAACGGCAATGACATACGAAATGCTCTGGGCTCAAAATGGGCACGATGCCATTTTTGTACGGATACTCCACATCCTTTTTCTACCCGCAACCGGTTTGCAGAAAATAGTCCGTTACTTGTACCATTCGAGAGAGCGTGTTGTGCAACACCGAACTTTAATACAGAGTCACACAATTCGGTTTTGAGGATGTGAATGCTCTTACGTCTTCGTCATGCATACTTCATGGGCGATGCACTTATTCGCTTCATTACCTAATAAAAACTAAAAATGTGTACAAATTTATCATAATTTAATCAGTATTTTCTCATGCTCGAAGTTAGTGGTAATATTGAAATAACAAGCAAGAGGCAGGGGTAAAACCGGAATGCTGCAATTAACTGATGATATGTTAAAAAGGGAGTTTCCGGGAACCAGCTCTGATGGATCGATCCCACACGCCAACACTTGACAAGTCTGAAATTTTTAGGTTATCAAATTTTGTCAAGTGACGTGATAAGATACGGATTAAAATATAAAGATAAATAAATTAATATTAATTAAAATTAATTAATTAATTTTTTATTATATTATTAAAAAATAGATCATCTAATATTTTTTCGACTGGAAAAAAACTATTCTATTACCTTTCTGTACAGAGAGAGAGAGAGAGAGAGAGAGAGAGAGGAGGAAGTGCTACAAAGGTCCTGCCTTTTGCGGCTTCTGCCTGCGTCTTACCTTAACGAATCTGTCACGAACGTCCACCAGAGGGAGGAGAGCCTTCTGCGGCTTCTGCCTGCGTCTTACCTTAACGAATCTGTCACGAACGTCCACCAGAGGGAGGAGAGCCTTCTCGGATCGAACCCCGAGATTATGGGGTCCACTGGGAGCTTCAGATTGAAGGACATAGACTGGGAGCGGGAGTCGTACCCCAGTTACGGCGACTTCGCCGTTCTCCCTCTCTTCGCTATCTTCTTCCCCTCCGTCCGTTTCTTCCTCGACAGATTCGTCTTCGAGGTACCGCGACTGCTCTACCCGCATTCCGCATTTTAAGTGTTTGCCCTCCGTTGTCGCTGTTCTGTTCTCCTATTTCAGTTCTCTGAGCACGGCGCCTTCGTTTCCGCTTCCGCCGTTCGCTGAATGATGAATCTGCGATGGGCCTGTGCCGGCAATTTGAATTTGAAGTGATAGGTTGCTCTGTGTTTCTGTTGTTGGTTGATCGGTTGCTGCGTGTCAGCCGTCAATTGGACCTGAAAGTTTGCTTTTTGATCGGTTGAAGTTTCATAACACTTTTAATTCTCAATCTTTCGTATATTTATCATTTTTATTTTAAATATTTATTTTTTATTATTCACATCCTCAACTTTTTAAATTTTTATTATTTTGATCATACCGTTATTTTTTCTATTCGAAAAAACATATTCCATCTAAAAAATATTGCTTCTAAAAATTATTTTTTAAAAAACTATATTTTGTCTTCAATTAAGAAAATATTGGTTACTAACAAATATTTCTTTAAAAATTAGAACTCATTTTTCTCAAAATGGGTTACCATTTTATAATAATAGTAACAATCAATCAATTTTAAATCAAAAATTTACCTTACCTTTAATTTTAAAGGAGATATAACCATTAGTAAAACTCTATTGATACTTTTCATTTTTATTTAAATTTTCCTTTTTTCTTTATTTTTAAAAAATATTTTTATTGAAAAATAATTTTTTGATAAAATATTCTTTTTTAAATAAAATATATTTTTTATAAAAAAAATAACGGTATGATCAAAGTGACAAAAACTCAAAATGTTAAGAACGCAAATGATAAAAATAAAAGTTTCGAACAAAAATGACAAAAATATAAAATATTGAAAATCAAAAATGTCTTTTTCAAATGTGTTAATACTCTTATCTGTGCGTCAGTACTGGTAAATCTTTATGGCTAACTACTACAGCAGACCACTTGCACATGTTAGCTTGAAATGGACTGGCAGACTCTGGCTTACTTACTCACTGTCCAAGCCTCAGCCCTCAGGGCCCCTCGTTTGCAGTCAACGTGCATTGAATTTGCATGTATCATGCTTATTTAAGAACTGTCCCTTCCCATCTACGAGGGCCATTTTCGAGCAATAAATAACCATGAGGGAAGCAGGCTGTGACAGTGATTTGATCGGCCGCTCCAGAGATTGTCATAGTTACTGGACATCAAATTAATGTGGAATGCAATAAACTGAATAATACGTGAGGCAAGCCTAATATGAACTATTTTCTCTGAACATATCGAAGAGGCTAGATTGACAAAGTTGTTTGCAGCTGTGTGTTAATGTGCTGATAACATTTTGTGGTAGATAGCATCTTTTTTATTGGAGTGTTTTGATGATGTTCTTTTTTGAATAGTATCTTGCTTTGATATAAAAATGCTTATATCCATTCTGCAGAAAGTGGGTAGGCGGTTAATCCTTGGCAAAAGGCAACAGCAAACAGAACTGGACAAGAAGATAATAAACAAATTCAAGGAATCAGCGTGGAAATGCATCTACTTTCTTTCAGCAGAATTTCTGGCTCTTTATGTAGCTTACAACGAGCCTTGGTTCACCAACACGAGATTCTTTTGGGTTGGACCAGGAGACCAGGTTTGGCCTGACCAAATGACTAAGTAAGGACTAGAAATATGTTTATCGTGTATGCTGCTGTTTATTCCATGCACTTCCAGAAATTATGAATTTTCCTTTTTTGTTCCGAGTAAAGTTTCCAATTTTACATCTTTTCTTTTCTTTTTTTTTTCCCTTTCCGAGCAGTGAAAATTTTTGTTGATGGAAAAGCCACTTTTCCATTAGAAAAAGTGCTTGTAAATTATACGAGTTTCCCAAGCAGGAAAAAAAACTAAATGCGCAAAGAAAAATGATGTTGGATTTCATTTTACTCAATGTTTGTACATTAAAAGGTGTTGTGAAATGTAATATACAACGGTTATTTCTTTCCCTGGTTCTCTCTTGTTTTGCTATCAGACATAATAAAAATTTCAAAAACCAGATCCAGATCCATCCTTAACAACTCAGTTTAACGTTGTGACTTCCTTGTTTCTAGGACTATTATGTTAATCAAGTGTTTTGTTCGTGGAAATTCAGGTTAAAATTGAAGGGACTCTATATGTATGCAGCTGGATTCTACAGCTACTCCATCTTTGCTTTAATTTTCTGGGAAACGAGGCGGTCTGACTTTGGAGTCTCAATGGGGCATCATGTGGCAACTGTAATTCTTATTGTGCTGTCTTACATATTTAGGCATGTCTTTGACGTATGCTTGTGTTTGAAGATCATGCACACTATAATCAATTTTTAATGCGACTATAATCCCTTTCGTGGCAAATTTCCTTCTGCAGGTTTGCACGGGTTGGTTCTGTTATGTTGGCTCTCCATGATGCCAGCGATGTATTCCTGGAGGTTGGGAAGATGTCCAAGTACAGTGGTGCTGAGGGTATAGCAAGTTTCTCATTTATCCTCTTCGTTCTGTCCTGGATCATTCTGCGCCTCATTTATTTCCCGTTTTGGGTCATTTGGAGTGCAAGGTATGTTCATTAGTTACAATTATTCGCAATTATACCTTCTTTGAGGTTCAAAAAGCTTCTAAAAGGAAAACATATTGATCATATTACTAACCGTGAAGTTATCGATCATAATGTAGTTTCGAATGCAACTGTACTGGCTGAGATTGTTCTAACTCCTCTTATTTGATTTTGGATGGCAGCTATGAGGTTGTTCAGACACTGGACAAGGAAAAACACACAGTAGATGGTCCGATCTATTATCACATCTTCAACACTCTTCTGATATGCTTGCTCGTTCTTCATCTTTATTGGTGGGTATTGATTTTCCGAATGCTTGTGAAGCAAATAAAATCTAGAGGGCAGCTCAGTGATGACGTCAGATCGGGTAGGTAGAACCTGTGTGTTTCTGAAGTTCTCTCTCACGTTCATTACCAATCCCTGGAATCGCTCCTTAGCTTATGGGAGCATTTTCATGTCAAGTGTTGCTGATGAAACCATGTTCTAAAAGTTTCTTTTCGCTAAGATTTCTTTTTCCTTTCCCTTCCCTTTGTAATCGTTACTTGTGTTTTACTCCACAAGTTTCTAGGTAAGAGCTAACCAGTCGATGTGCTTTCAAGTCTTCAATCATAAGTGAAACTGCATCCAGCTAATCCTTCAAGCTACGGGGTTTTCTGGACTTGCATGTGGAGGTAATGGCAAATCTTTCTCAAACCTTTGCTTATTCTGCAGATTCTGAAGGTGAAGATGAGCACAAAGATTGATGAGCCCCGGAGAAAATATATCTTCCACATCATTCTTGTGAGGGTCGTTTTCTATACGCTAAATTCATCAGGAGATTGATTACCTTCTGCTACAGCTTTATAATAAACTGCACATATGTAGTAGCCTAGATGCTACTATTAGATGAACATCTGCAGAAAATGAAGCAGTAAAAATTTTACATCCGGGCCGTGTTTCCGGCCTCTACAGAGCTTTTCCAAATTGGAAGGATTGCAGATCAAGATTGGAGGTACTTGAGCTCGGAACAGTTCAAATATGCAGAAATGGCAATGCTGACAGATTGTTTCTTGGGTCCGACAATTTGGCATTCCTCTGTTGCAGACGAGTCCGATTTGGTCCCTTTGATCCTTTCCTCTCTTCTTGTTTTGGGAGATTTAAGATTGGTCGGACTGTACTGCCATTGGTGTTATCTGGTGAAATGCAGTTGTTACAGATAATGTCAGACCAGCACTACGCAATTGTCTCCTGAATCCGTAAAGCTGTCTACTTATACGATGAAATGCATATTCTCACACTGAACCTGAGGAAAGAATGCCAGTGGGATCGAGAGAGAGCATTCAGATTTTCGTGATCAATTACAAATGAATTAGATGTGGTCAAAAGGGTACAATCTCACCGAATTTCTTGATAGATGCCGAGGAAAAATCTAAAGTTAAAATCTTGAATTTATTTATTAAGTTGGGCGAGAGTGGATCTTGAATTGCAAGACTGCTAACGGATAAGAGTGGGGTGGGGGGGGGGGGGGGGGGGGGAGTGGGGTTAAGAGCGAAATCTAGTTTTTCCTTTTCCTTTTCCCTTATAAACACGTGGCATCTCGTCGCTTTTGGCTTCAGTGTCTTCCAAGAAACCCTAACCAGTAGAACAAACAGGCCTGGCGGTCATTTTGCTTCAGTCTCTGCTCCTTCGAAGATCTGCCCACTGCCTTGGCATCCGATTGAACCGTCCAACACAGGAGCGGACCGGATCCCTCGCAGGTATCTCAAGGCATTTCTTTGAGGTAAGATTCGTCCTGCAGCTTCTGAGTTTCAACTCTGCGATGTAAAAAATGGTGGCTTTTTGCTAGTTTAAGGGGCTCCGACGGACCGTGAATGGATGGAAATCAGTTCGTCGCTGAAACTCTTTCGTGCTGATTTTAGTTCGTCATCAATCATTTGGTAGACGTTCGATTTGGAAGGGAGTTGTCACTGAGTCTTTGGATGCCACTCTGTAATTGTTTATTGTGGGATTGGAACATGGAGCAGTTGGTTTACCTTAGATTTCCCTTTAAGTTGCTAAGAAATCCTTCACATTGATGAAGCTTTGCCCAGTAATTCTTATGAGCTGCTTACAGTAGGTTACTCTGAGCCTTCTTTTTGTTCCTTTTGAAGTTGCTGACTGTAATAATTGAACAATGATCCAGAAAATTGATTACTTTGGCTCATTTTGCATATTTGCTCTTTCGTGTAAGTCCAAACTGCTGAATCATACACACTAGTGAGCAAGTGAATCGGGTTCTTTCAAGTTTCCATTGCATCCTTCCTTTTTTTTTTGAGTGTAAGTTTCCATTGCATTCTTGTGGGGCTTCTTTGGGCAATTGTACTCGAGAGCAAGCAATAAGCTGTCTTGATTAGTTTGGTCTTCTCATGTCCCGTTCAACTAGTGTTAGGATGTCGCATGACTTATGAATTCATCTGTTCTTCTCTTTGTAACTATGAATTGACTTGAGTGTTTATTGTTCTTGTGATGCTTCTTAAGTAGTGCAACTTTTGACCAACAGCCATGGATGATGTCCTTACGGAGATTCCGCCACCATCAAGGTTCTTTCAGGAAGATCTCAACAACTTCATTCCTCATGCTCCGCCTCTTCCTTCTCCCTTCCTCATTTTCCCAAAACCTAAACCTGAGGGGCCCCTCAGAGCCTCTCTCCTCATTGTTGCCCTCTCATCGCCATCCCTCTACATTTTCCACCACATTCGCTCGAAAAACCTCATCGGAAGTCTCATAATCCCTGAGACTCCTTTCTCTGGAATCTCATCTGAGCCTTCTCTCAGCAATAAATCTTGCAACATCTATACCCTAGACAATTCCAATAGCTCGGTTCTTCTTGTGTCTGTTCAGATATCCGTGGCTCCAGAGAGATGTCATGCTATAGCTAAGATGCTTATTGGTGAACAGATTGTTCCTCAGAGAGTACTTATCCTGTCCTCAGTTCAGAGCCAGAACTTCGTGGCAGGCTCTCAGTTGATGAGCCATTAGCTCTCAAGCTAGAGACATCCAGGGAAAGAAAAGATTCGGTTAGTGGCTCGGGAGATTCTTCACTTCTGAAGGGTTTGGAATATTTTCCATCTGGAAGTATGATAGATGGGCCAGCTGCTGCTCTGTTGGCCCGGTGTGAAATGAGGAACATCAAAGGAACGCTCTGTGTTTCCTGGCCTGAATTCGATTCCTCTGTTGTGTCTCTGCTTAAATCTATTCTGCACAGGAATGTCTTGCCTAGCTTCGACTTGAGCCACTCCAGCAGTAACAGAGACGAGTTAAGATCATTTGGTTTCAAAGACCATTCTCTTGATTCTGATTTGTACGCCTGATGATTGATGAAGCCAGGATGCTGAACTGGAAGGAAGAAAGTTTTGTAATCAAACCATGTCCATTTAACAGACGTTCAAGTTTTACCTGGCCTTCCTACTCTTACATAGTGAATCTTGCATTTCAGTGAATTTTAAGTCGTTTTTTACAGTTGTCGCTGCAACTGCCTTGATTAGATGCCATACTACAGCAGAGAAAGTCTATCGAGCAGCAGACCTGAATCATTGGGATCAAATCATGGTAAACAAAGCAACTTCATATTGACTCGACCCGAAATTGTTTGAGAGTCTCTCACATGCGTACTATTTGATGGGTGCAAGTGGGTCGTCAATTGTACTCATTAAGCTAACAAGTGAACTGTAAGGGACTATAATCCATCCAGAGTAGTCCTTCCTACCCGCCAAACTTGCAATTCTCTCCGAGAGGCAATCACACATGGCCAATCAGACACTTTTTTTCCGGTTACAAGAGAGATCACGGATTCATAAAAAATAGCAGGAGTAGGGACATACTGGTTATAGATGGATACAGTTGTACCGAATCCTCTTTCTTCAATATCTATTATAGGTATCCCTTTATCATGAATGTCTTCTTGAGTTCCGGTTACTTGGTTACACCTCTCAAGTAACAGACGTTTAGATGACAAGGAACCCTTAACTCTTTCTCAGAAATACATTATTTGGTGAATTGGGTTTGAAGATCAACACATACCCAGTAAGGCCCAAGCATTAGTTGCACCCTCTCTTGACTCTCTGTTTACCTTAAAAATACTCAATCCCATGCAAACTCATTGCTCTCCCTTCACTTATATATCTCACACCATCACCTTTCTCACCAGAGGAAAGAACAGAGAGAGATATAGATGGCAACTTCATTTGGTTCAACATGTTCTGGTTTCCAGCTCATGGCTTTTATAGTTCTGCTGAGCTTTACCAGCAGGTTGAGTGCAGGTGCCAACCCCCCATTGACGTTGGACTACTATGCGAAATCTTGCCCGACGGTGCTCGACATTGTGAGGAAGGAGATGGAATGTGCGGTGCTTTCTGATCTCCGTAATGCTGCATTGATCGTCCGGTTGCACTTCCACGACTGCTTCATTCAGGTCAGCTTCTCAGCCAAATCCTAGATTCCTGCAAGTGTTAACAACAAGATCTTAGGAAACGGGTCAAGTGTCAACTTTTAAAAGCTTTCTGCCGTGTTCATTCTCACAAGAGAGAGATAGTGAGTCGATTCCTAGGCTGGGCTCCTTCCGTAGTATTCTCTATGGATGTGATGTTTGAGTACAGGGATGCGACGGATCGGTTCTGCTAGATGACACGATCACACTTCGAGGGGAGAAGCTAGCACCGCCCAATATCCATTCACTGGGAGGTTTCAGAATAATAGACAGGATCAAGAGCAAGCTCGAATCCGAATGTCCAGGCATTGTCTCATGTGCAGACATCTTAACAATTGCTGCCAGAGATGCCATCATTCTGGTACTATCCATGCCTTTGTTCCCCTTTTGACTATTGTGTCGAGAGACAATTTCTCACCGGTTCTTCAGATCAGGACACCACAGTAACACCAAAATAACGTTGTTAGTGGCTATGTTGGACTGATTGGTAAACTGCAATATAAATGCCGATCTCACACAAAAACCCGAGAAAAGTTCACAGTATCATGACTGGTCCAGGAAAATGCTACACAGGAGATGAACGTTTGATTTATCGGTCGTACAGTTAATCAGGCATATCTTGTCCTGCCTTAAGATTGTTCCATTTCAGGTTGGTGGACCTTACTGGCATGTTCCACTGGGAAGAAAGGACTCGAGGACAGCTAGCTACGAGCTTGCATCTGCAAACCTCCCAACAGCTGATGAGAACCTTCCAAGCATCATCTCCAAGTTCATCTCCCAGGGCCTCTCCGTTACAGACATGGTGACGCTCGCCGGTAATGCCATTGTCAACTGTTAAACTCACCCGTATTGACCGTTTAGAATCTGATTTTCGCATCTGTATGGCTGACTAGGGACTCACACGATCGGTATGGCTCGGTGTGAGAACTTCCGGTCGAGAATCTATGGGGACTATGAGCTCACATCATCAAAAACTATACAGTCCGAGTCACACCTCAAGGAACTGAAGTCCATTTGCCCGGTGACCAGCGGAGGAGAGAACAACATCGCGCCGATGGATTACGTGACTCCGAACCTGTTTGATAACTCATTCTATCAGCTCCTCATACACGGAGAAGGGCTGCTGAACTCGGACCAGGAAATGTATTCCAGCATCCTGGCAGTTCAGACCAAGGAGATTGTGAAGAAGTACGCAGCCGACCCGCTTGCCTTCTTCGGGCAATTATCGGAGTCATTCGTGAAGATGGGGAATATTACCAATCCTGAGAGCTTCGTCAGTGGTGAAGTGAGGAAGAACTGCAGGTTTGTCAACACGGAAGTTCAGAAGGACTTTGCCTGAGCAGATGGAACCCGGGAAGTTGTTTCCTACGTTAACTAAACAGCATAACAGGTTTGTGCAGGAACATCGGTTCTGATTGAACCATCCCTGTTCTAACCGAGCAGCTTCTATTTCTGGTTTGTATTTTTAGGGTGAAAAATAATTCGGTTGTTAATTTGCAAGTGTAATCGATTTAGTCAACCGGTTCTAATCGAAGCGAACCGCTTCTCAATATAATAATAAAATAATAATGGTAATATATGTCTTCACCCCTCTTATAACTGGAACCCAATAAAATAATAAGATAAATGCCCTATTAGTTTTTATTTTTTTCGCATCTTTTTTTTTTGGTTGATTTGGTTCGTTTCGTTTCGGAACCATTTAATTTCCTTGGTCGAATCAACGCTTAAATTTTTAGTCTAGACTGAATCAAACTTTTTAATCTTAAAAGAATTCATCAAAAAAAAAAAAAAAAAAACTAGCTAATAGGTTAACACGAACTATTAGAACCGCTTCATTAGTTCAGACTTAGTACATCCGACCGAATTTTTGGTTCGGGTCAAAACCAGTTCGTCCATCGAACCGGTCGGAGTCTTCAGAACTCGAAAATGCATTCATATGCTCCGATGATCTTTGTCGACGAGTTTGTATGGGGCGGTGGCATCTCAATCACTTTGCATAATTCAGGACTCGTTACAGAACATTTTTCTCGAATTCAAAACAGTTTATGAGGCGAAGTTTTGAAGGCTTCCCAATCTCCATGATTTTAACCCACAAACAAAACATCGTAATTTAATTCGGGATGTGAACAACGCGAAATTACATAGTATGAACTTAGATCATTTCATATAACTTCCTTTTTTTTTTTTTTAATTTATCAATCGATTATCGGGTCCTCCGACATTTTCGACTCGATACGAGACACTTACCCACATGGAATCCTTGTGCAGTGACAATGAAGCACTGTAGAGTTGCATGAAACATCGTGAATTTCACGGAATGCATGCCATTCTCCAGTCGCACAAAGTGGCTTGAAATTCTCAATCTTTCCACATCAATTTGGCCACTTGTATGATTGATTTAATTTGATTGCACGCATGGACCCGGTGCTCCCGGGGGTCATGTGCTGGTTGACAAAGATACTTTCATTCTAGCCTCTACGGTCCCGGATCGAGACAGTACAATAGCCGGTATCCGCGCTCGATCAGGTCGCCCGGTTCAGTACCGTGCCGCCGCCGTTCGGGCCCAGTAGAGACTCACGAGAAGCTCGCATGTTTCCTTTTTTCGGTCATCGACGGGGCTCGTTATTCCGAGAAATTTGTATGTTGCACGTGTTTTGGAATCCGAAAGGGTCCAATCACAGGTCACTAGAGATTCATTTCGTGCAAGCTATCTGATTGCATGCTGAGACGGCTCCTCCTGCTGGGCCCCCGAAAAAGCTTCTTGGTTGGTCAGAATTTCACATCCCTTCCGTTCCATCTCGGTTCCAAAAATTTTATGGTCCAATCATTAGACTGTTAAATGCGTGAATAAACAATTGTGATTTATTATTATTTTTAACTTGGATTATTGATCATCAATCGTCAAATTAAACTGCCAAGTATTGACCAATTGGGGTCGCTTACATTGGTCATGCAAGCATAAATATTGTCGATAAGTGTTACGAGGGAGAAAAAGGATTTTGTACAACGTTATTATTTTCGATAGTTAATTAAAAATTTTGAATTTAATTATTTTATTTCTATCTCATAAATTAGACTTACGAGGCTCTTCTATATTAAAGAAAAGGAAAAATAAAAAAAAGGAGGCCTATACTGTGGCATGGTAAGTCTTCCTTACAGCTGTGTTCAGACGAATTCTCAGGTGATCTTATTACTTCACGCGGCGTGAAAAAATACAAATTGAATTGTAACAGGTAAATAATTAGGTATTAATCATCCGAGCAGTTAACTATTTATTTGTCTGGAATTACGAGTCGCTGAATGGCTGCCACGTATGCATCCAGGTGATTGCCCTTGAC
Source organism: Lagerstroemia speciosa (assembly GCA_037672795.1). Taxonomy (NCBI): domain Eukaryota; kingdom Viridiplantae; phylum Streptophyta; class Magnoliopsida; order Myrtales; family Lythraceae; genus Lagerstroemia; species Lagerstroemia speciosa. The sequence goes on from CM075295.1 coordinate 4,346,680, forward strand.
TATATCCAATTTATCGTCAAAAATTCGAACACAAATTAGTAAGATTACTGAATTTATAAATATAAAATTATACGAGAAAAAAAAAACTGTACCATGCCATTAATGAATTGCCGGGAAGGGAAAATATTTTACCCCGTGGAATTAGTACGATGCGAAGGGGAAAATGAAAGCACGAAGCTGTGACTTTACCTTGTCACAGTGCATTTATAGATGTGCGTGCATGACCGTAATAGTTAGTCGGATGAATTTTGGATGCCTGTGATATACACACATATACATTGTTGGATCGTGATAATAAATTTGAAGCATATTTTCCAAAATATATTATCGAGAATATTTTGGGTAGTTTATCATTAAATGAGATTGTTACTATAACCGACGTATCTCTAGAAGATAGTATCATATCTTGTGTGACATGTTTTGTTTTATAAATATGTATCTCCGGTTCTTTGTAATATAAGCCTACAAATTAAGAGAGTTGTAAGATCATACTTGCGAGCGCATGTTGTGAGAGGGTTTACTCAATCTGAAATAGTGGAGAACACCTACGAAACCTCTTTAATCCGTGGAGTACAGTTCAAAATTGTCTGGAACCCCGTATATTGGGCGTGCGATTTTTTTCTTCCATATTGACTCGATCAATTATTCGTTACCTGTACAAGTTCGAATATATATATATATATATATATATAAGGAGTGGGAATATACTAATAGCCAAAAAGGCCCTCTACTCTCCAAAAAGAAATTGCATTTAATTGATAGGGACACATTCGCTGGCCCCCTCCGCCTCCTCAGTTTCCAGTCCCACCCCTCGCATGTATGACCAATTCAGCCTTGTTCGTTTGGAGTCAAAACTCATAATTATCCGACCCTAAAGTAAAATAAAATAGTAATAAACAATACTTAATTTTAAAAAAATTAAATAATGAGCACAGAGCGAATTTTAACACTCGTTCTCGATTTAAAATTAACAGCATTTTAGATCAGAACTGAACGAACAGGTCTCCAAATTTTTCCCTCCAAAACTAATAATGTTGAAGTATATAACACGACATATGGAAAAAAAATCATGGAGCAATGAACACGGTAGTACCGAGTCCACGCGTTTGGAAAAGTATTGAAAGCTTAGGTATATATCTATTTCTTATAGTACATGTACATGTATATTAAAAACAATAGAACGAGTCTCGTACAATCGATATCGTAACGATACGAAACTCAGATCTCTCGAGCTCGATTTTGTTCCGTCTTTCTTCTTATTTTCCTCGTCTTTTTGTAAGTCTAGACAAACATAACATGACGTGGGGGGTTGGGCCGAGTGGTAAGCAGCTCGGTGCCGCTTAAGGAGGTCTCAAGTTCGAGACCTCACGTACGCAGACACCCCATTGGGAGCCTCACCCGCCATTGCCAGGCGTGCGACCCGGGGCGACCAACGGATTAGTCAAGTATGGTTGGCTGAAAGATACCATCTCACTGCTGGTGGGGCCTGCTTGGATACCGTGGCTGTCGATAAAAAAAAAAAAAAGAGAACAAAAGAATATAAAAAAGTTTCGACTGAGAACCAAACTCAGACATCTTGGTCATCGATCGAGGGCAACACCACCATGCCAAATCCAATTTTCTGATATCTAGAATTCTTGACTAATCCAAATTCGAGAGAGATCGGTTCACTAAATAGTAAAATCCTTTGAATCATGAATTTTTTTATTTATAAATATTATTTAATGAAAATAGGTGATGATTTATATATATTCTTAGACCCTCTTCTTAGTTTAAACATGAGACCACGTTTTCCAATTTTTTTAATGAATCCTTAATTATTTGTAATTGTATTAATACCGTAGGGATACGTTTGTAATTTTACGGCTAACCTGTGCAACCAATGCTCCGGTATTCTCTCGTCACTCCTACTTTCTCTCTGCTCAGTTCTCCCCACCTCCCACGTGGCACTAAATTTGAAAATATCCATTTAGTCCTGAAAATTTTCCTCATTCTCCAGTTCACCCTCAACTTGTTCATGGGCAACTACACTTAAATGAATCATTTTAAAATTTGCAGTAAACATATCAAAGCTTAGGCCACACACTTTATAGATTAAATTACATTTTTATTACTAGAAACAAAATTATTAGAATAATATATTTTTGATAAAAATGGAAACGAGAAGAAATTCAAGCATTGCATGTAATGTCAATTTATTTTAAAAATAGATGCGTGATGACAAATTTAATAATATTTAACTATTATTTTTTTTTATTACTATTTTCTATTTTCTTTCTCATTCAATATATAACTAGGTAATATAAAAATAAAATTTTATTTCCCAAAATATTTTATTTACTATTTTATATTTATTAATTTTTAATTTTCCTTCCATGCGGAGCACGGATATAGTTGTACTGTCAATATTATCACTAAAAAGTAAATATATAAAAAATTTTAATAATACTTAATAAGTTTATAAAAATTATCTTTAAACTACCCAATTTATGGATATATAACTTTCAATAATATATCACTATATGTTATCACAAGTCAATTTGATGTGCTAAACTTCTAGGGATGGATTTAAGGGAGCGTAGGGGTGATCGCCCCCCGAACTTGGGAAATTTCATAAAATTCTATGCAATTTTTACATAATTTTATCCAATTTTTATTAAAATATATATAATTCGCTCCTGAATTTTTCATGTTACTTTCCTATAGAGTTTCGTCTATTGGACTCTTCAAGTTACTTTTCGGCTAGTTTTTTGGATTCGTCCCTATAAACTCCTATTTATAACCAATATAAAAATCATTGAAATATGAAAAAATTTAATTTATGATATTATCGTCGTCACTAGTCTTTTTGCATTTAAGTTCATCCCGACTGGTCCAGAAATATCAAAAAGTTCAATTAAAATTGTGCATTTCTTCAATAACTTGGCAGCGGTGCAATCAAGTAGAAGATTTTTTGTTTTTTATTTTCGTATTTAGATTGTTAATTCAAAATCAGATGGCTGGAGGACACTGCCCTTCGGTGGAAGATTAGGAGGTGAATTGATAAAAAAGAAAGTTCAGGATTCATAGTCCTAGTTCCAGTAGTTTAGGGGCTTGAGAGGAAAATTTCCGTAAATTACTTAAATCGCACAGTGAAGCTTTCCATTCATTGTTCTCTCGCCAGAGCTTTCCTCGGAGAGGTTGCAACAAAACTCTCTAGAAATCGCAATCCCAAAGGAAAAAAAAATCCCAAGAAAATCGCATTTTGATTCCATTCACGGAAAGACGACGAAGGAGACCCGTTATTATATAATAAAGAGCTTCGGTATTCATTCATCACAGTCCCCTTCAGTGTGTTCTCGGCGCTTCTTTTGCCAAGCCGACTGGGCGACTTGGCGCCTCGACTCGGTCAGTGTTCTTCTGATCATCGGAAGTCGGCGCATTGGGCCCGTTTTGGTCGATTTCGGATCGTGTTTTCATCGGGGTCATTGTTCTTTCTTGATATGATTCGAGTCTCTTACGTCGGTTCCTTGCACTCTGATGCGCTTGATCCACAGAATTTTCGAACTGAGCTTTTCGGATGGTTTTTTGATGAGTTATTGGTGTAAAGAATACATCTTTGCTTGATTATATGGGGAGTTGTTTTTGTTTCAATCAAACTTGCTGTCAGTTTGTGGTAACGGCGGCATGTCTTTCAATTAAACATTCCGCATCTTTCGTTTTCACTGATTCTTTTCCAGTGATTCATGCATTCTCTATGGATTTAATCGAAAATGGAAGAAGATTTTGTTGCTGCGTGAAGTGTCATTGGATCCTTTTTTGATATTCATGTTGCTTTGAGCATCTATTTGTGAGATTTAGGCCGAATTTTCTAACAGTTGCCTTTTTATCTATATGAAACGATCATTGTCATCTTTTCCGCTTACTCCCTTGTCTTCTCGTTCTTTCATACCAGCTGTGGCAATGTGACTTTTATTCCTGGTTAATTATTCCTTATCCTCTCTGCATTTCTGCCTGCTAGTGCTGCTTTTATTGAGATCAAGGTGTTACACTGTTCTTTGATGTGGACATTTTCCATATGTTTCAGTGTCAGTTTTATGAGCAATTTCGTTTCCCTGCAGGAAGTCGAATTCGCTGAAATAATGAATGGAGGTTCTGATGTTGAATCCCATGGAGGGAAGTGTGGACTCTTGAAAGATCAGGTCAGATTAGTGAAGAGAAAGGACTGCGACCGATATGAGATCATTCCAATCCAAGACAGGTTGTCTTTTGAGAAGGGATTCTTTGTAGTTATCCGGGCGTGCCAAATGCTGGCCCAAAAGAACGACGGAATAATATTGATAGGGTTGGCTGGTCCGTCTGGGGCAGGAAAGACTGTGTTCACAGAAAAGATCTTGCATTTTATGCCAAGCATTGCTGTCATATCAATGGATAACTACAATGATGCTAGCAGGATAGTTGATGGCAACTTTGATGGTAAATGCCTTTGTATTCACTCAGCTGTGTTGCTTCCAAGTCTTTCAGAAAGTAACGGTAGATCGTGCTTCTGATTGCTGCCGTTTTAATTTTCACTTGTGTCAAGCTGGTAATTATGCCAACAGCTTTTATTTTTTTGGCTGCATATGCCAACAGCTTTGTGTCACTTAAAGAGTCGTCTTCAGGTATTTCTTTGAGCTTTACAATGCAGAGAAAATCATTTATTCAGAAATGTACCTTCTCGAATCCCAACTTTCCACTGTAAAAGAAACGCTGAAGAATATATCATTCAAACAGCTGATGCAGCTGCCTGGCATTTAAGCCAAAGAATCTAGTGAATATTAGGCTCCATTGTCAAGCTCAAAAAACTGTCACGTAATATCTGTTTTCTCTATTGCAGCCTACTCAACCATCCACAACAGCTCTTGTATACCTGATACCTGGGGAGAATACAGTGTTTTTTTTTTTTTTTTTCCTTTCATATCATTCTCACGGTGTTTTCTTTATTATGAATATACTGAACCATACATCTAACTGTGACATATGCAGACAGTTGTAATGTTCTTCTTTAAGATAACTTTTATGCCATTTTCATACAGACCCACGATTGACGGATTACGACACACTGCTCAGGAATGTCCAGGATTTGAAGGAAGGGAAACCAATTGAAGTACCTATTTATGATTTTAAGACTAGTTCTCGTGTTGGTTACAGGTTTGTTTTCCTCCTACACTGACATTGACATCTCGACTGGAGCTAAATGCATAAAATTAAACCAATTATTTTGATATGTTGGTTTGTATTGCTTCATCGTTTGGGGGTTATTTGTACAGCTGATGGAATAAACAACAGTGTAAATCTCATATCAGTGCATGTCCTTCTCAGGACACTTGAAGTTCCAAGTTCGCGAATCGTTATTATCGAGGGAATTTATGCGTTGAGTGAAAAGCTGAGACCTTTACTGGACCTTCGTGTATCTGTCACTGGTGGAGTGCACTTTGACCTGGTGAAACGGGTCCTAAGGGATATACAGCGAGCTGGGCAAGAACCTGAAGAGATAATACATCAGATATCTGAAACGGTTTGTCTTCACCGTGTTAAATTAAGCAACTAGGTAGCTTGAAACTCTGCGGAACCTTTCAATCTGATCTCCATACAGGTGTATCCAATGTACAAAGCCTTCATTGAGCCCGATCTCCAAACAGCCCATATTAAAATAATCAACAAGTTCAACCCATTCACGGGATTCCAAAGCCCCACTTACATTCTCAAGGTGATTTTTATCTTCTCTGTTTCTATTATTTGCATAGTTCACTTCCATCTTTTACTTTCTTTTAGGTCCTGAATTCAGCTCACTATTGCAGTCAGCGAGAAATTTAACTGTGGATCAGATAAGGGCTGCTCTCTCCGGAGAACTCTCCAAAACAACAGAAGAAATTTATGACATTTATCTTCTACCTCCGGGTGAAGATTCTGAATCTTGTCAGTCCTACCTGAGGATGCGGAACAAGGAAGGGAAATACAGTCTCATGTTTGAGGTTTGTCCTTGAGAAATCAAGTTCCTTCATTTATGGTCTGAAGTTCTTCTACGTCTTGACAGCAAAGAAAAATTTACCTTCATAATTATTATAAGTAGCTATTGCTATGCAAGACTGCCAATTTGGGCTTTTCATTATTGGAATGTTTTCCATGATGTGATTTTTTTCGCAGGAATGGGTGACGGACAGCCCATTTGTGATATCACCAAGAATAACATTTGGAGTCAGTGTGCGCCTTCTTGGGGGATTAATGGCCTTGGGATACACCATGGCCACTATCCTCAAGAGAAGCAGCCAAGTATTCACTGATGATAGAGTCTGCATCAAAATTGATTGGCTAACCCAGCTGAATCGCCAGTATGTTCAGGTAATATTGGAATTTTTCTACATATCAAAATTTTAGCCAGCCTACATTGTATTATGCAATATTTTGGTTGTTCCTGTTTCGATCATAGTTTTCATAACCGGGGAATTGAACTAGCAGACTATGGGATCATGGCTTAATGGTGAGACTGAGGGTTAAGGGGTTCAACAGGCTATTTAAAGCTACTGTCTGTGATTGATTAAAGATGAGCATGTCATATATTTAAGTTATAATAGTTCATTCATAGGCATCTTCAAAAACATTAACTGAAACAGGGTTGGGCCAATTCATCAGAAAAAATTTGTAGGACTACCGTTACTTGTGTGAATCCTGAGAATAACACTGTAATTTCACCAATCCTCAGTTTCACCTGTCTGTTCAGCTGTTCTGATCTAGTTTTAAAAAACTGAGATTTGGAAGTCTAAGTTACTCTTTTCTGTCACCTTGTCCACTCAACCATTGAAGACTAAGGCCTCTGCTTTTTCTAATAAAAAGGTGCAAGGAAGAGACCGCCTAACTGTGAGAACTGTTGCTGAAATGCTTGGGTTGGATGGTTCATACATCCCTCGGACATATATTGAACAAATACAGCTGGAAAAGCTCGTTAATGAGGTCATGGTATGGCAATAGCTTGAGCCTCTTTCTCTGTCTCTGTTTCTTTCTCTCTCCTCCGTCCTCTCTTCCCTTTCTAATTTATTTCAAGATACTTCAGAAGAACATTTATTGGATTTCGGGATTAAAAAAATTTTATAACTTGGATTTGTAGGCTTTACCGGATGATCTAAAGACAAAACTAAACCTGGATGAGGATTGTGTTGGTGCGAGTCCTAAAGGTGGACTTTCTAGAGCCTCTGGTGATAGGTTAGCCATGAAAAGTAAACATGGGAAGAGGTATAACAGATGAATCCATCTTTTCAGATTTGATTTTCCCATTGTTGATGCAAATATGTTTCTTTTTTGTTTTAAAATAAGCTCATCTTCCTGTTTTACAATATTTTCATTGCACGATTTTGTAGGCTGAGAATTGCATGGATTAGTAATTACTTGAGGACCATATTACTCATGGATGATGTACTATCTTTGAGGTCAAAATTTAGAATCTTCTAATTCGTTATTTGATTGAACATACTGACTTGCTCGTGAAAAAGATTGTGTGGTAATTACAGTCGTGAGAAAGAGAGTGCTGTATTTGGTGTTAGTTTTGGGGTTTTGCTAAGATTTGTTGTAGTCTTGTAATATATACTACAATTAGGATTTCCTGGTTAACTGGTTGACACACTGTGCTGTAAAGATCAGAGAACTCTTGTTGCTAACAATGTGCTGATGGTTAATTTTTAGCTAAGATCAATAATACTCAACTTTGGAAGGCTTCCATCTGCAAGACGTTCTTAACTTGTAATAGTTTGAAGATATCAATTTTTTTTTTGTGTAACAATCAGTGCAATTCATTGGATACACAGGCTACAAGAATATTTTTAATTGGCATGGATATTTTGTCTTTCTTAAATCTTTGTCATGGAGAGAAGGGGAGAAAGAGATGAGGAAAAATCAGAATTGGTACCAATCAAATTTAAGTTTCTGGCTTTGAGTGTCTTCATTTTCTGTTTATTCTTATTGTTTTTCTTCCGGATACTTTCCCCCCCGACTGTGGTGCCATTTAATATGTGACTCACCAAGAATATCCTGGGCAGTGGTATGTCGCACTCATATTCCACTCACAGGGACAAGAACTTGTCAAAGCTTACTGTATTTGATGGTAGCAATTCTGGGTTGGAAGATAGGATGGAGTTGCCTACTCCAGCCAACCTGGTAACTTTAACTCTCTTCTTTCTAAAGTAATTAGTAAACCGGCTGATCATCACATTTCTGATCTGACCGTATTTGCCTTGTGGTGGTTCGTTTTTTCCATCAGAGCATATTTACCCAGCTTTCAGAACAAATTACCTCCCTGCATGAAAAAATGGAAGAGTTCACAAGTCGTATAGAGGAGTTGAACTCCAAACTAACAATCAAGAAAAATACCCCAAGCCAACAAAACATGGCTCTTCATGCTGAGTCCTTTGATGGCTCTGCTCCAACTTCTTACTTCATCAACGGTTTAGGAAATGGTTCGCTGACCGGTTCCATGATGCATAGCTCCTCATCCTCCTCCCAACTTGCCAAGGAGTCACCTTTCATGCTAGAGGTATCAATATGCCACCGTGCTTGGTCTCTCTTATGCATATTTGTTGCTTGGGTGATTTATATCCTTTAATTTGTTGGATCAGATATCAGTCCTGGCACGAGGGCAGAGGCAAATAATTCATCAGCTGGAAAACCTAAGCAGCTTTCTTCGTGAGAGCTATGGGAAGGCCCCGAAAGTAAGAATGAATCGAAAGAATATGAAGCTTGATGCAGAGAAGATTAATGTTTCCCTTGTTCTTTCCCTTGCAGTTGGTGGTCTAGGGATCTTCTTGTTGAAGGGTCTTTTGACCAGGGACTAATTCCTTCATTCGTTTCAGTTAGGATGTTTTGAATTCCTCGGATAAGTGCAGTGTCGTCCTTCCCTGCGGGAATAGTAGCTGGCCACTTAAATTAGAAGAGATCTAAGGTTTTCAGTTGAGCATTGCAAGTCGGGGAGGGCTAGTCTGTGAGGCCTTTCTGCAATTCTGTGATTACCCTTTTTTCGTTCTACGGACCGCTTCTTACCCCATGAAATTGTTGGAGCTAAAATCGAATGGCATATCAAAAAGTTGCTGTTTGTACTGCACAGTTTGTGATGCAGTAGTAGTCTTGTAGTGATGTAGTGATGCATTTGAGCTTGCCTCTCTCCAGTGGCTGTGTTGGGACAATGCCATGTGACTGCAGCAGAGACAGGAAGAGGATCATGCTATTGGCGTACCGTGACCTTGTTAACGAGCTTTTGCCGGGGGGAAGAAATGAACGGAGAACATGTCTGTTCCAAGTCAATGGTTAGTTTGGCGTATGCTTTCAGGACTCGAGAATGATAAATTGAAATCAAACCGATCTGAGGTATCTTAAAACATCATTGTCGTGCGCACAAGAATGATTGATTAATTGAAGTCAAACCATTGAGATATTGTAAAAAAATCATTGTCGCGTATATAAAATTTTTCACAGTTTTACGGTTTTACCCTATCCGTTATTATAACTATATATATAATGTATGTTAATGTTAAATTTAAATAATATAGAATATCTTGAAATGAATTTTCACACAGTAACATCATGCAAAACTTAAGATCAAAAGGTTCAAGGTTGATCCTTGTCAGCGAACTGGACTCCACACACCCTGCTTTTCACATCCTTTAACATATTCTAAATCTGTCAAAATTCTTAACAAAGTTTAGAATATTTTAGAAGTAAATATATATATATATATATATATATAATATAACTACTTTTGTTCTTGCAGTAATTATATTATAGGAAAAGGGGGTCTAATTATATTTTTGAAAATGGACAGAGACAATTATCTATACTTGCTCCAAGATTTTTTTTTTATTCGAAAATGAGTTGCGTGAACGACTTGGTCTCCACAGGCAGACTCTTCCAATGCAGCCAAGAAATATCCTATTACAATTTGTTCTGCAAGGTTTGCAAGAATCCTTAACATCGAGTCCGAATCAGAGTTGTTATTGCATCGGCATTCACTTGTGAAAGGGAATATTAAAGATTTGAGAACGTAATAAAAGTCAGATACAACCATCGTTAGCTGAATTTTGCATAGGAAGAACCTAGTATTGACCGACTTACAACATTTAATATTTGATCGATTTTCGGGTGAAAATTGGGACTGTCAAACACTCAACCGAACCGAGATACCTTGTACGACCATCACACGTACAATTATCAGCTCCTTATCTTCTTTTTTTTTTTTTTTTTTTTTTGGTCGCCAGCCACGGTATCCAAGCAGGCCCCACCAGCGGTGAGATGGCATCTTTCAGCCAACCATACTTGACTAATCCGTTGGTCGCCCCGGGTCGCACGCCTGGCAATGGCGGGTGAGGCTCCCAAGAGGGATGTCTGCGTACGTGAGGTCTCGAACCCGAGACCTCCTTAAGCGGCACCGAGCTGCTATCAGCTCCTTATCTAGCTGTCCAGATATGGATTATTTGTCCATTGCAGAAGGGTAAACAATCATTCCTAGATCAGCACGCAAAGGCGAAGGAATTGAGAGATGTACGTGACGAGGCCTCTGTCCCTGTACCTGAGAAACCCGGCGGCTCTATCGGAGCTGCCCCCGGAGGGCCCGAGCTCTGGGATTCTGGTGGTTCAGGATGAAGAAGCCGAGACAACTTGCTGTTTTGGGCTGTGCGAGGACACTCAGATTAGGGACCTGCCCTTCCCTCAGAACAAGAACCTGACGATTCGTTACACGACCCAGCATGGCGAGTCGTCAACAACCTATCAGGATGATGTTGTCCTGATTCCGGTTCTTGATAAGCCGCTCTCTTCAAATCAGTATTATGCGATCAAGCCTCATGGAAGGCATAAAGGGTATGCTTCAGATCAGTGTATAAACTTACCTGTTCCATCGAGTTAAGCTGTGTTCCAAGGATCACCAAAGCACGAATCTTTGTTTGACAGATTAATTTTTAGCAATTCATTCTTTTGTTAACAGATCTGTCTTCCTGATGGGTTGCCTTTTGCAGGGAAGCGCATGCCAATTCAAGGGACGAGGACATGGCTACTTGCTTGTGCTTCAGCTGTGTCCGGGACTTAAAACCTGAGCCACTCGATCCCCAGGATGTATACCAGCAGTTCGTAATCTACCCTTACGAGGCTCTCTGTACATCGGGCTCGTTCTACGCCAAATCCCTTGCTCCTGACGGCCACCCGCCGAGATTCCTAAGAAGAAAGGGATGGAGACTGTATGCCAAGGTGCCAAAGAGCTTCTTCTTGGGTGACGCCCCCGGAATCTTCGACGGGTCTCTTCGTGCCCAACTCCCGAGCTTTGAACTCAATACTTTGCAGAAGAGTTCACAGCCCGTGCCAGTCGGGAGATGGTACTGTCCGTTCATGTTCGTGAAGGATGGAGAAGTAAGAGATCAAGTGAAGAGGTCGACGTACTACGAGATGACGCTTCACCAGAGATGGGAACAGGTTTATGCCTGTGAGAACAACGGAGAAGCTAGCGAGAGAAGCGTCGCTGTCGATGTGCCGGTGAAGGTCACGGCCATTTCGGCCGGCGGGAGGGAGGCCAGGCATGGAAATGTGGACAATGGGATTCTGTGGTTTGTGGGAGATGGAAGGGAGAGCTGTGGAGTGGGGTTGAGTCTGGGCATTGTTGAGAGGATGAGGTGGGAAGAGGAGAGGTTCGGGTGGGTTTCTGGGGACGGTGAAGGGCAAGTTCGAGTGAAGAGAGTCGAGGAGGCTGATGGTTCGGGAAGGGACTGGAAGAGGTTCGGGTTCTATGTGTTGGTCGAGAGTTTCGTGCTGAAGAGGATGGATGGGAGTTTAGTGATGTCCTACGATTTCAGGCACGCCCACCAGGTCCGCTGCAAGTGGGACTAAACCGAGGTTGTCAGCATAGAGAAACGGGACGCAGCGGAAAATAAATTTTCAAAAATTTTATTCCCAGAGCACAAAAATCCCTCCTACGTAATTCGGAACCCAGTATAATCAGGTTCTGTTCTGCAGAATCTCGATGAGTCGGGTTTGTGTCTTGTCTCATGTCTAGTTTCAGTCTTCCCTTGGTGTGTGTGTGTGCGCGCGCGCGCAGTACATATTATGGAATGAATGGTAGCCGCTGTTTCGATTCCGGTTTGTTTCTCAGAGTTCGATTCTCAGGAAAATCTCTCAGGGCTCTCGGTAACAGGAAACACGACACTAATAATTTTCGTTAACTGGAAGTCGATCAACTCCAGCAATGGACCGGAATTTCATTTTCCGGGAGGTCTTTATTTTCTATCAATGGCATGACCGCACCAGAGAGCTTCAGCTTCTCATCTAGCAGCCTGAGAATGTCAGCACGCCCAGAGTTCATAGCATGTAGCAGAGTCCTTGATGCGTTTGGCGGAATCGGTTTTAGTAATAGCTGTTAAGTTCATCCAATATATTCGCTGTTGAACACGAGAACTTGAATATTACATCGGGAGTGATTGAATTATCGTTACTGTTATCGCTACTTAATTAATAAAAGAATGTGTCTACCTAATAATTTAATTGATAATTTTGTAAAATATTAAAAATTTATTAGCAAGACGTCATCAAATACCCACAACAACGTCAACGACAATAATAATAATAGACATCGTCTTACTCAAAAACCCTAACACCACCCGTCTTCCAAAGGACCATCTCCCGCCAACTTCTGCTTGACAGCACCCGACCCACCGCTGATCTCCTGAGAGTGAGGGCGCCAAAACTACGACTGGCAGGAACAAGGGAACGGAGAGGCGCTTGGTGAGGAAAGCTGAAAGTGAGCACGATTTGCGTGGGCATGGAATCATCAGTCGATCAGGACCAACAATGGCTCCTCAATTGCCTTTCTGCAACTCTCGACCCCAACCACGAAGTCCGCACCTTCGCTGAAGCCTCGCTTCACCAAGCTTCTTTGCAACCCGGTAGCTAAAGATATCTGCTTACTTACCCCTCTTCTTTCTTTGGCTGGGAATCAGAAAGAAATGCTCAATGCTGTGACCGATTTGCAGTGTGATTTCTGATTTGTCAGCATAAAAAAAACATGTTTTTAAAATCTTGTGGTGCCCAGTTGGGAGATGAGATGCGCCGTGTCTGTGGGCATGTCAAATCTCAAGAAAATTTGCTTTGCAAGGGGCGAAAAGAGCAAAAGGAACTCTCTGCTGTCATTTTCCTTTCGTTTTTCTTTTTTGCTCAGCAATGCATATAGTTTCCTATTATAAGGTGTTGGATTCTTATAGTGCATTGGAGGAGTAATTAATCTGGCATACGAATGATTCAGAGGATCTTTAGATAATAATCTTATTGGATGAAAATCTTATTCTTTGCGAGAGGAGGATAAAAATTTATCTTTATAGTATTAACTACAGGGTTTCTAGCAGCATAGCGCTAGGCAAGATTTTAAGATGTCTGCTGCTTACTGTCTTGGTCAGCTTCCTCAATTTTCATCTCAATTTTTGCGACTTAATTTCCTCTGTGGAAGCAGAGTATGTTCTATTCTTCTTTGAAACAGTCTTGTATCTTTTGTGATATTGAAAGCATGATAAGCTTGCACATTAACTGTACAGTGAGGCCAAACTGTTAGCAAGTAAACATCTTTTGTGCTACTTAACGTGAGTAATGGGTGACTGGTTGCAGAAACCATTAGTTGGTCATTTTTCTTGTCTAGATTCTTCTTATTTTGAATGGATGAAATGCAATGTATATCACCTTTTCTGTGCAAGTCATGGTGAATGTTGTGTGCAGCTTGTAAAGAGGGAGATTATTGATTGTTTTTTCAATCTGTTTTAAGGTTTTGGAAGTGCATTGTCCAGGGTTGCTGCAAATAGGGAACTCCCATTTGGGTTGCGCCAGATATCCTTTTACTAATCAAGGCCTTTACTTCATACTGCTGAAGTTTCTACTGTTATCTTGTTGTTTGTCATTGTCTTGGCTTTCACACTGTTGCTTAAATTTGCTGGACTTACATTTATTACTTGGATTGGATTGCCTATTGTCATTGCACCCACCACTTCATTCTAACATCTGAGAAATGAATATCCTTACACTGAAGAGGATCTGCATCAAGCCAATATTATATTTACATCACCTTCAGTATTTTATTTGTAAGACTTAACATGCTAGTACCTTGCTGCGGTTCTTTTAAAGCAGTTTATCAAAAAACACTGGCAGGAAGGAGAGGACTCTTTTGAGGAACCTGCTGTTTCAAGTGATGAAAAGGTAATCTTTGCGAAATTAGAATCATCTGATATTTGCCGCTACACCCATTCGCAGTCCCTTTTTTTTTGGTTAATTTCATTTGCATCTATATGATCTCCAAACTCATTCACATTCTCTTTCTGTTTAAAAATATCAGGCTGTTAGCCGCACTTTATCTGTAACTTACTCCCTGATTGTTGATTTAGGGATTATCATTATAGCTTGGTTATGATAGTACTCCCAATAAAGAAGCTGAGCTAAGTTGCTTCAATTATAGTTGTGAATTGTGATATGATCTATTATGGGCTCATATCCAGGCAGTTATTCGCAAATATCTTTTGCTGTCACTGGATGATTCTCATCGAAAAATATGCACTGCCACTAGCATAGCTATAGCAGCAATTGCAGTATATGATTGGCCTGAAGATTGGCCTGACTTATTGCCGCACCTTGTGAAGTTGATCAAAGATCAAACTAACATGAATGGTGGTAAGTATTCAAAACTGTTTCCTCCCTTGCTTCCCTTTTAACTTTTTATGTGAATCTTGTCTTTGAGTTTAGTATTGTTTGTTTGCGGGGAGTTTTAGGAATATGTATACCTTCTATAACAAAAGACTCTCTTAATCCATAGACTTATATGCCAATCTCCTGTAATCAGTGTCTGTCCTGAAATTATATTTCGACAACTTTTTCATTCCATTCCTGGATATCCCTGATTGAGCTCAATTAGACTTCATTTTTTGGTATCCCTTGTTTCTTTTCATTGGAATGACTAGTCGGTTTGATTAATTCTCTCTTACACCATATAAAAGAAGGGGATCTTTCATATGGCAATTTTATAATATCAAATTTTTTAACTTCTAATACTGTAAAAACCGAGTAACATTATCTACTGTACATTGTAGTTCAAGGGGCTTTAAAATGTCTGGCGCTTTTGTCTGGTGATCTTGACGATGCAACAGTCCCGCAGTTAGTGCCTTTTCTGTTCCCATGCTTGCATGAGATTGTATCTTCTTCTCAGGTTTGTCTACATCATTTTATTTACCATATCTATTGATGGCAATGACCTACCTTTCTGGTCCTGAATGTGAAGGAACTGTGCATATGAATAGGGTTATGGTGGCTTTATGTGCATGTGAGAGCACACAAGCTTGTGCATTATAGACTTCTGTGGCCACATGTTTCAACTAAGTTGATTAAAGATTCTACTTTGATGAATAGCCCAATCATCGTGGCTTGAATTGCTTGAGTAAGCATCAGACCTATTTGGGAGAGGTGTAAGAAGGGAGCTGCTTTATTTATTGCTGTGAATTTTCTAATAATTTTCATGAGCAAGACTAATCAGCTTTCAGCCTTCACTTGGAAAATTTTTCTTGGTATGGAGTGCGTAAGTTTTCCCTAAAAGGTTGATTGCTACAACAGTATTTTCTTTGCTTTTCACCACTTTGTTAAGATATTCATATTTTGTTAATGACTATAAAAAAAAAAGAGGTGTTTGTACTCTTCAGAAGTTGCTTCCATACATTTGAGGTGTTTAAATGTCCAAGCTTTGCATTAAATGTCTTCTGGTGACTATAGTTATGCAAATTCATGCTTTCGAAGGAAATGATGAGGTGTAATCAGCTGATAATTACTGATTAGAACTTTTTTTTAACTGTTTGCGGTACTTCTTGTAGATCTATGATAAATATCTCAGAGCTAAAGCGCTTTCTATTGTTTATTCCTGCATCTCGCTGCTCGGGGCGGTTAGTGGTGTATTCAAGGTAATATCTTTGGGATTTCTCCACTTCATGGAGTGTGCTAGGCTATTTTTAGGACATGAAAGAATAAACTGATTAAATGTGCTTCATTTTAGAGTCAAGCAAGTGGAATTGTAAAGTCAATTCTTAACCCCTGGATAAATGAGTTCGGTACAATCTTAAAGGAACCAGTACCATCGGAAGACCCTGATGATTGGAGTGTTAGAATGGAGGTAAGAATAGTTTAGAACAAGTTTCATAGCCCTGTTCTTGCTATTTCCTGCTGTTTAGAGAGGGTACTTCAAGTTAAAGGTGATAACTCTTTTTGCTACCAGGTACTAAAATGTTTAAATCAGCTCATTCAGAATTTCCCTAGCCTCATTCATGGTGAATTTACTGGTAAATTTTATCATGCCAGATTTGATTGAAATTCTTATATTTAAGAATTCATTTTTATGTCTTGATAATTCATATCCTGTATTTCTACCTCTGTAGTTATCATGGGCCCGGTTTGGCAAACATTTATATCGTCTCTTCGGGTCTACATTCGATCATCAGTGGAAGGCATTGAGGATCCATTTGAGGAACGATATGACTCTGATGGTGCGGAGATGGGCCTTGATTCATTTGTCATCCAGGTGAACTGTATCTGACATTTTAAGTTAAAACTAATATAACAAGAAGCAATGTAACAAGAAGCAATGGTAGTCACTATCAAATCAATGCACGTGCTACCCTAGAAATCTCTCTTACTTCTTACTGCTAATTATTTAATTAATGTCACCAACAGAGAGACTTGAATAGAGGTCATGTTGGTGCTAGTCTTTTCTTTTAATGTGCATTGTAGCTTTATGGTAAATGTTTTAGTTTCACGGATTTTCTGGTGAAGGCATCTTTGTTATATTTGATTTTCTGGCCCTTTTACTGAATTGAGAACGATGAGTAACTTTCAACTTGTCTAAGCTAAAACACCAAATTACCTTTTTGAGCTAGTATCTTAGCACTTATCGTTTGAGTTATAGCTACATAATCCAGGCAGGTAATCTCTTTAAAATTATCGCAGCAAGCTGCTGGAGTTTCTGTGCTATTTAAAGTTGAATTCATCTTACTAAAGAGATTTTCTCGTTGTTGCAATCAAAAAGTGAATCTGGATTCCAAAGTATAAATGTATAAATAAATTTAAATTAATGCAAATTAAAGAATGGATTTTAATATTGGGAATGAAAAGAATTTAGACTGCTGAATTGGTGTATGTGATATAACTGCCTATAATACCCATAAAAGGTTAGCTTCTCGTTTCATGATGGCACTGTTGGTTCTGGCTCCAAATTTCCATCATTTATGTGTCCTCGTGGATTAAATTTGATCTTACAGTTTCTGATTATCTATGATTGTACAGATGTTTGAATTTTTGTTGACTGTTGTGGGCAACTTAAAGTTTGTCAAGGTTTGCAATCTGAACCTTGTTACTGTTTCAACAGAGTTTTCCTCCCCTATTTCTAGATTGTTTCATTTCATATTTCTGAGAAATTGTTTATCTAGGTTATAATGGCTCATGCGAAGGAGTTGGTATATTACACGATTGCTTTTCTGCAAATGACTGAGCAGCAGGTCATGTCGTCTTTTTTCCCATTTGCCTCTGTCTGATGCTTTTAAAACATAGAAATTCTTTGCTGCACTTGTCCATTAGCCTTTATATACTTTTGAACTTTATACAATCCACTACTTAGAGAAAGCCGCATATATAAAATCAAAATAATTAAGCATGGAAAGCACATTTTCGAAGGCAAACTTGCTCTTTCGTAAAATTGATCCTGAAAGTCTGATGTTTTACTGTTAGAATTTATATACTCCAAGTTGTGCCTACCCCACCATGCAGGGAAGGAAAAAGGGTAAAAGACAAAGGATACATGCATAGCATGTCCTTAAATATAACTTTAAAAAACAAAGTTGGTGGATGAAGCCCAATGCATTCTAATGGCTTATTACACCCTTTTTTTAATGCTTTTTATCATCTTATTTGATTTATCTTTGTATTGATGCACTTCCTCACCCTACTTTCATCTAGGCTAATACCTGGTCTGTCAATGCCAATGAGTTTGTCGCCAATGAGGATGATCTTACTTATAGCTGCCGTGTTTCTGGCAAGTATTCTAACCTATTCTTAATTGAAATCTTTTATGTTTGGTAATAGATTTCTCGCAGTAATTTCAAGCTCATAAAAAACTCATAAGTAAAAATTATAACTAGATCGGTGAAATCCTACTACGAGAGACTCATACCGATGAGGTGGGTGGAGACTTTCCATGGCCACAAGTGTGGCAAAAAGGGGTTCCAACAAAAGTCTGTTTCTTTACATGGGAAGCAGTTTGGGGCAAAGTCCTCACGATAGATAACTTGAAGAGAAGAGGAAAGGTGTTGGTTAATCGATGCTTCCTTTGCAAAGGGGAGGAAGAATCCATTAACCATATGCTTTTACATTGTCGATGGACCCGGGGGCTGTGGAAGGCAGCATACAGGAGCACAGGGATCAGCTGGGTGCAAGCAAGCACGGTGAAGGAGGAACTAAGTGCTTGGAATGGGATAGGGGCTTCCCACAGAAAGAATACTCTAGTTAGACTAATTCCCTTTTCCATTTTTTGGTTTACTTGGAAGGAAAGAAATAGGAGAGCATTCGAAGGGATAGAGACATGGGAAAGACTAGCAATAGATAGATGGGAAAGAGAGTTAAACTTTTGGCATACAGGGGTGTATAGGGACAGGGAATTGGGTTGTGTGAACATGACGCTTTTTGATTGACGTGTTACACGACCTTATGTAAACGACCATACCTTTTGTAACTATTTGCACCTACTTGGTGCTTAGTAATATAATCATTTATTTAACGATAAAAAAAAAAATTATAACTAGAATATTATGTAAAATCAATTTTCTCCAAAGTTGATGAACCTTTTTGTACAGCCTTAAACCCCATCGGTATATGCTTTTGCACCTTCTTGGTGCATTATCAATGGAAATTTTACTTAACACTAAAAGAAAAACCATTTTTCCCTATATTCGGCCCTTCCATGTCCAACAACATAAAGTATGAGTGCAGTGGTCTATCTTGAAACTTTCATTAGGATTTACTTGTCTAGCAAGCATATTCATCTCTTTTCTGTAGGCGCACTTTTGTTGGAAGAATTGGTTAATTCTTGTGGTGAAGACGCTATTGATGCAATTGTGGAGTCAACTGAAAGACGATGCATGGAGTCTCAACAAGAAAAGGATGCTGGCTCTACTGTTTGGTGGAGGGTAAGGACAGAGATTATTTGTTCTTCTGCTCTTATTTACTGTCTTAACACATATAATTCATTGCAGAACTTATCAGTTGGTTGAAATGCAAGATGGATATGATTTCCTTGCTCATCACGATTAAAAGCTTACCATATCAAATTCTTGTTGATGGAAAATTTCAGATGCGGGAGGCTGCACTATTTGCTTTGTCTTCGATTTCAGAACACATACTCGAAGACGAGGTTTGTGCACTCATGCTAAATCAACATTTTTAGCACCAAGAATTGTGTATGGCTTTCTAAAATCTTCTTTCCGCTTACTTATCATTGTCCAACACTTTCTATTTTTATTACAGGTTTTTGGTAGGAAGGTGGGAAGACTAATAGAGCAAATGGTCACGGAGGACATAAAAGCAGGTGAACAGCATGTGATGACTTCTTTGGACATTAGGTTTGCTCTCTTCTAATGGGAAAAAACATGTTTCAGATTACCTCTCTTTGTTTTTTTACAGGATTACATGAATATCCTTTTCTGTTCGCGCGCATGTTTGCCTCAGTCGGGAAGTTTGCCTCTGTGGTAGTTACCTTTCTTACCTTAGTTTCAGGCCATGCTGCTTGCTATTGCTTCTTACTTGTTTCTAACAACATTCAGATAAACCTCGGAATTCGGGAGGATTTTCTATGTTCAGCAATCAAAGCTGTTAGCTCAGATGTGTATGTGCTTATACCCCCTCAATATTTGGATCATAGTTGAACGTTGAATCTGTATGCATAACTTTAATTACTACTAATAGGCCTGCACCTGTCAAAGTTGGAGCCTGCCAAGCCCTTTCCCAGCTCCTTCCCAATGCAAATGAAGGAACAATCCTACCTCATATAATGGAATTGTTTTCCTCATTAACAGGTCTTCTGGGTCAGGTGACTGATAAACATTATGATTTTCTTGCATGCTCTTTCAATTGATAAATAGTAATTTGCTGTTCACTTCTGTTTTTGCTTGGCAGGCATCTGATGAGACATTGCACATGGTACTGGAAACAATGCATGCAGCAGTTACAGTAGGTAAGCAAAATTGTGTGATTCTCTATTCATTATAAGTAGTATGTTTCTTTTCTTTTCTGTGCTGTTCTACAGTACCGTTATCCTTGTTTATCCTTTTGTTTTGGCTTTTGATATAGGTTGCAAAGCATCTGCAGCTATAGAGCCTGTTGTTTCTCCTGTAATTCTGAATGCGTGGGCATCTCATGTTTCTGATCCATTTATCAGCAGTGATGCGATTGAGATTCTGGAGGTAACATGTCAAAAATTATGAGAAAAATCTCACTTTCCACTTTCTTTTATTTTCTTTTAATTCTCTCTCTGTCTTTCATTAAACTTTCCTGGATTGGATTGTTTGCTTAGTGGACAACTGTGACTGGTCTTCTTGTACTTACTAATGCTCCGTGGTTGTAGAAGCCTTTTGTCAAGCTATTGTTGTTACTCTGTATTAACATATTTTGCAGTTTTTTCACGCACCAAGATTAATAAACTGCAGGGTGTTTCCAGCACTTAAGAGATTAAACATTTTGTCCAGATTATTTGTGTTCAATTATTGACTTCCAGTTATTAGAGTACATTGCATAGGGTTTAGACATGAAGATTTCAGGTTCTGGAATTTTACTCAATACCTGTGCAAATATAGTAGGCTTATTTTTAACACAAATTTCAATGCACATTGTCTATGAGTTGAATATTTGCTTCTCTGGAGGAATATTTGCATCAATTTGTTAATGTTTCTGTTTGACCAGGCAATTAAGAATGCTCCAGGTTGTTTGCACTCTTTGGTATCGCGAGTTCTGCCTTTTGTTGGACCAATTGTAAATATGGTACAACTCTTCACAAATTTATTTTATTTTTAGGATTTGGTATTCCTCTTTATTTTACTGGCTAACATGATGTGTCTCGATGGTCATATCAGCCCCAAGAGCAGCCTGATGGGTTGGTTGCTGGATCTTTGGATCTATTGACCATGCTCTTGAAGGTAAGTTTTGACCCATCTTTTATTTTTTCTTTTTCTCTCCTTGGAGATCTTATAAATTGATCTTATTTGCTAGCCTTTTGCAGAATGCTCCCACTGATGTTGTGAAAACAATACATGAAGTGTGTTTCCACCCAGTCATCTGTATAACTCTACAGAGCGAAGACCATGGGGAACTTCAGGTTTTTTTGAATTACTTATTTTGGTTATGGGAGTAATTTTGGTATTAAAATAAATCCCATTATTGTGTTTCTAATTGACTTTTATTATGAATGTACTAGAATGCAACAGAATGCTTAGCAGCTTTTGTAGCTGGAGGAAGACAAGAAATGCTTGCTTGGGGTGGTGATTCTGGGTTTACAATGCGATGCTTGCTTGATGTGGCATCCAGGTATTTTTTTTTTCCTGAAAATTTTGTTAGAGGTGACTGAAATATATTTATATATGGATAACAAATTGCGAGGAGATTTACATATTGCTCGAACAAGATAAAAACTCAAAAAACTTCAAGCCTGTGGTTGGTGAAGTTTGTGATATTTATAAGATGCTGGTTGATTACTCTCTAGTAAGATACAAATTACTATATATGCTTCTAAGATAGCATCTGAGTGGAATGGTTTTGGTAGTTTGTGACATGCTTCATTAGATGACCTTAAAACTTCTCATAGCCAAGGATTCCTCTTATTCGCTGGAATGACACTTTAATCTATGTTCAAGCTGAAGTTCTTTTTCATTTTGGGTCAAGCATAAGGCTGTAAGCTGAAGTTCATTCTTTCAATTTTCAGTGCACCAAATGGGTTCAGCATTTTCTTATTATACTTAACAATGAATTAAAGTCATAAGAATTTTCATTAGATTTTTTACTTTTCGATTCTCTATTTTTATCTTTCTTAGGGCAGTATACCTTCATAATGGATGAAATTTTATGAACGAAGTTAAATTACAGGCTTCTGGACCCGACTCTAGAAAGTTCAGGATCTTTCTTTGTTGGGACCTACATTCTGCAACTTATCCTGCATCTGCCATCACAAATGGCCCAGCATATCTGGGATCTGGCCGCTGCTCTTGTTAGGCGCATGCAATCTGCTCAGATATCTGGACTTAGAAGTTCATTGCTTCTGATTTTCGCTCGATTGGTACTTCCTTGGTTTCTCTAGAGATTATTCTAATACAGCGGTCTCTCTTGCCTGATATTGGACAAATGATTCGATCAATATTTGAAGGCTGTATTAATTGTAGAGCTACTCGAGGAATTAGATCAATGCCTCAATTGATCGTATGACTTTTTTATGGGTTGTCTTTGGTGTCTCATCTTACTATTTCATCTTGGCATTGCTATTCCTGTAATGACTATGTTATGAAGCAGCATATTGATTATCGTTTCTTGGGAAACGCTGTAGGTTCATGTGAGTGTACCAAACGTGGAAAAATTTGTCAACTTGATGACAAATGTCCCTGCTGTAGGTTATGAGAACGCCTTTGTTTATGTGATGTTAGAATGGACTAAGCAGCAAGGTGAGCTCACAATGGTACATTGCCTTTTTTGCTGAATGCGGTTTTTTGCTGAATTTTCTGTCCTTAAATATACTCAAGCCTAGGAAAATGTATCTAGAGTGCTTTTCAAGTTGAAGTCCCTTGAATCAATTACTTTCTGCCTCAGCAAATGAGGCCCTTCGGAAGACCTTTGGGACTTTGGGGCCAGATTAACAAATTCCATTACTTTGGGGGAAGTGTCATTTTTCGAAATATTTCCATTCAAATTGAGAATTCGTGTTTTTTTTTTTTTTGTTGGCGTGATGTAGAAAGAATGCTACAACCATCAATTGGAGTAAAAATTTCCTGATTTGAATAAAGGGATTGGAGGGGTATTACATTTCTCTCAGAGAACTGGGGAGGAAGTGCGAGGACGGGAGAAACAAGTGGCTTATATATTATATACTCAAATCACTTGAACATTTTTTCAGATGTCTCTCCATTCCAGCTTTCCTTGGATACTTTTGCCCAATTCTCCTTTGAGTTTTTAGCCATATATATTCCTGATATTACTTGTCAACCTATCCAATGCAGGGGAAATTCAGGGATCATATCAAATCAAAGTGACGACAACTGCTTTGGCTCTTCTACTATCAACAAAGCACCCTGAGCTGGAGAAAATTAATGTTCAGGGCCACCTAATTGAGGTAATTGGTATTTCTACTTTGTTCACATGCATGTACATACTATTTGCATCTTTTATATGTATTTGTATAGTGTATCATTTTGTTCTAACAATTTCTTCTTTACTTGAGGAGTCTGCTGCTGGGATAACCACACGATCAAAGGCCAAATTGGCTCCAGATCGGTGGACAGTGATGCCACTGCCTCAAAAGGTAGTTTTTTTTATTGTGATTATCATAACTTCATGGATAATTTTTGTGGGTTGCATGACCATTTTATGCTACTGCCATTGGACTGCAGATATTAGCTTTGCTTGCCGATGCATTGATCGAGATTCGAGAGCAAGTTCCAGGCGTGGATAATGAGGTAAAATTTCTCATCTCCATAGAAGTTGCTGCCTGAATGGGAGATTGACTTTGAACTTCTTTCTGTTAGGAGGATTCTGATTGGGAAGAAATTGAGGCAGTGGACAGTGAGAAGGATGGAGAGTTTCTATATTCCACTGGTGCCATGCCATCGGGCAGGCCAGGATATGAACATCTTGAGGCAATGGCAAGAGCATTTGATCGGGTGTGTAGCGGGGAACACAGTTTCTGTCTTCTCTCTTTATAATCGGCAACACATTTCAATAGTACCAATGTGTATCTCTGACCCGTCCTTGTGGCATTATGAATTACTAGGATGATGGAGACGAAGACAGTCTCTCAAGCATCTCTGCAGACCCTATTAATGAGGTGCTATGCTGCTCTGACCCTTGTGTTCATATCTTCATATTATCGTATATGCAGAAGGATTTCTGTCTTACAACTTGCTTCTGTTCTGTCCTGTAGATTAATCTGTCAAATTATCTTGTCGACTTCCTTGTGAAGTTTTCTGAGACCAACAGAGATCTGCTTCATCGTCTCCTCCAGGTTTAAGATCGGTTCTTATCGGCAGTTATCAACTCTGTTTCCCTTGTGGCAATATCTCTTAAATTATCTCTCTTTTTAGATTTTGATGGATCGGTTGCTAATGTCAACAGAATCTCACACATGCTCAAAGAAATGCAATCCAGGCGGTATTGAGTCGATAACAACTCTCAGTTTGATTCTTCATTTTGGAAGCCAGACTTCTCAGGACCTAAGAGCAAGAGGTTGTATGAGTGAAGAGTTTTCTTCTTCAACCTTTTAAGTTATTGGGGGTTCGGTTTTGCGCGGCCCCCTACCCGGCTTTGGCTTTATTTTCAAGAAACATCGGTGTGTATAGAGCTTCGAATTTTGGTTATTGAATTGGTTTCTTCTTACTGTTGCATCTAAAAGACATGGAAGGAATGCCAACAAGCCTTTTCCATGTGATGCTTTCATGTCTAAGAGAACATCTGGGGCCATGCATTATAGCGTTTAACCTCAAAAGCAAGCGAAACATGACTCTCATTTACCGACATTGGCCTATTACTCAGAGAGTAAGTCTCGTGTTCGATTCTTACAAACAAAGAAAGTTTACGATTGTGAAAGTTTTACTATTCAGTAGTCAATTTGAGTTGAATGTATCCTGAACTAGTCGGAGTTCAGTAGGCTTTCTGAGTATTGAGTAGCATGGGCAGAAAAGACAAAACATGATTCCTTTGTGCCTGCCTGCACTACGCATGAATTGTGTTTCAGCCTTTCAGCTATTTTGTCTGGTCTCTACGGAAAAGGTGGCAGGCTTCTCTTCCCATTCTGGGACTATAAATACACCAGCACCTTGCCACAAGCCTTAGAATCAAAGCAGGCATAGCAAGACCCAGAACTCGGCGATTCGGGTGGAGAAGGAAGCACAACACTTGGAGTGGTCCAAGACACAATAAATAGACATAAGCGTCGACCGTGTCAAAGCCGCCAAGGACCAGCTCTGGTTCCTTGCCGTTATCAATGGTATCCCTAGCCCTTACAGTGGCCTGGCTCTTGATCAGGCAATGTATAGGTAAAAAGCATGACGATCCTTACAACCAAGCCAGCAATAGTCATTCACTTGTTCAGGTAAAAATATTGCAGGCTTCCATTGCTAGCAAAACATGCTGATTTCCCAGTCTCGGTAGAGCCCTTGGTCGTGTGTCATGGGGCCAAGGGCGCTACTCGAACACTACTCGAATACCCTGACTACCGCTAGGCGTCAACAGCTCTCTCTGTCGACCAGCCAACAAAATCCGCACAACCGAGGCTCACGAGCCTAGAGACGATCAAGTAACACAAGTAGGGGTTGAGACAAAAAGTATCTTGTATTATCTCACAACAAGTTATAAAAACCCAACGTTATAAAACTCTGATCGAGTATATGCCTCGCAGCACCAACTGCTTACACTCCCCACTCGATCCTCACAATAGGCTCAGCACCTACACTCTTCTCACAGTGTTTCTCTCGTGCTCTCTCTTGCCTGAATGTGAATTCTGAAGTGAATGACTCAAATGAGAGCCCACGCCTATTTATACATGAAGCCCAACAATCAAATAAGTCAAACAATCTAGACTTTCCCTAATGACAAGTCTATACAAGGCAGTTGACCAATCTCTATCAAGACTTTCCATGTGTGCCGGGAATATTCTCCTCCTGAGATTCCTCTTGCCATGTTGGATCCCTGCCCCTCGCAAGTTTCCTGATCTGGCACACCCGTCTTCCATAGATACGGCTGATTCTCCTCCTAAGAATCCGCTTGCCCTGTTGGATCGCCCGATCCTTGGTCAACTTCCATATCTGGCTTGATTGACTTTCATAAGTGGCTTCTAGGCGTATCCATGATTGCCTCCCCCAATCATGGATTGATTGGATCCATGCCATGATTCTCGCTGCTCCGAATAAGGCAGATTGTGATCCAGGGACTTGATTGATCTTTCCCTCGTGGCCCGCATTTGCTCCAAGGAACGCTACTCAAGCGCTCCATGGCATCCGTAGCATGTATCCCGGGGATAGCCTCTGAGCTTCATCGCTTCCCGGGTACTAGCAACCACAGGTATGATCGAGAACCCGTCTCATGCTAAAGCACCATCACAGTGCCTTGCTGGAATAGTCATGCGCATCGCAATCCAATGCCTCGACACTTAGTCGATAACGTGCCCACCCAGCACGTTGCCCGCTACCACAGCCAGAGGCATGCTCGTGGTAGGCGGGTATGGGATACCACTCTAGGGGTCTAACATCGTGCCTCTTGATTGTGAATGGATATGGCACTGCCATCGCCTTAATCCGGTAAAAAGTCCATGAAATGAAATTCAATACTGCTTACTTTTACCTGGAAATTGTGCGATGATCCTTCAGGTTCAGTATAAGATTGACTGTGAGGAGGTATTTGGAAAACTTCTGGACAGTCTAAATGTCTTATCGACCACAAAAGCAACTTGCTCCAAGCATACCGAAGGTATATGGAGCATCTGTATCCGACGGAGCCATACCATGTGAAACTCAGGGGCTACTCTTCTACGAGCATTGTCGGGACTGGCTTAGGAATTCAAAGGAGCACCGAGTATGATCTAGTAGCTGCAGTGAAAAGGGAGAGTTCTTTCTTCCGTAAGGTGAGATTCGAGTGTAATGATGCCTGGTGTTTTGATGCTTTCTCTCCACTAAACTACCATTGATTGATCTGTTTCGGTTATGGGTGATTGATGTTCGTCTTATCAGGTGTCAAAGTCGATAATGAACGATGACCTCGTCCTTAAAGAAGCTGTTGCTGGAAACAGAGCTTTTCTGCACCTGATTAAGAGAAAGAGGGAGAAGTCAATCACAAGCTTTTTCTGTGTTCCGACTGGCGACATTGACCTCATCTGGCATTGGCACCAGATGCATCCCCTTTCTTACAGCAAAGATCTCAAGGCGATACTCGGGAAGATAGAGGACCACAATGACGGAAAGGACTCTTCAAATGGTGGTAAGCTCGAGACTGGCTGAGACTCTCGGGAAACAGTGCTTGAGGGCAACTCCAACTCCTCTATACATTGACCAGGTAGCTTATTGTGAGTCGGAATGTGTGGAAGGCTTCACCGGGGAAGGCTCGGAAGGTTCTGGAAGGTCCATTCTGTGTGCTTCCGAGTTCATGGATGTCATGGTGCAAGCCGAATGCTGTGGCAACTGTGTGGATGGAGGAATGATCTGTCTCCTATACATGCTGCGCTGGTTCAGTCCACGGTCAACATTATCTACTAAATAAATGAGAGATTCAGTGGTTTAAATTTGCAAATACATATCACTATTGATTCCTTATCGAACGAGTCAAAGGAATGACAATCCTTCGTGCCGTCGAGATCCGGGGAGTCTTAATGACTCCTGTGAACGATTGTTTAACCACTGGGCCCAACCTCTTCAAATTTATGCCAGTTCCAAACAAGTTCTTGGGAGTACTTTCTCGGTTAAAAAGGACGTTTATGACTATAGAAGATGATGGGTTGAAGAGGGAAAAAAGGTGTTTGGGATTTACGCCGATTCTTGACTTGACGTTAGAATTTTAAGTCTGATCGCAGTAGAAATAACTGAGAAGTAATATGAGAAACACAAATACAAGATATACATGGTAAAACCCTTACCCGAGGAAAATTTTCACGACATAGAGCAAACAATCTATTAAATCAGAATAAGGGATTGCAACTTCATAAATATTCTCGATCGAGTACCCAAGCCCCCGTTACAGCCCCACTTAGAAAAGAGCCTCAACCCGATCTCTAAATCCAATCTCTCAAGTCTCATGACCTAGCATTACATAGAAGTTTATTGCTTACAAGATTCATCCTCTTACCGCAAGACTATATTCAACCCTATTTATAGGAATATGACACAATAAAAAAAGATCAGATATCTCCTAGAAAATATCACAATTTGATTTAGGATGAGATTACAGAAAATTAAAATATTTCAAATTCAAAATAGAACTTATCTTTTGTCCATGATTTCCACTCATTTGATAGATGTTCGGGTCCCACAGATATCCAACTTGATGCAAGATAATCTCAGCAAAGAGGAAAACGGTAAGTCCAAATGGTGAAAATCGAATTCCGGATCTCTTGCTCTTAGATCATCGTGATATCACCGCACATAGCCTTTCTCGGAATATTGGATCATCATTCAATGAAGATACCAAAACACGTGCAGTTTAGGAAATCACATTCCAGAATTCAGGAGTCGTAATATCACAATCTTTCAAATGAGGAAACTCAAAGATGTAAATTTCATCAATTTCTCATTAGCCGAAGTCGCGCAGGACAGGTAACTTGCCTGTTTAGATTGAGACGAGAACACAGCAATCCGAACAACTCCCGACCGGGTTTCCTTTATTATGTAAACAAAGCTAAGATTGCATTACTCGATCAGTCAGTTTATCCATACATCTTGCAAAGATAGATCAGGACCATGGCTTCACCCGGCCACGGCTCGAAGGAGTTCGGAACAGATATCGTGGCCGTCAGGTGTGCTGGTGGCCTGGTTGCCGTGGGCTACCCGGTTGCAAACCTTCCTCCTCATAATAATGTCCCTCAAGTCCAATCATCAGCCAGCCCGGTGGTGGTGGCCACCACTGATGGTGAGGTTTCAGCCACGAGCCGGACCGGCATTGACCCTGAGTCCGGATCATCGGCCAGAAGAAATATAGCAGTCTACCTTTACTGTCTAATTTTGGTTGCTTCCACTATATCCGTTGCCACTGTAATGATCTTATATCATCGCAATAATCCACCCACGAAGCGCCCGGCCTTCCAAGTCAAGGACTTCGTGGTGTCGAACTTTAGCATATCCGGTCACAGCCCCCGGCTGGCTGCCACCTGGGAAGCCAACCTTACTGTGGTCAATCCGAACCGGAAGCTCGCGCTCAACCTGGAGAACATCCGCAGCTTTGTGTACTACCGAAACCTCAGCGGGCAACTTTCCATGAGCTTGGCAGAGCCACTGCACCTAGGCAAGAACTCCACTGCCTCCATCACCATCAGGAACGACAAGGCCGAACCGGACGCGGAAAAGGCTGCATCGGTGGAGGATATCCAGCAGGAGCTGAGGGACACCGGCAGCGTTAGTTTCAGCCTCGGTATCCACTTCAAGGAAGCATTTGGCAACTACAGGAACGCTGTTGATGTAGCGACCGTGTACTGCGAAGGCCTGAAGGTTGCTGTCCAGTTTTCAGGTGATGTCGGGTTTGGAACTTTATCTGTGCCCACGAGTAATCGAAGCAGTGAAGTTTCATGCAGGATTGCTTATTGCTCGTGGTGGAAAGTCGCCATCAGGAAGACTCTCTACTGCTGAAACAGATCATCATTATTGCTAAGTTTTTGTTAATACAGATCTCTTACATGCCAGTGACTGTTTTTACATCAAGGCTGATCAAGCATATATGAATTTGAAACAACAATTGGTATGAAAGCTTTTATCTTTCTGTGGGCTGACTGGTCTCAAAACTGGATTACTCGGAACTTATTGGACTTCCGAATAGCAGGTGGCGTGCTGACCGAAAAAGAACAGATACTGTGTAGTAGTTTTTTCATGCAATCGATATCTGTATGTACATAAACATTTATACGAGATATATGCGTTGAAAGGTGCGTTTGGAGACCTGAAAGGTTGAATAAAAGGTTCAGTAAAGGATGCCCATCGGACTCTCCATGTTCTCTTTATGTAAGCAGTGGTGATGTTTATAAGTCAATGTGGAACTTTCTCCAAAGACTAGGACTGCTTGCCCGCACACTAAAGTTAGCATACCGAATTTTCTCAAGTTATCAACCTAATATAGGTGCCAGGTTGATGGAAAACCAAATGCCAGATAACCTATACAGTTGCCAATGTTGGGGTTCACATGTTTCCCTGTCCTGTAGTTGGGCATTAGGGAAGCTTCCCTAACCAGTTGGGACCAGTTCCGGTTTCTATTGAAGAGTTTATATGACTTGTTCAGCTTGTTTAGTGATTTCTTCCATGGCAATCTGAAAACAGAACTGGTAAAACATGTAAAGATGTGTTGGATTCCACTTGGCAGAGATCGATCAATCATCTGATGTTTACAGTCTGACTACAGTTAGAACACCGAGAAAGAAAGAGGTACCATTATGGGAGAGCAAAACGAGTCACTGTTAGGTACGGTTTCTTGAAAAAATGATCTTAATGCTTAGCTTTTTATAAGTTTGCCCGGAGCTACCTGGATAAGAACTGGTTCTGATTTCCATTTTTCTTCCTTGATTGAACGAACTACTGGACAAAATTTGCACAAGTTTAACGAATCTGAGGACCAGTGACTAGGATAAATCTACATCATGTTATGTTGCCGGATTCTTGTTCAAAAATGACAAGCACAACGAAATGTTCGGAATCATTCATCTTCATCTGGCTTCCTCACCCCACTTCATGAAAGGGGAGTGGCACTCTCTTGTTGGCCTTGAACTTGTATTATTTAGATGCTCATTCCACAACCTCTCATTTTATTAAAATTTCCATAAGAAAATCTCAAGTGGATTGCTATGGAAACCGGTGGCTATAAATCCGAAAAGAGTTGGCTCCTAAGAGTAAACCTATGGATTTCTTAGTTCCAAGAAGCCATTATCAGATGCTCGAGATTGATATCACACAGCATCTAATCTCCATCCGAGAATCAGTTCTCGAGATCGACATCAAGTCATGGCTCTCTTACATTGGATTTGAATCATTGAAGAATCCGAAAATGCCAGCCAGTTCCCTTTGCAATGTCGGGCCAAAATTGACCGCCTTAACATTACCATGGTAGCAAACTGTGTGAAAGGTTAGTGGTTTCTCAAATTTACCAAGGACAAACTATTTCGTTGATACTGCAGAAGATTTCGAATAAAAAATCTTGAAAGGATTGTGTGATCAGAGGTTAACTGATTCTAATTTTCCTGTTCATTTTCTTCTCTTCATTTACTGAAGAAAAAGAATTATTTACAGGTATATGGACCATGTATCCAATTCAGTACATCAATCAATCATCAGAATAATCTGCACAATGTATCGCCATATTCTTAGCTAAAACAAAGTGCAGCTCAATCCTAGCATCAAATTCTGTCAGCAAATGTTCTGCAAAGTGGGCATCAACCATCTTATTCAGTCTTCCTCATCCACTTCGTGAAAGGGAAGCGGAACTGTTTTGACTGCTCTAAACTTGCCTGCATTGTTTAGATGCTCATTCTCCAACCTGTCCCATTTTAAACAAACATTCCTTAGAACAGGTCTAGTGGATCAGGTTTGCTTTTTCGATAAAGTAAAGTTCTGTCTATGTTAACGAACAACCGGAAAAAAGATCAAGTGGTATTTACCTGAAGTAATTCCAGAGCCCTCTTCTGGTGACTTCAAGTGCTGCCATGAAGAACCCTGTCACTCTGTAGTCAACACTCCCAAAACTTGAATGGAGAACTGTCTGAAGCCAAGCAAGCCTCAAAACCACATTCAGACCCTACAAAAAGAGGGAAACAAGAATCAGAATCGATTCCAAAGGAGTTGAAACGGTCTTCTGAAAATAACATGTTTAAGAATTAAGATTATGCATACAATTGATATGTAGTAGATGAACTTTTGGCGAAGCACAAGTTCGTTCCGGAGCCAAGGATTCTTGGAATTCATTTGGAGCAATCCCCAATCCTTCACAAAATCCCAGTAAAGTTGGTAAACTGTTGCCAAGCTCGAAATAATCACGACAACAGAGAGAAGCCCAACACTCTGTTCCTTTTGGTACGCGAGCTTGGCACCAGCAGCGAACATTGCCGAGACATACTTTCCCAGGTTTATTAGGTGGCTTGTTTTCCCCTCATCGAACCATCTCCGTGCACACTGCAGACCCAACCACAAAAAGGAATCTGTTTAGTTTAGGAAAAAGAATGCACCAAGAACTTCAAGAACATAAAAACAGCAGGAGACACAACCCAATAAACAGGAACAAGTTTTATCAAAAATCAGGAACAGACAAAGTAATCTGATTAATAACATGTAAACGGTGAAGTGACCGATTCTATAAAAGTCGAAACGTGCAGATAAACGAGTCATGTATATATGTTCGTACCTGCATAGATCTCCAGTAGTAAGGTAAGAAGGAAACTGCATAGGCAAGGTCTTGGTAGTGTTTGGTTTTCATGCAGTAGCCATAGTCTTGTGTCTTGAAGCTACCTGTGATGTAGTAACACGCTATGTACTCGAGGTTTTGAAGCATAGGAACCTGCTTGAATTGATAAATCTTTGACAATTAGTAAGGCAATATTTGGAGTAGAAGCTTTCGAGTTAGAAATCTGGTAGACATCATTTACCTGACTGCAGAGTTGGTCAGCCATGAAAAAATCGAGCATGAGAACCTGCAGGGAACTGTGCGACTTAGTTCATGAATTCTTCTTCATCAAGTTTTACTCCATAGGTAACTTCGCATAGAAACTCATGGCTTGCTCAGAAGAATTACCTTATAAAATGGTGCCAGGGCTATGTTCCTTATCACCCGAAGTAACCGAAAGCGACTCGATTTGTAGAAGATGTCAAACGGACATATAAATAGAAGTGTGAAGAGCTGCGTAGAGAATCATGGAGTGAGTCTTCTATTTACTCCGGCAAAAATGCGACAACTTTTGCATGTTATTTGATCTACTTACCATTAAAAGAAAGCCAGGAATAGCTTGAACTTGAGCATACGAGTAACCTTTTGAAAGAAGGGATAAATGAGCAAACATGACACCGACGACAACCGTCATTGAGGCAGTACAGATCAAGAAGACATCTCTGTACTTGAGCTCTTTGGTCGGGGCAAACTCGAAGATAAAACTGTAGTTTATGCGTGTCTTCTTCCATGCGAATATGTTGCATCCATACAAGAACAAGTGCAGAAACAGAAGGCAGAACATGCTGCAAGTGGAGTACATAACTTTCTATTTCAGATTAAAAAAACCAGACGAAACTTTAACTGGCAGTATCATCAAAATGGAAAATGTAAAGCAGATTGAGAGTTATTGCTCGCCTTAGCATGGGGTAGACGGTCTCCATGTAGACCGTCTCGCTTTGCTGTCGTCTGTACATTCCGGTTATACGAGCCATTATGATGTATCCAGCCAACAGTGCTACAAAACAACCCGTGAAAAGCCCTGGATCGCAATAGACTAGCCAACAGTTAGAAAAGTCTACAGACATACAAGTGTTTCCTTACAGTACAGCATAGAACCATCTTGGATCTTAATTAATTCAGACATATATCTGTTGGTACCTACTTAGCATTCAGTAAGTCTTTTTCCAAAGTTACACCCTTACTAAATCCTGTTTAACTTTAAAGTGTACTCCACTCGATTCACGTAGAAATCTTGCACGATTTCCGGTCACATTCGATACACTCTATTGCCAGGTTCTGGTCAGAATCCATGGAATTACTTTTATATAAAAGAAGGGACAATGCAATGGAGTTTATGTAGACGCTTTATTATATCCAGATATTGTTATGCAATGCCATGTTACCGGGTATCAATTTTGTTTTGTCTAGGAAATCCCGAGTTTCTGGGAGAGAAACTTGCCTATGAAAAATGTTTTGCCGTGCGAGTCTTTACGTTGACCGGGCTTGAGGTACTTCATGGCCTTCCTTCGATCTTCCTCTGCAAAGTGCTTGATGAATAGCTCCTCAACTTCGTCTGCCAGAGGCATGACCTGTCATTTCTGACATCCATAAGATAACAGACGACAATAATATCTGTGTACTGAGCACAGAATCTACGACCATATGCCCGGGCACCCCATTTTGTCGGCAAAACTTCTGATAAATTTTCGACAGCAACCGGACATTTTCCTCACCAACAATGATTATCTGAATTGAATACAAGTCGTATTGAGGGGTCTAGTTCGAACCCGGATTACCAGAACTCGTTGAACTTTTGAACAATAGCCGGTGCACAGTTATTACGAGTCATATAGGACAGACAAAGTGACTTCTGCAGTGAGGCGCAAAATGAAGGCTCATTACCTTGTCGGAGCTGTTAAAGTAGGAGCCCTCCACCACTCTCAGATAAATTGGAAGAACTTGTTTTCCAGTGTACTGAGTCAATCAATAAATAGTGCAGAAATTAAGTAAAACAATTCGATAACTTTTGAACGACGGAATGGGACTTGAAGGAAAAGAGAGGCAGCTCGTCACTTACCTTGTCAAACTTCTTCAAAATCTTCACAAAAGCAAGCATGTTCAAGTTCCTGCAAAGATTAATATCGGGATCAAGCTCGGGGAAAGTAGAAAAGCTGTGGAAAGTACAAACACTAGCAAGCATACCTGTAAGTCTCGAGATAGCGCAAACCTTTGTAGAGTTCGATGAAGGCGCCTCTTATCATCTTCTCGGCATGGTGTAGCCTTGATTTGTTGATCTGTACCTTGTTGCCTTCAACTTTCTTCGACGACTGATTGATCAAATCTTCGAAAACCAAGCTGCCGATTGCAGAGAGAGTTCGGGAAGGATTAGTCAGGGGAATGTTGATCTTCAGGTTCTTCCCTTGGCAGTTAAAAGATCTACTCGAGAGCGATCTAAGCATTTTGGGGCCATTTTCTTGGTTCATTCTCATCGATTTTCCAAGCTCACCCGACTTTGCCGGGAATTCCGGGAATTGAATCTCGGGTTTCCCCAAGTCATCAGAGGTTTTCTCAAGCAGTTGTTCTTCTAACACTGTTTCCCTGACACAGTCTTCCTCTGCATCCACAAGAAAATGTTATGAGAAGTTATCAAAATTATTTTCTGATAAAAAGGCAGTTCAAAATATTCCACATCGATTGTCATTCAGTAAACATCGACATTATAGTCAACAGTCCTTAATATTGTTGTTGCCGTTATTGATATTATTGACATCATTGTGATACGACGTACCACTTGAGATGGTGCAAGAAATCGAGGCATCATCTTTGCCATCCTGACTCGAACCACCTTCCCTACTTCCATTTTGTTGCTTCAGAACAGTTTTGAGCTCAATCAGGATCTCCATCTGTTTCTTCAACAATTCTCCTCTCTCCAAGAACTCATTCTCCTTTGTCCTGTAGAACTGGTTCACTTTATTGAGCTGATGGTCCAAGCACGCAAAGAACTCTTTGGCTGCATCGAGATCCTCGAACTGCTCCAACAGCTCCGTCCTGTACATGTCCCCATTGCTCGCCGAGGATGCGAGCTTCCTATGAACCTGCCATAGAAACCCGCATTGCCATGTCACTTGTTATGGACTAACAAAACAACTCTTTGAACTGAGGTTACATTTGATAGTACCATATTGTCAAGGTGCTGTAGAGTTATATAAGTGTAAATACATTGAGAAAGGCTTGGAATATGTACTTGAATGGCTCCATGGTCTCTTTGTTGATGCCTAAACAAAGAGAGTTTCCCGAGAGAGGTGAGCAAGCTGGTCCGGTTTTTGTCCTTCTTTGGGGACTTCTTGTCATGAGTGTTCAGAAGATGGATCTTCTTGAGGTCCTTCTTGAGCTTCCAGTAGTCCACGAACGCGTCCTTCCATTCCGGGACGAGCTGGCCCTCGAACTGCTTCGAGAACTTCACCATCTCCTCAAAAACAGAGTGAAACTCCACAATCGGGCAAACTCGAGGGCCGATGGGCTGCAAGTGTTTCAAGTGAAGCTGAAGGGCATGCTATTTATGGGCATGGAACGAAGGAAGCTGCTGAGTGATGCAAGGGACAGTTGATGGGTACTGATTCTGGGACAGCACATCCTATAATATACTCTTAACGCATTCCAAGAATTTGATCCTGTGTGTGATTCCTTCCCTCAACTTGGACGGGGACGTATTAATGGCGGTGGAGGTTGGCCGGAAAATCACCGGAATTAGTCTAAGGTGAAGCAGATTTCCGGCCAGCATCTATTAGGATGACAACATATATGCATATATATGTACATTTGCGTGTAACTTTTTCAATTGATCACCGAGTTCCGTGCTTGTGGTTCTACTACAAGTGAGTTTGGCAAGGGGAAAAAAAAGGTGAAAAAGTTGATGGTGAAACCCATCATATTTCAATATTTTCTATTTATTTTCTTTCTCATATAAAAAAAAAAAAGGAAAAGAACTGCTGTGAATGCTGATATTTGCCTACTTGGGGCCAATGGAAGTCATTGGCTTAGCCAGCCACACACGAAGGTGGACTCCAACAAGGCCACCGTAGGTTTTCATCAAATACACGACTGACCATGGAATCATTCAATGGTTTAAAACTCACATGCATGTAGTTCGGTAAGGTCGAAATCAGATATTCGAATCCTTTCTACGCACTTATATCGAAACATTTGTACTGAGAAGCTCGTTCTTCATGGATGGGTTTTGGTGGAAACCCACAATGGGTCATGAATAATCTAGTTCAAGCCGGAAAGGCCTACTAAGGACATAGCTCTTCTAAATTGAATTCTCCCAATTCACAGGATTTAAATTCGAGACCTTACTTAAGGTGAAGAGACCCCTCATTACCCAGCCAATCCGCTTCGATGGTTAATCATCCATTTTTCATGTACATTGTTTCTCCATATATCTTTATTAGATTGGATCACGGGCACGTAATCGATTCTCAAGGAAGCAATCGGATTCCATTGAGGTACTTCTGAATAAGATTATTCATCATACCATGCATGTTAATGCTATTAATTTAAGCCTCTAGAGTACAATTTAAATTTCTCTAACTTCCCCGAGGTAAAGTGCGATTAGTCATAATCGAATTCAGAATCTCTTAGTCTCGGATTAACAGTAATATCAGTGCACTAAACTCATTTTCTTTAACATTATTCTACAGCATAGAGAGAGTGCACTAAGGTATATCTCCAAATTAGATTAATGTACCATTGGATAAGATGCAAAGCTATTTAAATGAAATATACTTGCGCTGTTGGGGCACGATGAATTCGCAACATTGCTTAATTCAATTCTGTGCGTTCGGTAAATAACCAAATCTATAATCGTCACAGATTTTCTCGGATGACCTCGTTACGGGACACACATCAAATACACGACTTCTGATTCCGCTTCTTCCCTGGCATATACAGGAAACTTCGATGAATAAATTCCATAAATACGGGCATGATCCTACCTGGGTTTAGGTAATTAATTGTGGGTTATTTTTCGAGGAGAGAATAGATTCCTAGAGAGAGTATGTGCTCAGTGCAATGCAAATGTGGATGCGATCATTAGGTATGGCTGTGGATAAGTCCATGCACTCGGTGGCTACTGACTAATATGGAATGAGAGAACAACTAGTACAACCATACGCATATTATGAAGGTTCCGGGGTTCTATTCCTTGATTGACATTGCATTCGCAAGTCCCACTTGGGGCATCGAAACCGACTTGTCGATGTTTCGGGTGGATTGGCCACTGGCCACTTCTTCATTCAAACTCGGTTAGCCGTTGTTCGACACATATATAATACACGCAAGGGTACATGAGACTGTGACATCTTGTCGAGACTATGGTTGCGGAAAATTGACAGCGAATCTTAGATGTTGTCCGGCTCGGGGTTGGATCTGGGTTGGGTAAATGGGACAGTTCGCAGTTGACCCCCATAGACGTTTTGACTTTGTAAGGAAATTTATGCACAGTTCATAGATTCCCCATGAAATTACCGATCCAAATCCTTGACCAGTACCTGGGTTGGCCCAAAGATCATAAGCACTGCTTCTTGGGTTTTGATATTGTACAGGGTAGATCGATGCACCCGAGACGAGATAGAAGGAAGACGGAAATAGAGGGCACGTAAAATCTCATTATCGAAAAACGGACGTAGTATCTCCAGGTTTTATACTTACCTACCTAAAAGCTGAACTAATTTATAATGATATCAAATTCCCTTATATTCCAAGATTCTTTTTATTAATTTTTCGACGTGAGAATCAATTTCAACATTCACCCTCACAATTATTTTATATTTTAGATTTTTTAATTTATTTGTCCGATGCAGGAATAAATTCGTCGGGTAATGAATATAATTAAAAGATGCAAACGTACATTACTATATTTCCAGCATAGTGGGAGAGATGAGAATTTGATTCTCGGTTAGGTTTGTATATAGTAAATAAATAAGCCTTCATTTTTTTTCCATAAGAATATGCTTTCGATTATTTCATTTGATTAGACGGATATGGTTCAATAATTCCTTATCTTTGGATTTTATAGTCTCATCTGCATGGGTACCATCGTACGCACGCGGCACTTTTTGCAAAGGGTCGATTCCGATTTAAGCATATGCTAAATGTTAGTCCTAACATATTGATTTAGAACAACCTTCAAGAATTTTCTACATTTCTGTTGCCCTAGTTGTGTCTCTTTAAGTAGATAAAAGAAATCTCAGAAACTGTAGTGGAATTTTTTTTTTCTAAGTATATGCTCCACTTCACATCTTTTCTAACTTTTGAGAATAAATGAATTTTTTTTTTATGACGAGGTGTCGCGATCACCCCGCCCCGGGCCCGTGAAAACCCCACAATCCCACGTGCCAGGTAAGTCTACGCTCCCGCGTGTGTGGGCAGCACCCAGGATAGGGAAGCACAATCAACCACCAAACTACCACCCAAGTGGTTGAATGAATGAAATATTTTTAATCCAAAAAGAGAATTAATGGATTATTCCGAAAAAAATGTTCTGGTACAACGACATTTGATCCTGTCTTAAAATTATGAGGTGAACTTAGGTTTTAGTCGTAACCTTTGTTTTGTTATTTAATTTTTTTTTATAAATTTATGAGTCTCTTTTATTTTTAAAAAAATATAATACACACCTTTCAGAAAATATGTAATACATTGATTAATTAGTGGATTCTTGGATGCCCATCGGATGAGGGCGAATATTTCTTACATTTTAATTTAAAAATTATGTCTTTAAATTAATTTTTAAAAATAGTTGCAGATATACCATAACCAAAGGCATTAAAAATTTTGACAAATGAGATAATTTTGTAAATTGAAATTAGAGATATACCCAGTAGAATCAAAACTAATTAGGAATTTATCCGATGTAATAATTTTGTGTAGACCGTAATAAACCTCGGATAATGTTTAGGTGACATATTAAGCAATAAAATTTGATTTGTCATAATTTCATCATTTTGACTCCTTTTTTTTTATATTTACACTGTTAAATTCCTAACTCAACTAGCTTTCTTCGATATAATAATTATGTAGATTCAATAGATTTATCATCTTAAAATATCAATAAAGTTGGAAGATTAATGATGATAATAATTGAGTAATGCTAAAAATTCACATAAAATTAACTAAAATCTACTAATATAACTGTATTACATTGATAATAATTAAATTAATAAATATGAGAATATATCATAAACTCGATTACTTAATACTAATTAATTTACAAAAAATATTATAATAACAATAATTTGTTCGTAAAGTTAGATATTATTACGATTAAAAATCGGGTTTGAATGATGTACGTGAAACCTATAGCATAATACATATTTTAGGTAGGGTTCAATTCATAAAATTAGCGAGTTCGGTGTTTTCTACGTGGCAGCTTACGTCCCTAAACCAGATTATGAAAGTCTGACAAATCTATTCAGATAAGGTCGGAGTGCTAATAAAAGAATTCGATCAGTGACTATTTGATATGCGAGCAAAAGTGTCGATGATTTGGGTCAGATCTCGTACAGAGAAATTAAAGTTACAGCACAATCATACTAGATTCTCCAAAGTTGGAAGGGAATATACTTTTGTTCGACCCCTGATTCCCAACGTTTTCTTTTCTTCTGTTTTTTCGTTTTTAAAATTTTTAAAATTTAAATCCATTTTTTATTGATGGAAAAAGGGAGAAAAAAAAAGGGGAACATACAGACAACAAAAGGCTGTAATAAACATCATTTCCACAAGTAAAAGATTGTAGACAAGGTCCTTTTTTTTTTGGGTAATTCGTGAAAATGTATTTGGGATAGTTTGATGTAAAATTAAGAGGTCGTCGATTCAATTCTTATCTTTGAACTCGTAATCGGGTTGAATTGATGTGAAAGATTTTAAAAGGAGTATAATGATCTAATTTTCTTTTCCTTTTTATTAAGAAAGTTATATAAAAATAATATAATCAATTAATTTAAAAATTTTCCCTTTATTCTAGCATCTTCTCCTTATTAAATAAATCCAAATAATATTATTTTACTGAATAATTTAGGTAGATGTCTTATTATCAGTGCAGTGCTTATCACACCATTTTATTTATATTTTCCGTCTCTTTTAGGCCATAAATACCCTTTATAACCTCAAAAGAAGAAGAAGAAGAAGAAAAAGTTAGATTATTTAGATAGGAATACATGGTCTCCACGAAGGACCGTAAAGGAACCCTACAGACTTGGCTCATTGCGTCTCCATCAACTTGTCCCAACAAGCTAACCCTAAAAGCAAACATGAGAAAGAACATTTTTCTGCTAGCTATTATATAGTGAAAAAAGAAGAAGAAGAAGAAGAAGAAGAAACACGCGTGCTCATAGATGTTGTTGCCCGTACGGGACGTAGCAAACCGGATAAGATCGATTAGGTCGTAATGGTCATACAGATGTGTCCACGGTCGATACTAGCCCGAGTTTTATACTGTAAGAGTTAAATTGCTGTGGTGAAGTTTTACTTGTCAAATATTTTTTTTTTATTAAAAAGGGCAGAAAAGGAAAATTTGTGCCTCTGGATGTCATTGTCTTCAAGTTTTCAGGAAAAGATGAAATTCATCCGAAATGTTACATAATCAAATATCACTTCTAGGGTTACGACTGAGCCATATATCAATCGTATATAAATATATGTGTATATATATCATTCATATGTCACATATATTTCATTATAAGAGCAGCAGTAATAACGATCCAATCGTCCCTCTACGTATCTTGTTCGGATTTTCATATTCGACTAGGAATAGCCATTGAATACTGGTTCGATGAACACGGCACCACCAAATCTTTAGTGTGCAGTTCAAGAAACCGATGTCCATCAAAGATAAAGTCCAAGAAGCACACTTCTACCAAATGTCTCTCTCAGATACGTAGAACGGATTCAAAAATGAGAGCTCAACCTCACGAAATCACATGAGAGTAAATTTTGAATTGATAGAGAACGGTAACTAGAGAACGGCAACAGTGTAACTATTACGAAGTTGAATGAACTCCTGCAAAAGTTGAAAAGGTAAAAGTCCAACTTTCGGCAATTTCAATATATCTTATCATCAATCTCTTCAACTCATTACGCGATGATCTCACTTCCACTCCTGCCTGTTCCCCTTAAAGCTGGTGGAGGATCTACCCCTATGTATCTGTTCGATTAAAAGATCTCACGCGGGGAAGAGACACCGACGATCATTGAAATTTTTCGTTTTGGCTTTTATTATATGTTATCAGATGGTTCGGTGAATCCTGATCGATTTAAGTTCGAGAAGGATCGGTCCATTGTAGTATTAATATATGTATAGGTTGCTTAAAGTATCTCATGCGATGAAGGAAGATACGAAAATTAATGAAGTTTTTTTTTGTGAACACTGCATGGTACGAAAAATTCCAATTTGAGTTTGAGCAGTCGATCTGCTACTATATCAACCCACTAAGACTGAAGGCTTTTAGCTTAGATTTTTTATTCATAATATTCAAATTTTATTTAAGAGTAAAACGAATTTAATTATGAGAAGTAACTAATATTGGTACAAACTTATGGAATTAATTCAACAAGAACCTTTACAAAAAGGTTAAAGAAAAAAGACAACTATGAAATGAAATAAATGAACAAATCATTGGGAAATGGGGCAAGCAAAACACTTTGCTTTTCTACTTCCTTTCCCGTCCTTTTTCATTCCACATTGAATTTGTCCTTTGCATGGGGGTCTCTCCTTGGCCAGCCTCTTCAGGGAGGCTGTCATATATCAAATCGCACAAGAGGCCCACGGAAAGATACGATCGACTCGCTTCTAATCTGAGTAGACAAGGATCCGTTGAATTTTGATAGTTTGTGTAAGTTCAAGATTGGGCTGAGCCCATCTTCCTCGAGAGCCCAAGCTCAATCAGAAGAAAATTACAGAGACAAGAATGGAGGACGCGAGCCAGAGAGATTTATCACAAATTTAACTCAGAAAGATTGATACCATCAGCATCATCCTCTGCAATATCTTTTGTTTCATTGCTACAAAACTCACAACTAAACTCAGGAGGCTTCATACACAAGCACTGATCAATTCTCTTTTCTAACCAGGCTAGCCTCTTCTCGAAGATCAACACTCCCCAGTGCATCAGTCGGATATCGACCTGAGCCACCCTCGCACATGCCCGGAGTAAGATGTAATAATCGGCATGCGCCACGTAAGCCCACGCTCCGTCGTCGCTCTTCCTTTTGTAGTGGAGGTAATCGAGCCTCTTGATTTTCATCCTTGGAGGAATGTACACGAACCGGTTCTCCTCCATGTCTTGTTTCAACCTTCTAATGGCTATATCCCTGTAAGAACCTGCGGGGTCTTGATCTCTGGAGCCTGAGTTCTCATCCTCCGTTGAGAACTCATAAGATTGGTCTGCCTCATCATGCTGCTTCTTGTTTTCTTCCTGAGAATCCCTCTCGCATTTTGCACCATCTCTGGGCCTCTTTCGATTCAAATCTTCAGGAAACTGAGGGTCTTGATCGTCTGCTCTGCCAAAATCCTGGTTAAACAGATTTTAGCAGCACAACTTGGACAGAGTAAAAGGAGTTGGGGAAGTCAGCGGGAATGAAAGATATGAATTACCTTGTTCTTCTGATAAAACTCCCACAACTGTTCTATAGCTTTTTCTTCTTCGTAATCCTCGAAAGATGGTTCCAGCCCAGCAAAGACCACATCCTTGCAGTACTGAAGATAAGTTGGCAAGTCCTTGGAAAACTCTGTCCACAGATTATTACAACATAAAGCCAGATATCAAATTGCTTTCATGGAAAATCCTTTAAAGGAATCAAAGATTGTTATGAAAAGATTACTTACCATAGCTGTGACTGATCTTGTTGTATCTGGCATGGAGCTTCTGTAGAAGCTTCTTAGCATCGAACTCATTGGAATTCTCAATATTCCTATCTGATGTGGAGCTACATTCATCTTCAGACAGGCCCTTCTCCCATACTCCAAAACCATTTATGTTGTAAAGAATCCTGATTGCCACGATTAAGATAGACATAACACAGACACGAGTTGGAAGCCTCTTCTCGC
The DNA here is from genome assembly GCA_037672795.1 of Lagerstroemia speciosa. NCBI lineage: Eukaryota > Viridiplantae > Streptophyta > Magnoliopsida > Myrtales > Lythraceae > Lagerstroemia > Lagerstroemia speciosa. The sequence continues at coordinate 4,390,175 of CM075295.1, forward strand.
TCAAGGAAAGCCAAAGATCAGGTGGCATCGACCATTCCTGTATCAACTGGGCCTGTGGGAGAATTTTGTCCTCAGGAAGAGACAGCTTTTCAAGATACCGAGAGGCTATCCCATAGAAGTTTACTGGAGGCAACTCCAACCCTATGATCTCAGCGATTGAAGCTGCTAGAGATTCCAACTTCTGTGAGGATACTGATTCAGAGGGCCTAAACATGAGACTGGAACTCAAGGGGCAAGCACTAGAGGGTGCCCCAATGTTCTTTTCGATCTCAATAAAGGCAGAAAAGTATGGGAGCTTCCCTTCTATTGACCATTGGACCATATCAGTGGGAAGGATTGGCTCTCTTCCAACATGGCAAGCAAGAAAGGAAATGGCCATGGAGGAGGACAAAGGCAATCTCTTTCTCAAGGACCTGTACCATATTATTACTGCTCGCTGCCCATGCAAGTTGTGAGGTTCAGCTCTAAACTTGGCAGGGGGCCTAGTCTCTTCAGCATCCCCTGCAAATGGATTGTAGAGTGTCCAGTTAAGTATAAAAGTTCAAATTGCCAAATCTGAACATGAGAATAACACATGCTAAACTTGAGAGTTGAGAGAGACATGGGCAAAGCAAAGGAGTTCAAAATTTGAATAATGAAATAGTCATTTATCCTGTTACATACAACTACCCAAGAGAAGAATTGCAGTTCACAAACGGACAGAATAAATATACCATGGATAAACTGTTCGTGAGACCACAGAATTTTCATTCTAGACCAGTAAACATTACTGCTGATTCTCGACGAACCAACCAAAAAGGTTGTCATAGGCAATTCTTTGATCTCAGTACGATAAATATAGGAACTTCCACATAATTTCAATGCTTCTTCACAATGGTCTATATTACACCACAGACAGTCATAATCCTTTTCATTGGCCGTGCTACTAAACTGAAACTGATATAGAGCAGCTAATGGCAGACTAAACATCAGAGCATCCTTGGGCAACTAGTCTAATGACAGTAAGCATTTGAGAACTCTTTTCAACAGCATCAAAGAAACTACTATAGTATACCTTGTCTTTGAGATTCAGAATCGTGAATGGTCTCATCGGCCCAGCCGTCATCAAAAACCCTGGTGGCAGTCACAAACCGGAGCCAAATCGGGCCACAGATCTGGCAAACCAGAGGATTCGCACCGAATTCCTTCACCAGAGCCTCGCACTGAAGCTGCACCATAAGCTGCAATCCCATCACATACCGGATCCTCACCTCATTGTAGTAGTCCTCATAGCTCAGAGACCTCGACCCCACTGAGGGCCCAAAGTCCTCCGGCATTATGGGGCCAATAGAACCCATGACGTCGACGCCAGGGGAGGGGCAGGAGTGATAGTCGTCGGCGTCCAGTTGCTCCTTCTTCGGGGTTTTGGGACTTAGGGTTAGGGTGGACCAGAGCTGGGATTGGGTAGCAAGGGGCTCAGACTTGAAAGCAGAGCCAGTGGGGGCCTGGCGGCGGTGACTGGCTTGGTAGAGAGCACCGCGGTTGGAGTTCTCGATAAAGTCTTCGTCAGCGACGCCAGTGTCGATGATGTCGTCCGCTTGAGAACCGCAATGGACGCAGTAGAAGAAACCATCGGAGCCGTCGGCGAAGCCCACACCGCCGCAAGCCTGGCACATGATGTTCAGAGTCTCGCCCCCTCCTCCCTCCATCGCCAGAATCAGTGAAGCGCAGAAGGCTGACCTCCGGCGTTAAGTGCTGCTCCTTCCCGCTCCCGCGGTTTCACTCTTCGGATCCAAAACGGTTGGTAAAGGTCGGATTTTTATGATGGAGTTTTGGGTGCAAATACTGATTGTTTAGCAAAAAAAAATTGTAAAAAATAGCTTGCTCGAAAATAATTTGTCCAATAACGTTTCTTAGCCGCAGGTTACGTGATTGATAATTCAGCTAAGTCCAGGGTGAAGCCGCATTCCAAGCTCCAGCCGTCAACGCTTCCAAGAACCCTTGCCTCAACTCCGGTAATCTCTTCTCCTATTCATTGATTCGTTTTCGTTCTTGCCACTATGCTCTCTATCTCTGTTTCTTTAACCCATTTCATTCATTTGCGATTCCCACAATTGGTGGAGCTGAGCATGAGAGAGTGGAAGGGTTGAAGCAAATTGGGAGGAAGAACAGACACGACAGCTTGAGACGTGGTCGGGACTTCGAGAGGCTGCGACACCGCAGCTTGAGACGTGGTCGGCACTTCGAAAGGGTTGATGGGTTGCAGCTTGAAGGGCGGATCGCGCCGTTCACCGGAGATCTCGATCGGAGGACGATAGGGGCACCAGGGAGGGAGGCATTCTGATGCTTGAGGCAATCTGAGGAGAAGGGTTCTAGGGATTTTAATTTTTAAACAAAACGCTGCGTTTGAACCGCAACTTGTACTTGTGGTTCTGTCTAAGCGGTATTTTGTGCCTGCGGTTTGGTCCAACTTGACCCGAACTCGTACTACGCACAGAATTATTAAATATAAAGTTTTCGCTCACTTGGTCCATAAACACACAAATCTTCTTCTTCGCTTGTCCTCCTGCTTGCCGCTTCCTCGATGGGATTCGGGTTCCATAATCTCATTCTCGAGGTACATTCGAAGATGGTTGTACGGTTACTTCCCATACAGCAAATGAAGGGGAAGAAAACTGTCTTAAAGTGATCTTGCAGTTCCTGAGAACTATGGCAGTGGAAGAACTAGAGCTTATGCAACCAAATGCTTCAATCAAACTTATGGCAAACATAACATTCATTTATATTATTGTCCACAAGTACCCAAAAGTACCAAAACATATAAAAGTAACAAGCTGTCTGTGCATAAGAGAAGAACTCACCTTAGCTCTCCTGCATAATACAACTCATGTTCTCAAATACTCTATATATCGACTGAGTTTATGTCGACGAGATGAGCTTATTTCTCCGGATGGGAGAATCCTTCCTTAACCAGTATTCCTCATGCCCGCAGCAATCCCATTTATCGTGATGAGCAGTGCGTCCCTGAGCTTGTTATTGTCATCATCCCGTCTCAGCCTCTTCAGAATCTCGACCTGCAACACGTTCATTGGGTTCAAGTAGGGTAACCTGCTCTCGATCAGCCTCCTCAGGCTTCGGTTGTTCTGTGACAGCTTCTCATGGCCGCTGACAATTAGCACAAACTTCTCTGTGGCTAACAGCTCCCTTCTTAGTTCAGCACCGAGCTCCCTCCGGCTTGCAGACACCAGCACCTCATCGTAATGCTTGGCAATGGGAATGTCCGCCTTGCCGAGAACCATCTCAATGAGGTCGATCGTGGACTGGAAGAAAGGCCACTCTTTGTACATAGCCTTCAGGTCTTCCGTGTAACCCTTCTCGCAGGCTCCTCTCAGGCCAGCCCCGACACCAAGCCATGCAGGGAGGACGAACCGTGTCTGGGTCCATGCGAAGACCCAAGGGATGGCTCGAAGTTGCCCAATGCCTGTTGAGCTTTTCCTCCTTGTAGGTCTGCTCCCTATATTGAGGAAGCCAAGCTCAGCCTGAGGAGTTGCCTCATGGAAGTAGGCCAGGAAGTCCGGGTTCTCGTAGACTGTGCTTCGATAATTCTTGCAGCTTAGCTTCGAGATCTCTTCCATTAGGTTCCTCCATTTCAATTCTCGGGGAGGGAGAGGAGGACGTAGGGTTGCAAGGAGGACTGCTGTTGTGTATATCTCGAGCTGTCTGACTGCTGTCTGGTGTATACCGAACTTGGCCTGTACCATCTCACCTTGCTCAGTTGATCGGAGTGTTCCCTGTGAGATTGGATTTCCTAGTCAATCAGCATATTCTTAATGCCTCTAAACTGCCATTTCTACATATATGAAAACTGATATTGAATGGAATGCACAGCATAAAATAACATAATATCACGACTTCCATCGGATTGGACAATGAACTCACCATGACAGAGCCAGGCGGCTGGGATTGAATAGCAAGATATGTCGGGCCTCCACCACGACCTATGCTCCCTCCACGCCCATGAAACAGCGTAACTTTAATACCAAACTGGTTGCACGCTGCAACAACATCCTCTTGAGCCTTGTAGAGTTCCCATGCAGCAGTGAATCTTCCAGCATCTTTACCCGAATCTGAATATCCTACCATAACCTGCAATGATTATATCAGACGACATCGAATTCCGACTCCCTCCCAGACCATGAAGACTAAGACACATTTCTAGGAAGATAAAGCTTGAATTTCACCTCTTGGTGTCCGCTGTGATTTTTTATGATGTGCTCCCTGTACCAATCTATGGACAGTAGCTTCCTTATCACCGAACCAGCTCCCCTCAGGTCCTTCACTGTCTCAAACAGTGGAACAACCCGCAACCTGATCCACGAAGAATACCATGCCAACTTAGAAGTTCAAAAAGCCATTAAGTTGAAAAAGGTCATTGGATAGGCCGGTTCTAAAACCATCGCAGATCCTGCAGATTTATCTAAACCAAATCATGAAGTGACTGGCCATAATTAGACACGATCGTGATGCAAATTACAACTTACGTTCCACCAGGACAGGGTCTTCCCAACTCCCCACTAACAGCAAGGCATGCATCTTTCTGCAAGAGCTCCACAGCGAGAACATCACTCGCCTACAAGTTGCAATCCCACATTTCAATTAGTGCCACTGCAGATTAATGTCCATCCAGCTTAGAGATTCAGAAAAGATAATAGTATTTAGAAGTCCATTGGAGACATATCAGGGAATACATTTGAAGCCATAGAAATCACATAAGCACCAAGGGAAACACTTCCCAGCTCAGCAGCTACATGGAATGTGTCCAGAACTTCTTGGACATCAGGGGGTACCTGGAAAGGCCCAAGAAATGATGCAGATTAAAATCGAAATAAGAGTTTACACTGTCAAATTGCTCTGAAACTCCAGAATTACTTTAAAACTTTAAATTATTCCAGAAATCACATAGGATCCCTATGAACCCTTTCCAATTGCTGAGTTGCTTCCTAATTTCCACAAAATTTCAACTAGTGAAAAATCAAGACAAATATCCATTAACAAGAAAGTAGAAAAATAAATTTTAAAAAATAGTAGTAACTGAAGCCAAATAGATTCCAACATGTACTTTCCATCTCATAGTTAATTTACTTTGCATGGAAAGGCAGGCAAGTTTAGACGGCCACATGAAGAACTCACGACTATGGTATGTGGAACTAGAGGTCTCTTCCCCTTCAACTCTCTCATCAGGAACTCCAGTTTCTTCTCCTCGTCCCACTCGCTGTAGGTACCCATATCAAGATACTTTGTAATAGCGTCAATAGCTTCAGAATGCCTACCAGATTCCTGATTCACAGGAGGGAACATCATTTACTAAGACTTTCACAATTATCCATTATCTAAGAAGGCTCTCAAATTCTAATGCTTAACAATTCACCTACCTGGCGCAAGTCGAGCTTCATTAACACCATCCCAAAAGTAGCAACTCTTCTTATCAGGTCAGCAAGCCTCCCATCAGCAAGCACCCCAGACCCGCTCGATTGCTACAATTAAAAAAAAAAATAAAACTTTAGTCAACCTTAGCTTTTGATCTTTTGTTTTGTGGAAAAGTTGGACCTCAAAGGAAGCATACTCATAGAAACCAAACCGAACTGGATCGGCAGGCTAGACTGGTGTAAACAGGAAATTGAAGCATGGTCAATTCGGACCTTTGAGAAACACAGGTATGCCATTGAAACTCTTGAACTGCCAAATTCATGCTTTGAAACTTTGAATGATATTTATACCATAAAATTTCGAAGTCACAGGTTTGAACATCTGTAATTTAATTATTCACTAAGGCCCTCAACACTTGTTCTAACGGCTAAAACTTAGAAATGGAAGACTGTTACCACTAACCAGAGATTCGTAGCAGAGAAGGAGAGGCTCCAAGAGCTGGTCTGTTGTTTCATAATAATCAAGAGGATCGTATTCACAAGGAAGGTCTTCAAGCAGAAGCTCCAACCTTCTTTGCGTCTTCATAAGCTGGACTCAGCAGATAAACTAAAGTCGCTCAGTATGTCATTGGAGGAACTTAACCATTAACATAACTAGCAGAAGTTCAGTATGGCAGTGTTTTATAAACTCTAATCCTAAAGTGCTGAAATGAGCCATTATGATCACTTACAACCAAATCATACAATACTAATGAATAAGGTTCTTAGAGTCAACAAAGGTCAGTTATCAAGAAGACTAAAGCTGAAGAATAAAATTTGCAGATTTGACCCGAAAAAAGATGCAGAGACATCTAATAGTAGGACCACCAAATGTAAAAGTAGACTACTTTTTATTGAATCTATCTTATAGTATCTCTCAACCCTTTCCTTCCTCATTTTCCATTATTCCTTCCTGGCAAACTTTTAAGTATTTAACCTAATAAATTTCAATAACGCTTAGTTCGAAATTAATGGATGAAGGATTTCTGACTCCATTAGTCCGCTCTTTCCATCCACTTTTCTTCTAAATCAACTCCCATGTAAATTTTCTGAGCACTTGATTAGGCTCTATGATAGCTTGTGTTGTCAACTCTATTTCGGTACAACCTTATCTTTTACGTTGCCAAGCACAATCCTGTAAGGGGCAATCCCAGGACATTGAGGCAGGCTTGGCTCGAGAAGCTTGTGGAAGCTCGATCTTCCTATCTGAGACTCTGCAAATAGCTTCCTCTGAGCGAGGAGTTGACTTGACCCAAAGGCAGAAGATCGTGGAGTCACAGGAGGTTGATACCCATTAGAATTGGATGGACTGCCATTTTCAGCTGGTTTCTGTGAAGAATTCAAAGGGGATCCCTTGACCATGGAAGCCCTTGAATCCTGGGGCAGATGTTTTCAAGGGGATCAGTACACATTAGAAGAAAGTTACATGAAGCAGCACACAATAGTAGAAGAAACAAGACACTCGGAATAAAAGAATGGAAATGTTGGGAACAGGAGTCACCATATAGAACTAGATGATTTATCACAGCAACCCGTTCCATTCACTTTATATTATACCTTATAAACATGGCCAAACATCATATTTGGTGTGAGGGTATGGAGGATATGAAACGTATTCACTGTCATTTCACAAGGTCAAGAATTAGATAGGCTCTTCCCTCGTGTTCCCATTACTTCATACAAAGCATGGTCCAAAATTTACCTGGCGATTCAGCTGCATGTAATCGGTACGAGGAAGTTCCAGTTTTGGATAATTTGATTCACCATCATTGCAGTCTAAAGAAAAGAAGTGAAAAATAAATTCAACAAGTAGTCCAAAATGAAAAACAAACCGGTATTAATGAAAGGATGGTAGGCAGAGGATCATCACATGCATAGGGGCTGAGTCATGTTCATCATATATTATACCTGTGCAAGCGGGCAAGTCAGCTCCAGCAGGAAGTTGTGTTGGAAGAGAGGGAGGTTGATTATGATGGTTCAGCTGATTTCTACCCAAAGGTTGACTCCAACTCTCATGCCGATCCTTTGATGAAGTTTCTGAACAGTGAAACAACGAAGGTCCAATGACATTACTGAGTTAGAAAGAAACACAAGTAATTGAGCCAACATAATTTTTGTCAAAGAAAGTTCATCTATGTAAGCAGGTGGCCTATTGTCAGCAAAAGATTGTGCTGTGATAAACTGGAGTTGTCTAACAAAAATGGTTCTAACCTTTTTCAAGAATTTCATGAGCTAGCCTCAACAGCTTATGGTTGCATCGGTTCATTGACAGTTCAAATCTCAAGCTATCAACTTCCCTGATGTAGAGATCCATTGCCATCCACCTAGAAAGCAGAGCTACATCCCTTGTGACCTGAAGCAGGAAAAGAAGAAGTAAACAGTAGACCAGCCAGCCCAGCAGTCTCCCGGTATTGGAATAATAACCTAATACTATATACGCATACAAACCAGATTTGTTATAAAAATTACTACCTTTTGATTGTACAGGAATATTTAATTATGCAGTTCCCTGGTAACAACCTTGTAAATCGCAGAAATAACAGAAACTCACCTTTGCTGTCACATTAGGATTCCCATCTCTATCACCTCCCATCCAAGACCCGAATTTTATAGGCGTGCAAGTTAAGGGCAGTGCTTGTCCAGTGTGCTGATATTAAATTATGCTGAATTAATTATAAATGAGAAATCCATGAAACACAATGGATTAAACAGATTTCTTTCACATAGATTCGAAGGGCAGTCAAAAAGCAGACCTTCTTCAGGGCATTGCTCACACGACGTAAATAATGAGGGATAGCTCTCCATAGGGACTGCTCCACGATGTTCAGCCCTGAAAAGATTGCAAATATATATATATATATATATAGAGAGAGAGAGAGAGAGAGAGAGAGACCGAGCAATGTGCATTGGGTTCAAAAAATAATGCATGAATTTTATTTTTCCAAAATTGGAGCGTTTACCTGCCTTGGCTTCATCTACTGGGGTTGGTTTGTGGCGCCTGAGCTCGTCCGTTTGCCAAATAGACATTATTTCTCTCATCTAAAAGTATCATGAATGACAAGCAAACCAATAAGGAAACGCATCTATTTCAGATGAGCAGGTTCACATGTAAAACATGCCCCCGTATAAGCAATCAGCACAATTCAGAGTAGTACCAGATCTTCGATGACCATTTCTTTATCTTCATGAGCAAGATCTGGTCTGTCATTATAGTCCAAAAGGTGCTACATGATTGGAAAAGGAAGGGTTAAAAACAGATAGATAGATGAGGAACTAGCTCAAAAGGTACAATTTTCTTGGAAAAATATCAAATATCAGAAGCATCAAAAGACTTACAGCTATCCTTATGTGTTTGTATTGCAAAGTTCGGCGGTTGATCTGAGTAGGATGTGCAGTGAGGACAATTTCAACCTCCTGCAAAAGAGAATCAGTAAACGGAAGAACCCACAACAGATAAGAGGATTACGGAAGCTCCACCAAGAAAGAGCCTGTTCCAGTTAAGGAGACAATAAAGACAGTATAAGGAGAAGTATTGACGAGAAAGGACCTGATTGCAGACCGTCTTATAAAGTTCATCAGGAGATACTCCCCCCTGGACCAGCTGACTGAAAATGTCATCACAGGATTTTGATAGGTAAGTCAAATTTCTAGACCTCCGCACCCTGCAAGAACAAGCAAGACAAATGATCAGTTACATTGATTGTGGATTGATTTGAGAACAGAATCAAATCAAGAAGGAAGGTCAACTCAAAGGTGGAAGAGCAGACCAACATGGCCTTCCAACCCTTCAGTAACTCGCCCAGTTTCAGCAATTTAATGCTGATCCATGTATATAATCTTCACAAATGACTTTCCTTCCCCAAAGTTTAATCTCTAACTAAACAGGAAGAATACAGGGTGAAAACAAATGCCTTTTACAGTTTATGAATGGACAAAAAGAAAAGAGACAAGTTACCGTTTTACCAATTTCCTAGAATGTAATCTTAAAAACTCTTGCCGCATGTTCAATGTTTTCCAAGAAAAAACAGAGCCGAAAGATTCTCCAATAGCAAAGAGACGCACGAGTTCCAGTAATGCGTTTGTAGACTATTAACTAGCAACCCGCCCAAAACCAAGATTCGTCCTTCAAAAACAATATCTATATTAAAACGGAAGCAATAATATTCGCAGCAATAACTCCTTTACCTGTGATGGGTCTCCGCAATACTCATCAGATTAAGGTAGTGGCTAAAAGCACGGGCGAGAGTCAGGGAATCTTCCAAGTCCATATTCGATATCTCAGATGCCAACTGCTTCTCAAGTAGCTCGGCAGCATCTTCAATTCCCGCCATTCTCATGGTACATGCACTCTACAAGACAATCCACAAGCAAAAATTCGAGATTTTCATTATCCAAGTTTACATTTCTACGGGAAATGAGAAGGGTGACAAAGATTTTCGAAAGGACTGCTTTCACTACAATTTGTGATCAAAAATCAAAAGATAAAGGCGTGAAATTTGCCCAAAAAATTGCTTGAAACTCAAGTAATTTAAGTAGCTCAGTCAACGAAACGATAAAAGATCAGAAGAATAGAGCGAACAAGTTCCTTAGTTTCAAAAAATGATGGGAAGAAATCATGGAAACAATAAATTCCAGAGGAAAAACTGATGTCTGACAACAAAAAGCTTCGTTCTTTTTCTTTTTGTCGGTATCTCGACAGCCAAAGAGACACTCCGAAAAATCGAGAGCTAAAAGGAAAGAGAGCAACTCATCCTCGCGTCTAGCAGAAAGTGAAACCAGCAAAAAATAAAAATAAAAATAACGCCGCCTTTCCTGAGGAAAACATGCAAAGAGAAGCAGAGGTAAGAAGAGGGATAAGAATAAGAACCTGGGCAAGAATGCGATTGCGCTCAAGTTTCTCCATGAACTTGTGCCCGACCTCACGCTGGAGGACGTCGTTTAGGAGGTTGCCAAGCAGCTTACAGTCATCGTCGAAGCTCTGGAACGAGATTTCCTCAGCTATATCATCAGTCGTGTCCGTCATTTCTAAATATCCCCTACAAAGGCAAGAACTTGCTTCAGCCTCCAACTTTCCTCTGCAGACAGCGTGGGGAGGAGAGAGCACAGGAACAGGGGGAAGAAAGATAGAGGAACAGCTGAGCAGATGATCGATTAGCGAATAATGTGAGGGGCCATAAGAGGGAGAGTAGGGAGGTCGCACATGGCAGAAGGAGAGGGAAAACTGGGGAAAGGATGAGGCAGAAAGGGAGAGAAATGGGGCAGTTCTGATCACTTGGTGGGACTGAAACTGTGGCTTCTTCTTGTGCTCTCTCTATCGACCAGGTGATCTCTGATTCCCCGCAGTCTGCTGATCCTTCTTTTTCTCTCTTTTTTTTTCCTCTTGTCCCCTTTTTTTCCTCATTCTGTTATCTCATGGGTCGTAAAGATTTTGTACGGCAAGTTCGAAAGATTCATTGAATCGAACACAATTTTAGGTAATATAAAAATCTTGATTGTTAAGTTGATTGGATTCCTTTAATTATTAACTTAATTTTTTTATGAGATATCAATCATTCTACTTGCATGCCCACTTGCACTTCCAAGGATTGCTGGGGATGGTATCATACACACTAACTGAAAGTTTTACATGTTTATTTTTTTTTAAGTAATCGAGTGATCTAAGTTTAAAAATGGCTAATTATATCGTATAAGTTCAATTTCGTTATATTTTCAGTTCGAAATATCACTATTCTATTAACAGTACTGATAATAGCGTAAGGTCTACATCAGTAAAATGGTAAGGATTTAAACTGAAAGTGTAACAGGACTAATCTTATGCGGCTGAATTTGCAATTTTTAAACCTATATAACTCAACTGAAAAAAAATATAAAATTATAGAACTTCTACTGTAATTATCTCAGAAAATTTGAATCGTAGAATTCTTATTTTCAAGTCAAGAACGGCGGTACTAAATTAAGCCCTTGACCGCATTTAACTTGACTAATTGGTGCACCGCGTTTAAAATTAGAAGATTTTATTTCGTTCGACTCTTACTGGCAGGGCTCTCTGCATCTCCTTTATTCTCCTATTTGTTATGAATCTTTTAGTTCTATGAACATTATTTACAAATAAAATAAAATAAAATAAAATGTGGCATGATTGTGAATGATGTAGCTAAACTATTATTTTTAATTATTTGTTAAAGATCCATCTTTTTTCTTTTACCCACTACATGTTTTTTTTTTTTGGCCAAACCCACTACATGTTTGGCCCACAACTGATAACTGAAAATTAGAATATTTGGAAAGGGTTGGTTATGCCGGCAGATTCTCTGCGTATCAAAGGAGATTCTGCCGTCTTGTTTTTAATTTCCCCTTTTTTCCTTTTTAGCTCTATCCTTTTATTTTTGCTTAAATCCTTTTTTTATTTTATTTATAAATATAGAGCATGAATTTAGTAAAAAAATTCGGCTAATGATCATATTTCACGACAGCATGATAGATGAGAATTGCTAAGATTGATTTAATAAATGCCTTTTTTTCTCTCTCTATTTGTAATTATTCGAGTGAGTGACAATCACTCATATTTAATTTGATGTAATTTAATTATTATTTTTTCATATTTGATTGTGTGATAATATCGAGAAATTTATCTATGACTTTTAGTTGATAATAAATGGAGAATATAGTTTAAATTTATTATCTTGAAAAATCCACTGTCAACTTCTGTTAGTGTAATATAGTTTTGATTCGTAAAAAGCTATCCCGATGCGTAGTATTTTAGATCTCGTATTCAAGTACATATCAGATGAATTAAACAGCCAATATTAACACCAGCTCCGTTAATGTAACACTGCTTTGAAGTTCTACAAATTCATTAGGGGCGGCAATTTTGGGGCTGGCACGATAGGACCGTATTCAGACAAATGCGTATCGAGCTGCAGTGAATTCAGGTCGACTTGACCCGACTCGAAATCTTAACGTGTTTGAGTCAATTCGTGCCAGGCACGAGAAGACTGAACCGACCCAGCTTGCCACACCTAGAACTCGTACCTTAAAGAAGTAATACGGAATCAACTAAGTCAATTGTGTTGCTCGGTGCAATATTTGAACTATTTCTTATTTAATATCTGGCAGTTTGACTTTGACCGATTACCGGAACATGGGCCAGCAACTGGGCTTTAGGTCCAAGATCTCACCCGAATCTCTCGCGGCCCATGTTTTTTTTTAAAAATATAAATAGTCAAATTATCGAAAAATAAAATGCAAGATCACAATAATATCTATACTATTATATTATATGCAAATCTATAAGAAATTTGGTATCCTTTTTCATTTTCCATATTCATCCTCAGTTAAACTTACATGTTAAAACTTATGATATATATATCTGATTCATAGATTAAAGGCAAAACAATAATTTCATTCATTTTTCTCTCACCTCATATCTACGATCCTAGCAACAAAGGTCTTTTATTAATTGTTCAGATTCCTATATCTCACTTAATATCTACAATTTTAGTAAAAAAAATTCGTAATGTTTTTTGAACAAATAATTTAAAATTATAAAATAAAAGAGTAAAATTAACATAATATACTAACGACAACTGAGAATACTCCGCTTACCAATATAATTTATGAATTTTACATGAATCAAAATGTAATAATTTACAAATAAATGATCTAATTCCACGAATTCATCCCAATATTTCACATTCATTTATTTTTATTTTTTTCTGTGCGTAGTACGGGTCAGCATCTAGTTCGTACAGAAACAAAGATTGTTAATTTCCCATGACCAACTTGATATAAAAATGACTAATCTTAATTAGCAAGACGTCGAACTTTAAACCAGTCTTAATTTCTTTTTTGAAAGAAAATCCTGATAATTAATAGGAAAAATCTTGAATGATTTTGCGCTATAATTATCCAATGGAAAAATACTAATTAAATAATTCTAATTAGCAATAATAATGATAACTGCTCTGATAATTATCACACATTTACTTGTTCGTTACAGTCGAATTGATACTTCCTTATAGCACGTGATAAGATAAGATAACCTAAAAACATCTCGATTAACACGGTCCAATGAAATTTTAAACCCTAAAGCAAGAAAATACCTTACCAAGCATAAATGATTGAGCCGTTATTCAACGGGAATATTCGATCTTAGAACCTGATCCGGCATGACCTGATTGGTAAGAGTTGAAGCCACAACACAAGTTCGATGTGATTGATATGGAAGGAGATTAAAACGCATGCTTGTTATTTAGAAATTCAACAAATTCTAGCAAATTCAGATTTAAAAATGGGTAAGTCTACTAACAGATAAATGATCTTAATTATAAATTTTGTGTGTCCGTACTATCCGACCGATCGATGTTGATGAATTGCAGCAATTTTCGGCTTGGCTGGGACACTGAACTGGGGAAATCCATCTGATGGAGACCAAACTTCTTGCTGTCCCACCAGTTTGCACACCTTCGTGGCGGCTAATGAATGACATTGACCGGTTGATGGGCATAGAAGCCTAAAATCTGATAACCTTTCATCCAAGAATTGGCACCTTATTGCCAACGTGTGTGTACGGATGGAGCCAAATTCGAGCAGTTCATCGTATAGAAAACCGTGCAGCGAGTCGGGACACCAATATCGTAATGCCTCCTTGCTATCGAAGTATTCGGCGCGACAGAATTTATAAACAGTGATACTAAACAACGATTCACTTACGTTTCTCCTCTTCTTTTTTTTTTTTTTTTTACAGAACACTTTCTCTAATTTTAAGCTAACCGAGGAGTCGGATCGATCTCTTCGTGGGACCGGTCTGTTGCCTTTTACATTTGATCCGGGAAAAAAGCCGATTAGTAAGATTTAGCAAAATTGACGGATCACCTGATGAATAAATCCCACGTCGAATACTGATAAATTAAAGCTTGAAATGTGTAAAAAAAAAAATTGAAATGGCATCCACTACATATGAGTTTAAACTTTTTAAGTGGGTGTGAGTCCAACTTCTTCATACTTTCTATGGAAATTTTACACGGTACTGGAGCACGTGAATATTTAGGGTTCACACACTGTCAGGCCCGAGTATGGAGTTCGCGGCGAATAAATCCAGGACCGGAAATGAAAATGTAGTGCTCATGATTATTTGTGGAACACGTGGAATTAAGTCGGACCAAGAGAAAAATATCCGACTCGTGTGACTCGTGTTACGTGGTAAACTTTAAGCTCAGACTCGTGTTATTTTACACGTTCCTTCTAGACTAGTCATCAATAAGCAGCACAAGCTTGAGGTATTCCAAGTGACTAGGTGGAGAAGCCTCCCGTAATTAAGAAAATCATCAATAGAACGATCATACCACGTATGCGATGCTGACGTGGTATATCTGTTCAATCAGAATTCACTATTCATATATTTTTTTAATTAGGGTCACCATTTATTAGGATTTTTTATTTTTTTTTACTATTTACATATTTTTTCATTTATGATTTACCATTTGTTTAGGATTTTTATACTTATTAAAGACTTTCTAGGATTGAAAGTCCAGCACGAACAAGGAATTGACCAAATTGCACAAGTCGGCAGCCTTGAAAGAAATCTAATTTAATCTAATCTAATCACGACGACCCTTCTTCTCGGTCTGCAAACCATATCCGACAACGATGTGATCAAAGAGAATTATAGGAAACATTTTAATAGCTAATAATGACAACTGGTACGCTGACATCATGGTTTAATATATTCTAATCGTTGATTTTTCACGTGGCAGGTACGCGAGATTCAATTGTCAATGAGTTTCCTTAATCCAGGCAGTGGAGATTAATTGAGATCTCCTTTTTCCACCTTCCTTTATGACTAAGCTTTCTACAAATGCAAGCTAATAAATCTTTCTAAATTGATGATTTATTGTCGTCTGTCTACGGAACGGATCCTGACTGAATTGGTTTAAATTTCTCTTCTCGTAAATAAGTTTTAGGGTAAATCTTGTGACCGTAAAAGATTTGCTGTGGAAAAAGCTTTATTTTTTTTTACTATATCGATCATATCGCAAGTCTAAATTAATTATAATTTACAAATTTTTAAATGTAAAAAAAAGTTACCCACCTGGTCAATCTGATCATACTGTTTACGGGGTAACCAATCAAATCATCTTCTCCTGACACCAATAAATCTCTCTGCCTGTCGCCCACTTCGATTAATCGATGGAAGCCAACGGGGCTTGATATCTGCTGCTCGTGCTGTCGTGAAAATTGATTACTTCATCAATGTAAAAGACCCCCTTCAATGCCGAGAAGGTATTTTACGAAACGGTGTGAATTGGTCGATTTCGGAACCATTTGATGTGTAATTCGGTATGGTGAAAATGGAGCATTGACGTTAATCGGGCAGGATTGAAAAATAAGACGACCGTAGTACTTTCTGATCCCGCTCGGTTCTTCCACGGAATCAGAGCTCGAATCCGATCGGTGCAACAATGTGAATAAAAAAGAAACGGTGAAAAATGTTGACCAATGAGAGGCAATCACGAGTACGTGTACATTCAAACTCAATTATTGGCTTCACTCGTTTTCTATTTTATTATCTGTATTATTAATTAATTAAAACTTAAAAGATTTTAAATAGTAATTAAAAAAAATCAAGGTCAAATTCCTCATAATTTAATACCGACATAATCTGACGAAACCTGCGCCTTAATTTCTTTCCCTATTTTTTATTTTTGACGGGGCCCAAAAGCCATAAATAAAAGACAGAATTAATGAGCTGGTGGCAGGCGGTGGCACTCCACGGGCGATACGACGGGACTGAGCTTTCCCGACCAACAGCGAGCACTCAAATCAAGTGGGATCCAGACATCCAGAAGAAGTTTAGTAGAGTCATTCTTAATTTAAAATAAAATTTCTTAAGTTTAATTATTATTGATATGATTTTTTATATCTTTTTATTTTTCTTTATTTTCTATTCATCGCAGGTCTCTAACGCAACCGAAAACATGGTATTTTCTAACGTGGCTTATCAAGATAAGATGAATCAAAGGATTGGAGGGGAATGGAAATCCAAGAAACAAAGCATATGGTAGTTTATTTAATTGTTTTCTATGGTTGACATTGAGCAAAGCTCCGCATAGACATCAAAGTCGCCCAGGTAACCGGTATATTAAAAATTGGTATTTTTGATATTATATCACAAACTAATAAAATTAAATTATTTTTTGAATTACTTTTTTAGATTTTACTTAAACATATTAAAATAACTGAATTTTATTAATTATAATATAAAATCTTCGGTGTTATACGATGGTATACTGTTGGGCACAGTACTATATCCCCTTCTTCCCCCTTCCCCCACTTTACACACGGCATTATATACACGTATACAAAAGCACATTTTCTCACCGCTGGTGGGGCCTGCTTGGATACCGTGGCTGGCGACCAAAAAAAAAAAAAAGCACATTTTCTCACGTCAAATGCTTATATATAACTCTGCACTTTTCAAATCAAACCTTATTCATCGCATCCCCACATCAATGGCTTCCACCTCTTCTTCTCGTTATTCGTATACGTCCGGACATGGGCTGTTCGAGATCATTATGTCCACTCTTCTCGTGATCTCGATCCTTTTCCCGAGTCTAAGTCTAGCAGCATGCTCCAGCCGGAAACTTGCAATGGACGGAGCTCAAGGGACATACGGGCGTGTCCAGCTTCACCGTCGAGATCACTACTACTCGGGGTTTCAACACCGAGGCATGGTGTTCAACTTCCTCCCGAAGGGAACTCCGGTGCCACCCTCGGGTCCATCCAAGAGGCACAACGTGATCTCGAACTCCGCTCCCAACGGTTGATAGATCAAACGATACATATACAAAACATGTCGACTAATTAGGTCAGGACCTGCAGCATGATGGGAGCTCCTTGTTCTGCAGTCTTGGCATGAGAAGATGAGAGACGAACGACTGATGTTTGGGTTATTGTTTGTTTCATTGGGAGATGACTGGTAGGGAGAATTGATTTGTTTGTTCACTTATATCCCATCAAACCTAAGCTTCATTACATGTATACTCATTAGAATGCTTGGAAAGTTCATAAGAGATGACGACGGTGACGACGACGGCAGCAGAGATGTTCTCTCTCTCTCTCCCTCTCTCCTTTTTTTTTTTTTTCCTTGGGTTGAGGAGCTGTAGTTGAGAAGCCTCGAATGGCAATCGCAATGGAGAAGTCAGTCCCACGAGAGAACAAGACATTGGTCAGATGAAGACTATCCTGGCATCCCCCACGTTTTACGGAACGATTCAGGCACTGAAATGCACAATTCTCTGGACGAGGTTTGCGCCTTGTTTGTATTCGACATCATACACGTATGTCTCGGCGGCTCTTTCGATAGTCTATACATACCTCGGTCACGTAAGGTGGGTGAACTGTTGTTTTCATGAAGGGTCTGACCCTCGTACACCTAACACGTACATCTTATGTAATAAACACTCGAAGCACCATTTTAACAATATTCCATGTTAGGCAGGTTTCAGGACTTGATTCTATTGATAAAGACGTGCATGCATTATTATTCTTCCAAGGAAAATGACTTTAAACAACTGCACACATTCCTTTCCTTTGCTTTCCCATTCCCACTTCGTCACGTGACGTGAGAAAATACCAAATCTGATTGCGACAAACGTGCCAATTTATATTATTCACCCAAGCAATTACCATAATTATCACTAATCGGATCAATTTAATTGGTCCTCCTTCACCACGTCACCATGAGGGATAGCCACCTGAGATTCTTTTTCCTCAATATCGAAGAGAAAATAGACATAGAATAGATAGTATTTACGTGATATAACAAACGAAGAAGATTCAGCTATGTTTATAATTTTATTAACAAAATCTTAAGATGACTGAATTTTATTAGTTCTTGTGATATTATGTAAGTAAAGTTACATGATATACCTGTGGCACGGAAACTCTCCCCTCATCTAATAATTCTTACAATAATCCAAAACATATCATTATGGGCCGGGCTCAGCCCAAAAGTTTTAGCCCAAGCTCGGCCCACCGTCAGCTCTGGCTTGTCCTGCGGGCAAGCTCCCGTTGGCTTAGACCGGAGAGCCATCATCGCCCTTCGTCCCCCTCAGCTTCCTCCTTCGAGCTCCTCACGATCCGTCGAGTACAATCTTCACACTGCAAGGCAATCAATGGATCAGAAGCCGTTTAGTGGCCGGCTACTGAGCTCTGAAGCGGATTCGCAGAGAACTCTGTATGCAATATCCGCCTTGCTTCCTTTATTACCTTCCACACTTCGAAGTCCTGTGACGCTGACCTTAAAGATCTAGGGTTTATCTTGCTGGGATTCGCAGGGCCCAGGTTGATGCTAAAAATACTTTCTTGATTGCTGGTGTTGGGTTCTCATCTCCTCGGTTGCTGTGCAGGTACCCGTACGTAACCGGTACTTCCGTGGTCGCTCTTAAGTACAAAGATGGGATTTTAATGGCTGCTGATATGGGAGGTTAGGCTTGTATGTCTTGATTTTACAGCATGATATGGTAAATTGTGTCTGAGATGGTGGTAGAGAGCTTTTTGCAGTGTACTAGAGGAGGCAGAATCGAAGTTTCACTCTCTGAAGCTAAGACACTGTGGATGTTGGATTCTGTGATTGTAGATTTTGATGAATTATATGAATGCTGATTCTTCGAGCCCTGTACAAAGCTATTCAGCAGCAGCTGTCTTGTTCTCATCAGTCATGCAATTATCTTGGTTGATATTATTTGCTTTTCCATACACTGGTTTTTCACTTGCAGGTTCTTATGGATCAACTTTGATGTTCAAGAGTGTGGAACGAATGAAGCCTATTGGAAAGCATTCTCTCCTAGGGGCAAGTGGAGAGCACAGCGATTTTCAGGAAATTTTACGTTATCTTGATGAACTCATGTAAGTCATTCTAGATGATCTGCCCAAAAACTGTAATAAAATAGCCCTTCAGAATGAACCAGATAAAGTAATTTCTTTTGTATTGTCCCCATGTTCCTATGTAAATAAAGATGCTTCTGTCTCTATTCTAAACCACCTTTTGTGCTTGATATGTTCGTTGCAGCCTTTATGACAACATGTGGGACGATGGAAATTCCTTTGGGCCTAAAGAGGTGCATAGCTATCTCACGAGGGTGATGTATAATAGGCGTAACAAGTTCAACCCATTGTGGAACTCACTGGTTCTTGGTGGAGTGAAAAATGGACAGAAATATCTTGGCACGGTAAGTGGACTTATTTTCTTAATCTAATTACGTGAAGCATTTACATGTCAATGTCAGTCCTCATTTGCAATCCAGTGGGTTGAGCCATGTCCTGCCAGAGATAGACTTAACTTGCCAGCAATCTCGAGCTCGAGCTCTACTAGATCTTGATCGTATCATTTGAGGCTTTAGAGCAGCTTGAAATGATGCTCAACAACTTCAAGCTTGCCTGGTTCCTCTGACAATCCTAAATGAGCTCAAACTTGATAGGAGACCTAGTTTGGTGATCGTTGCTCAAGTCCGGCTTCGGATTTAAACTAACTTGAGAATATAGGCTTCTGTTTATTATTTGTATTTCATAATTGATAGGAAAGATAATGCAAATTCTGAATCGGGCCTAAGGGGTAAGCTCGAGCTTGCCTGCAAGCTTTGTATGTGAATATAATGTCTGTTAAAATCAGGTTAGCATGATAGGCGTGAATTTTGAAGACAATCATGTGGCAACTGGATTTGGGAATCATCTTGCAAGGCCAATTCTTCGTGAGGAGTGGCATGAGAACCTGAGCTTTGAAGATGGCGTCAAGTTACTTGAGAAATGCATGCGTGTGCTCCTGTACCGTGATAGGTCTGCGGTCAACAAGCTTCAGGTGGGCATTTGACACGAGCGTATCCTAGTTCTATTTATCCTGTTGTTGCAGTACATTGTAGGTTGAGAATTCATGTGGGTGGACGGTAACGGCACGTCTGCATCCTGCAGATTGCAAAAATCACCGATGAAGGTGTCACAGTCTCTCAGCCCTACTCCTTGAAGACTTTCTGGGGATTCTCTGCTTTCAAGAATCCGACCGTGGGTGCTGAAGGTTCATGGTAACAGCTATCGTTCAACAAAGATCTGCTAACTAAGGGTCTTCAGTGAGCATTAGTCCCGAGTACTATACTCATTCTATTGCATGTTTTATTTAGACTGCCTGATCTCCTCATGTTATTTACTCTTGAGAGTTGCATTGAGCACTTGTTATTCACCGATGGAATTCTATGGGAACTATTTTGGTGTTCTTTGCACTGGTGCTTGTGCGATGGCAGGCTGTTGAGAAGGAACTGTTAATATTGCCAGAATATGCAATCGAGTGCAGATCATTTCTTGCATCTTATAAAGAATGAAACTACCTTCCAGAAAAAAACAAAAGTCATCCCTGAGAGTTTCTTTATAACTATCATCCTTTTGTACGTATTGATCTATGAAAAATTTTTTGGTCACATCTTCGTATGTACAGCCGAACCTAAGCTGTGTTGACATAAGTTCCCTGCTGTGTTCTTCTTCCATGTTCCTCCTCAGCTTTAATTGCCAATCTTTTAAGCCATTAAGATAAGAATATTTCACTGTTTAGTCAGTTCGAGGATTGAGGAAAAGAGATATCGAACCGCTTCAGTGTCTTGTTTAGATGAGAACTACACAGGCCTATAAGCCAAGAGAAAGCCGGAATGTCGAGGGAAAGAAATATCGAACCAACTGTATGTGTACTCAATGTCAATATCTTTGGATTACGTTTAGCTCAATCGTGGATGCTTCGAATACCAAAATCCATCCGCAAGGTGAGTCCCACTGAACTGAAAATCAACTGAATTCAAAATCTCTTTCAGAGAGAGGGGGTGAGCAAGAACAAATACTAAGAAAGAATCTCACTTCTTGATCGAATCATTCACTTGGAAGAGCGATGAGTTCACTTCACATAGCACCGCCTTTAAATCTTGCCATTCTTGTCCGGCCTTCTCCAGCGTCTCTTCCGCCTCTTGGAGTTGCAGTTTCTGCATCGGGACGATTCGACTCATTTCGAGGTATCTCTGTTTCAGTTTCTCTATCTGCCCGACGGTCCCCAACCACTCGTGCCTGGTCTGATACGCGTACGATGCTACAATCTCGAATCCCGGGACGCTGCACCTGTCACTGATCTTCTGATGTTCTGTTTCAAGAAACAGTCTCTTCCTTTCTAAGATTTCGATGTCCCCAGCGAGGCACTCGACTTTCAATAGGTGCTCGGACAGTCGTTGCTTCACTTTCCTAGCAGCGCTGGCCTCGCAGACTATCCGGCTCCAGTCACCCAGCAGGCGGTGCAGTCCTTCGACTTGGTCAGCGGTGAGGCCGTGCGATCGGTCAAGCAAGGACAGCACGGGGACTGCTTCTCGAATCGCAATGTGCCGGCCGGGATGTTCAGCGTGGACGGGATGGAGGGAGAAGACATTCAGCATTACAGTGATCGTTCTTTTGATCTCCTCATGGGAATAGCAGCAAGGAGAAGGATCCATTGAAGCACTTCTGTTCGGTGCTGTCTGCGGCCGCCGGCGACCAGCCCCCTCCTCCTCTTTTTTCTGAAAGGTTTTTCGAATTTCACTAACAGGAAATTTCATTTTTCAGATATATATATATATATATAGAGTCAATATCGGATATTTATCAGTTTTTAAAATTTTTAGAAATTAAATATATTTTTAAATCTGAAATAAATCTACATCCAATCCTTTAGATATGCATTCCCATATCTCTAACTAACCACATATTCTCCGATAGACACTCGAATATCTCAGTTATAAAAAAAAAAAACAAACCATATATTCTATTTCTTTAAATTTATACGATATTTAAAACAATATTCATCTAATATATGTTCTATCTCGAATTTTCTTCTTCTTCTTGTTCTTCTTTTTGCTTGTGGCTACATCAAATGTACGATGTTCGTGTGTGGCAACAAAATCGTCTTGAAATTTAATCTGGTCAATGAAATTTCTTGCTCCTTTTTATTCCGTTCTTCCCCTCGTATCTCTTTCAAGGTTCATGATGCTCGTGTTACTGGCTCGAGTTTGAAGACCCGGCATGCCGAGGCTCCCGAGGCCAGCCTTTCCTTCAGTTGACAAACTAAAACTCACATATCTATCAAGGTTCACAGATACTACTCAGAGTACGTACCTGAGAGGAACCGATACATAATGTGCAGAATCTTTAACTGTCTCCATTCGGGAGGGAGCCATCGGTGACACTCAGTACGGTCAAACCGAACAAGTTTCGAGACAATGTTATTAAAAAAAAAAAAAAGAAAACAACGTTCGATGTCAAGAATAGTTAAAGGATCAACAATGAGATCGGTTGCACTGGCAGCTGTATCCAACTCCCTGAAACCCAGTAATTTGAACATACGAAAGATCGAGGGGCAGGTGGCACGAAGTCAAACGACAAGAAGTACACTAGTCTTGCAGTTCCATTGACAAATTGTTGCACTTGCATGTGATGTTTCAGAGGTTTATAGCAGTTTAATCGGATGAATTATAATCAGCGATTCCGGTTTAAGAAGAATTAATCGCCTTATAATCACTTTTTCTCATGCACTTAATGGTACAGACGGTCGGTGAACCGTAAAATTTCTGGCGACATTAATACATTGAAAGTGACTTGTGACGGGACGCATCGTGTTCAATATTTCATTATCCTCGATCCATGTCCAGGGAATCGATGGAATTAGATTACGTCAAATAAATTTTTAATACCAGATAGTACATATTAGAAAAATTGAATAACAAAAGAAATATAAACCCGACTTTCTTTAAACAAGATTTTAATCCACCGAACCAAGGCTGCCGATATGTAATCTGCATGTCTAATTCTACTTCATAGTTCCATCAAAAAGAGCCTTCAAATTAAACACTTAAGACAAAAGCCGGTCAATTTTTCTCCGATCTAATCGAACCCAACCGGTTCGCACCGGCATTAATGAATGCTAAACCCTCAGCAAGTAAAAGCTAAGTTCCGGTCCCCCACTCCCGTCCGGGTTCATCATGTAGAACGCTTCCGAGTCCCTCGACCCGATCACCCGCTCGAACCGGGCCCGCATGTACATGAGCTCACCCTGTCCAGGCTCATCCCCGTCTCCATCCCCTCCTGGGCCATCCCGGTTCCACGGGAGCACCCCAGCCCCCATTGAGACCGGCTCGAGCGCCCGCAGCACCCGGGCGTCCTCGGTCCCGAACTCCCGCCTCAGCCCGAACCCGCACTTCCTCCCATTACAGTACGCCTTCCACACGGGCTCGTCCAGGAGCTTCCCGGCTGCCTTCTTGGGAGCCTTCTTCTCGCACTCGAGCGCGATCCTCACGAGCCCGGAGGCCATCTCCCTCACCAGGACGCTCGTCGGCGCCGCCAGCTGGATGAGGAACTCGGGGCTCGCCTTGGCGTCGGACTGGACCGCGAAGTGGACGTGGCCACGCCTGTAGCCGAACAGCGTCCCAACCACTCTGGTAACGTGTCCGGAGTGGTGGTGGCCACCGCCGCCCCTGCCCAGGGACGTCAGGGCGGACAGGAGCTTGGATACAGCCATCTGAGGTAGCGGCTTCTTCTTCTTCTTCTTCTTCGGGTTCCCCGACGGGCATGAAAGGTCGGGCATCGCAGGGAATTCGAGCTCGGCAGCTCGCTCCTGCCGGATGGACCTGAGGATCTCTTCTTCGTCGTTGTCGTCATACTCATCTTCGACGACCTTCTTCCGCCAGTTGAAACGCCGGGAGAAGGAGAAGGAGGACTCGAGGGGGGTTTTCTCGAAGATGGTCTTCATCTTGTTAGAAGGGAGGAAACAGGTGGAGGAAGAGCCAAGAAGCTTCTGCCTCCTGCTGCTGCTGCTCTGCTTGTTATTAGATACTCTGTTTTTTTATAAACTGGGAGCAGAGGAGGTGTCAAAAGTGGGGAGGTGAGCAGCCCTACCTAACCGGAGAAACAGTCGGAAGAAACGAGTGAGACAAGAACTCGAAAGTCGGGAGGTGGGAGAGAGGGGACAGGACAGGACAGGAGAGGAGATGGATATTGCAGAGGATGGACTATGGGGGAGGAAGAGGTGGAGACAGGGCAGCAGACGGTCTGGTGATACTTGACGAGGATTGCGCGGGAGGCGGTGAGCTGAAAATAAGGGAAGGTGAGTTGACATACTTGGAAATGCTTCCTTTATCCATTTTTACTTCCCCCACCACCTAATACCTACGGCTAAGGTAATGTTTGGATACGGCAAATGAAAGACGGAAAAGAATGGAAAATATTTATTTTATTTAATTTTATTATAATGAGAAGAAAAGAATGAAAAAATTAATATCATGTGTCTATGATTTATTAATTAATTTGTAAAAATATTATTTTTTCGTATGAAATTTAACTATGATTTTTTTTTTATATTCAGTTCTCAAACTGGATGATTTAATACATAGAAGAAAATAATTACGTAATTCTCAAAAGAGAGAAATTCTCTATATGATTATAAAATAAAGTGTTGTACTTCAGATTGGTGTGGAAGGTGTTCGTCGAGAATAGAGAGATGATGACCCGTTTCTAATTTTATATGAAAGGAAAGTGAGATTGATTTTTTGTATTGTTTTTATAAAATGAGTAATTTGGTAATTTTATTTTATATGAATTTTTAATATATGTTTTTACTCTCATTCAACCCAAATCGGGGGTAAAAAAAGTAGAATTTAGAGGGGAATCAGGGTAAATAATTCCCCTCCACTCTCATTCCTCTCCATTAAATAGAACTACACAAGCAATGAAAAAATTTCCCCTCCATTCGCTTTTCCCTCCGTTCACCCTCTGTTTATATTAATCCAAACACAGGGTAAGCTAAAAGGAATTTTCGAGGGATGTGTTTGGCGCGATAATATTATGATTAATTTGAAATTAAAAAGTGTTAGATTAAATTTTCATAAATGAGATGTTTTTCTATGCTCAGTACGATAAACTTTGTCGAAAATTCATGAAATTATGGTCCTAAAATTACAGTATACCAATAAATTTTGATAAGCAGTAACACTCCATCTGTATTTTTTTAATGTGAATCACCGATATTAAAAAATTTAACGGATCCGAATTAATTTAATTCGAGTTGGTGGACCCACTAGAGATAAAGTTCTCAACGTAAATCTTCCATTTCGATAGATATTATTTATCCACTATAATAATTGATAATTTATCAATTAATTAATATTCTCGTATAAATAAATTTCAACTAAAACCGACTCGTCTACGGGATAATATGACATTTACCGAATATTTACTGGCGAAGAAGGGAGTGGGGGCAGGTAAAGCTAAAGGCGTACCAAAGTCAGTACCGACTAAAAGCGGGCCGGCTGCTACCTTAACAAACGCAGACAGTACCGCGGACAGTACAGTTGTTGTCTTTCCATAAGCTCGCCTTACTTTAGCCACCTTCGTGTTTCGCGAAATCTTATCCTTCTTTCCCATGCAGTAAATATTTAATATAAAATACATTACGAGTTCGACGTGTTGCGTAATTTATTAATTAAATTGCTTTAATATGTGTAATATTAATTTTTAAAAACAGAAAATTATATTCGTGTAAAGATCTGGCAGTTTTACACAAGAAATACATTGTATATTCCTATGGTCTTGGATAATTGCTCGGGTCGTCTTTTATCTTGCGAGAGAATCTTGTACGTAATAGATATATCACGTGACACTTACGATTTTATGAGCCAGTAAGATTTAGTTATTTTTAAAGTTTTTTAATAAAATCTAAAGGGAGAAAAATAATCTTAAAAATAACTTGATTTATTTGGTTCGTAATACAATATCAATACTGATACTTAGTATACCCGTTACATAGAAGATTTTGTCCTGTCTTGCAGCCGGATCCTATGCTCAATCACCGAATAATCTTTCCATCTTTGGTAAATTTCGATCTTCCGTGTTCATGGAAAAAGGGTGTAATGGTAACTGCGCTTGTGTGTGCGATTTTGATTTGGTACCACCTAATTCTTATTAGCGGTGTTAATGAGAAGGGGTGATTCGTGAAAAGGGTTCGGGTTTAGCACGATAAAAGTTCGAATTTATCTCGATCTCAGCTAACCCAAGCCAAGTCAAGTTCGAGCTTGCCAGTTAAATGAGTCGAGCAGCACCTGTCTTAATAACATTCGGCTTCTGAAACTTGTAAATTTAATTCAGCTTTTTATTTTGTACGTAACAAAGTTGTTACGTATGTTTAGAAAATTTTTTGAAATATCAAACACTTCCTCCTCGTTTTTCTCACTTGCTTACACAGCTCTAAATTTATAATCGGTTTTTGCTCGTCCACCTCGGCCCCTCCCACCCTCGGCAACCTACACACCCATCAGGTACCTACCTTGCATTCTCTTGTTCTGCTCGGCTCGTATGGGCTCGTTAAGCATTCGTTTATTACAACGAGTCAGGCCGGGCTAGCTTGGAATGTGAGGCTCGCCCGAGCTAGGGCCCCGGTCCGAGCTAGCAACTTGCTAAAGGTGCCAAGCTCGAGCCTAGTAGGTTGGAGGTCGATTAGGCTGATCAGGCTCATTTACACACACACTATTATTATATGTAAGCGGGCGAGGCACAGATCAACTAACAGTGATCCATAAACCCAGCAACTCTTGGACTTTTCTTTCTTTTTTTTCTTTTTTACGAAGGAGGTTCTTGAATCCAGAATAGTAAAAATGGACGATATCTCGATCGAGATTAAAAAAATAAAGACACGATACCTAATCATCTTCGTCGCTCTTGAATATTTGAACTGCATCCACGGCTTGTAACTTTATTAGTTGAAGTTCAGTGCACCAGTTTAACAAAGTACAAAGCTTGCGAATGAAAACTTAATGATATGTATCAGCACCCATGCGAACCCAACTATGGAGAATTAAATCAAAAGAGAGAACCATACGATGTATTCCAGATCCGAGACGGATACGGGTACCTTACTACTCATTTATACCGACTGGGAGACATTCATAGGCATCGATGGAATGCGAATGCAGGATGATCGTGTTCTAAGCCATCGGACAACGGCTGCCTCCCGAGAACTGATGCAAGAAGGTTGGGTTTAATTTGATCTCTACTCAAACCGATTTCTTATATCAAGAGTGTATGTAGCATTAGCATGCAATGTTCATGGTGCAATGAAACCGGTGTCTAAAAGACCATATCATCAAACAGTAAACTCGTTTGGAACTCTGCTATGTCAATCTCCGATCTAGTCTAGCTTCTCCTCCTCCTCCTCCTTCACTTCCCTGGCAGCACGCTCCTCGGAGTTCTCACTGGGAACCGGCAAGGAAGAACTGCGTAGCTACGATCCGACTGAGTTGTGTCCCTGGGTCGTAATTTACTCGCCGGCATTTGGGCGATCAGAGGATGGTGTATGGCAAAGATATTTGGCAGAACTAATACCGACTCTTCTGGGCTGTTAGCTTACCAGATGCAAATGCAAATGCAAATGCACGGCCTGGAAACTCACGACCTGGCCTCTTATACGCAGTGAACTGTAAGCGTTTGAGAGTACAATTCGTAGTGAAAAAGCACAGAGAAAAATCATGGAAATGTTAGATAATTTGTACCTCTCGAGCCAGCTTAAATTTTTGGGTGCCGTAACTTCTTGTATATTATAGAAATTTGACGTCATATCAGTGCATGTTATCATGTGAGTTTGCATCTTACTATTGTAGATTGTGAAACTTGTGGTCATGAAGTTCAAGTGCAGGAGAAAAATCCCACCTCATGGTAGGTTCCTTTTCTGACAACGAACGAACATGGAACTCGTGACCTATTATCGATAGCATGCAGGTAGCAGGTATAGATTACTTATACCATCATGTGAAACAGTATTGTGAGTACAATTCCATATTGAAAAAAATAAAAGGAAAATCAGAAAGAGAGGGATTCTACTAATTGTACTATTCAAGCTTTCAAAATTCAGTTGAATATGGGTCAAATCTCTTATAAGTACGGTCCAGCTTTTTCAATGACACCCCGCTTGAAATGAGGACCCCACCGGCGAAGGAGCCAAGAGAAAAATCTTGCTTTCTTCCGGGGAGATATTGACATAAATAAAATTGCAGGGGCTAAAATGAAATGCAATTGGAATAGAAGTACCGAACTCGAAAATTCCCCTTCGGCTATTCACTTCACTTACGTTTCACTGCGGACAATGTTACTGTCCTCTTCCTCTCTCTCTGCATTTTCTCTGTCTAGCTCTTCATCTCAAGCTCCACTCCACCGGTTGTTAATGGTTGAATCGAGGAAGGCCTGATACGAAGAAATGGCGGCAGAAGGTTCGTCTTCGAAATCGAGCTCCGCTGTGGATTCGTACATCGGGAGCTTGATCAGCTTGACGTCGAAAAGCGAGATCAGATATGAGGGGATTCTCTACAATATCAACACCGAGGAGTCCAGTATTGGGCTCAGAAATGGTAATTTTCTCCTCGGAGTTGATTTGCTCTTGTGAGCCCTCGCCACTCTCTACGTTCGATCTGGCTCGGTTCTGTTCATAATTTGACTGTCCGAGTTTTTGGTGCAAAATATGTTCTTGGTTAAATAGCTTTGTGCCGCTGCTTGCGCTGCCTCTTTGTGTGCATAGTTACGTTATGCGCTACTGTGTATGTGCTGGAAGCTTATATACTTGAGTTCTTATATTAACTCTCGAGTTTCAGTCCATCTTTTATGTTATTCGCCCTCTGTGTAATTGTTCTGGTACAACATGGTAACTAGTTTGTCCTTGACTGATTGCGTAATTGTATTTGCCATCTGGTGCTTCATTCAGAGGTGTGAGGGTCACCTAGTGGCTTCATTCAGTTGTAATTTTTTTTTTTGACAAGTAAATTATCTTATTCCGTTAGCCAAAAATTACATTTGTTTCCCAGTTACATGACCATTCGATCTTTACACTGCGTACAAATATTCCAAACCTATGCTCTTCCTATGACTGTTCACTGAGAGCTAGGATAAGAACAAATTTACAGTTTGCTAGGTTTGAATGTAGACATTCCTTTAGCTTTCTACCTTCAGTATGAAGAGAATTGTTATTCTAACTATAGTTTTTGTGTGAACTTAGGACCATTGCTTTCTCTCTGTTAGTGATGTTGCCGTAGTAAAATTTTCTAAACCTACCAATCACGAGCTATGCTTTTAATCCTGGTTATTATCCCTCTCTCTCTTATGTCTTCATGGTTTTTACTGTAAAACTGTTTTTTTTCCTAAATACAGCAAAATGTCAATGTTTTCTTGCCTGGTGATCATATAATTACTGACTTGTCACATATAAATATCATCATAGATATTAATTCAGGGAAGTTATAGAAGATTCTGGGAATTAAATACTGTCAGATAATTGTGAATTCATAGTTAAGCTATTTGACCAGTCATTGACTTTCGAATTTACACATTTAGTGGGTATTTGACTGTATTCCTTCTAGGGTAAACATAGCCGTGGCTATATTTATCTGATGATAATTCTGAGTTCCTTACGGATATTCCTGCTGTGACTTTTAAGACAGGGATCTAGTCAGGCTGCTCTTTTAATTTTAATCAATTTGTTTGGTTTTGACATGATTCATATCATCTTACAACGGCACATGCATTGACAAGCTTTTGGGAGACAAGCTTGAGCTTTTATTTCTTTTCACGAGTTTGTCATCTCGAGTCAGAGTTGCTTAGTTGTTTTATTTTTAGCAATTAGATGGTGTACTTGCTTTATTTATTTTTATATTTTGTTTCTTATCAGATCCTCCAGGGATTTTGGATTGGTCGCTGCTGTTACTACCAAATACTTAATTACTTGGTTGCAGAAAGGTTGTCATGTCTGACATAGACACTGAATGTTTCAGTGAGATCCTTTGGAACAGAAGGTCGGAGAAAAGATGGCCCCCTAGTCCCCCCAAGTGACAAAGTCTATGAATATATACTATTTCGTGGGAGTGACATCAAGGTATAATGTATTCTAATAAAGTTTCATTCAGGCAGTTATAACTGCAGTAGTTGATTCCGCCTTTCGGAGCAGTATATTCACTGCACTAAGGTTGTTTCCTGAAAACCTATGTATATTTACTGTATCAGGATTTGCTTGAAGGTTACGTTGCAAAGCCCATAGTCATATGGACACATTTTCTTTAAATATGGGATCTTAACAAATATTAAATTTCCTTTCCCTTTGGACTAACAATGTGATTTTGGACTTCTTTTTATGTCAATTTGATATTACCTAAGTCATCAGCAGCATGTAGAATTTGGAGAAACATGTTTAGCATCGATTTAGATGTGGCCCACAGTACCGGTAAGTAAATTTTTCTTAATTATTTTGGCTTGCTGAGCAAAAAAATCTTGTTGGTTTGATTTTGCAGGATTTACAGGTCAAATCTTCTCCACCACCTGCTCAGACTGCACCACCCGTAGATAATGACCCGGCTATAATACAGGTGGTTATGACTTTTTTCACTGTCTAAGCAATGACATTTGGTAAAACTCACCTTGTTTTGACTTTCTTATGCAGTCTCACTTCCCTCGCCCAGCACTGGCATCTACTAGCCTTCCTTCTGCCGTTAGCGGACCTTTGGCTGATTTTGGTCCCCATGGTCCACATATGGGTCTGCCTGGTTCAAATGTCCAAAGTGGCCTTCCTTTATATCAACCTGGAGGGACCATGACCTGGGGAGCCTCACTCCCTCCACCTGGTGTGACTCCTACTGGGCTTGCGATTCCAATGTACTGGCAAGGATATTACGGACCATCCAATGGGCTTCCTCAAATGCTCAGCAGTCTTTAGTTCGATCCCCACCTGGGCTGTCTATGCTTCCTTCAACGCAGCAGCCAATGCACTATCCTAACCTCAATACCAGTTTGCCGACTGGTGTGTTAAACTTGCCTGAGGCTTCAACTCCTTTGGTCCCTGTGAGTACTGGTTCAATGAGCATGACCTCTACTTCAGTGGCATCGATGCCCCTGCCTTCTTTGCCCTTAGCGCTGATAGCTTCCGAAACATTACCCACTCCTTTGCCTAACAGGACTCCTATATCTGACCTTCCTGCAACTTCTTTAAGTTCAAGCTTGCCTTCTTTGACTCCCCCAGCAACAGTTACTCCAGCAAATACAACCACAATACCCCTCATATCTGCAAAACCTAGTGCATTAGGTGGTTCAGCTTTGCCATATCAAAGTGCAACACAACCTACCCCGTCTCTTGCAGGGACATCTGATTCTGTTCAGGTGCAACAACTGTCTCTAACTCCGGTGCTTCCACCGATAACGCCAGGCCAAATCTTGCAGTCTGGGCCTTCTAGTATTGCTGTATCTCAGCCTTCTAGCATTCCTATATCTCCACCTTCCGGTGCTCCTGTGTCTCAGCCTTCACAAATTGAACACAAAGATGTGGAGGTGGTTCAATTTTCCTCGTCACCAAAGTCTTTGGCACCAGTTGCTAGGGAAGCTCAGCCACCCATTTTGCCAGGAACTCCTGCAAGGACTGGTTATAAGGTGGCATTTTATATATAAATATCTGTCTTCACTCAAGATCAATCCGTCTGCTCTTTACTATGTTCTTTTCTGTGAATCCTTCTCAGTATATGTTAGGGCTCTTAACCAATATATACTGTGTGCTTCCACCAGAATAAAACTTATAAACGCTGTTTCTTGGTTATTGAAACATGGAATATTCGACTTTACATTTTTTGATACTAAATCTATTATATAAGGATAATAACTCGATGTTTTTGTGAATTTGGTTATTTGTTAAAATTTGTGGGGGCATTCAAAATATGTTGGTTCCAGTAAATTAAAATTTTGTGAAGAAAGGAATTGAGTGATACATATATTCATAAAATAATGCTCAAGGATTTCTTGCTGATTTTGTCGGGACTATTGAAAAATTGATCAAGGATTTCTTGTGTTGCTGCATGTTGTCATTCTTTCTTGAGAAAACATAGGTTAGTTTTTCTGTGGAATCTGTGGCTCAATACATAGATTATCCTCCTCAGCATTAGGAAATTCATTTGATTCAGAGCAAGACGATGTCTACTGCCTTGCTTGTAGATGAAATGCCATGATTGTCTTTATGTGGCATAATGCTGAAAGCTAGTTGGTAAATGCGTTTCATTTTGGTTACAGCTTGCTTTGTATGGAAGAAATCATCTGACTTCTTTTTCTCCATTTTCTTGCTAGCCAAATGCTGCTCCATACCACAATCATCATGGGTATGGAAACGACGGAGGGAGGGGAACTGGGGTAATATTTTATTACTTGGTTGCTTTAGGATTCTTTCATGGTGTTACAGTAAGCAGAGGGATTGTAACAGTCTGAGAGTGTGGTATAAAATCATGCTGCAAATTTTGCAGTCTTATAATATATGGCTCACGCTCATCTGAACACCTCGTTTATTAATTTTTCTTTGCTGGTGTCATCGTATATTTGTTTGTTGAAACATTTGTTGAATGTTAAATGAGCAGGGTTCCCGTACAGTGACAAGGTTTACAGAGGATTTTGATTTCATAGCAATGAATGAGAAATTTAACAAGGATGAAGTGTGGGGACATCTTGGTAAGAGTAGCAAGATTCATTCACGGAACAAAGAGGGAGGTGCCAATGTCATTTATGAGGATGACTACGATGATGAAGATGATGGCAAAGCATCAAAGATTGGAGTCAAGGTGAGACGTGGGAATTACATGTCCTATAACATTTGTTGACCTTGTGTAGAGCCTAAAACTGTTAAATAAGAAAAAAAATTAAAGGCTTGGTTGTGTTTGTCATATTTTGGCAAGTTTTTGCTTCAGAAATTCAAATACTTGACAACCTCATTGTAGATTATGAGATTTTTCTGTGATATTTTCCATGGAAGATGACAATTACTGGGAAAAATGTGGTAAAGAAGTTTTTACCTCTGTATAAGGTTGTACAATTGATTGATTTGGCAAGCTCATGTCTGCTCGAATTTTAAATTATGCTTTGTTATAAACAGCCTGTTTACAACAAGGATGATTTCTTTGATTCACTTTCTTGTGGTGCTCTTGGTCATGAGTCTCGCAATGGGAGGACTAGATTCTCCGAGCAACTGAAGATGGACGCCGAGGTAACTTTGCCTTTGCACTTAACATTTTGCACTAGAGTTGGTGAGCTATTTCCATACGTTACAGCATTTGCCTCCTTTGAAATTTGCTCCACAGACATTTGGTGATTTCCCAAGGTATCGGGGCGTAAGAGGTGGCCGTGGGCCTGGTCGTGGTGGCCGATCCCGTGGCGGATATAATGGAGGAAGATGGTATCACAGTGACTCTGGTGGAAGGGGCTGGGGTAGAGGTGTTTACGGTCATGCTTCTTAGGCTCTGCATCGATCTCAAACAGCTGTATGGTAAATGCTCTTGGTGTTTATTGGTTTTTTTACTGGCTTATTAGGAGCAAAAATCTAGCCTTTGGTAAACTAATTCACTCCGTTTTCTTAAGATTGGTTTTCTCTCTGTGTTTGTTTAACATGGGAGCTGTTGCCTGTCGATTCACTTAGTATTTTTCGGTACAGCCAGCAAGGGGAAGGCACAATTCTGTTGCCCTTTAGCTTGTCATGGAGCTCGAGTAATCTTGCATTTTGCAAATTTTTACTGTCAATATTTGGACTTGTCGGTGCCATTCCATGACTGGTACTATTAATTTTAGTTCTGTGGTTGCCTTGCGATGAAACATCCCTGTTTGATGTCGGCTTGAAGATAGATCTGTAGCCTGGTGGACTTGTTGCAAAGGTATCTCTTCAGTGTATGGCCAATGAAGTTGTCAATACTTTGTCTTCAACTGATTGCAGCGTTTCAGCCGGGGATGACTGGTCCTCTATACGCCATGGATTACACTCCGATACATTTCTTCTGTATCTGTCGGTGCTATATAGGATTTGAATCATATTTTGAATCCATCTATGTTGGTTGATTACCACCACTAATATCACTATTTTTGGTCTTGGATCTTCCGAAACAGATCTGTCGCTCTAACCGATGCTCGATCTTTGATCCTATACAGAAGAATGATGTTGTAAGAGTGAACAATGAACAGCAGTCCCATTTAAGCAAGAGCTAAGGTCAGGGCCTTTTATTCTTTCATCT
The DNA here is from genome assembly GCA_037672795.1 of Lagerstroemia speciosa. NCBI lineage: Eukaryota > Viridiplantae > Streptophyta > Magnoliopsida > Myrtales > Lythraceae > Lagerstroemia > Lagerstroemia speciosa. Next base: position 4,424,724 of record CM075295.1, read on the forward strand.
TACTATTCGGGACCATCTCAGATCGTATTGAACTAGTATACTTAGAAATGCGATAACAGCAAGAATGTAAACCATATTCTCCATCCATGAACATGTCTTCTTGCCGGAGGAAATGAAACTGTGCAGCTCGCTTATTCATCCCGTTCATGTGAATTTATTTTGAGGTCTGGTTGCCGGAACCGTGTCGGTATTATTCATTGTAGACGTAGCATTGGATGACTTTATTTGCAGGTGGCAACGAGGACCCGTCTCGGAGGGAGGGAAGGCCTCCGGCCATGGAGCAAGGCCAGGTTATCGAAGAAGAGGACATCGCCCTTCTCCCACTTGAACTGGATGCTCTCTTCCTCTATGATCTCTCCGCACCTCTTCACCACATTGTCTGGGATCTCGCTCCCGTCGGCCTTGGTTGCTGAGCTGTGCTCCTTCCCGTGCATCCCGACCACCGTGTTGAACCACATCCTCCTCCCTTTCCTTCCCTCGAAGACCTTGGTGAGAGATCTCGGCCCCAGGATCGTCCTGGCTCCTCCGTTCGGAAGCCACTCGATCTCCATACCAAAAGCCTCAGCCCTACAAGTCTCAGTATCCCACTCGTTGGATCTTCAACCGATTTAATTAACGAAGAGAAGGAAAAGGAATGGGCTAATAAGTGATCATCTTGTGGTTTTTCTTCATTACCTGCACTCGGCTTCGCGAGGGTCGGATGTGCCGAAGGCGTCCTCCCAGCCTCGGCCCCTCATCGAGGAGGTGTCGTTCTTGCTCGGGGCCGAGAAGGTGTACCTTAAGCCCTTTGCCTCCATGTCTTCCACCTCCTCCGGGAACTCCTCCAGCATACGCTCCGTCACCCGGAAGCTTGGCACAAACGGAGTCTCCCCTCCTTCCGGTGGCGGCACCTCGCAGAAGAGCATCAACTTCTTCGGATACTCCTTTATCTGTATACAATTCATTTGACCTAATAAAAGCCCATTCCATTGACGGTGAACGACATAGCAGTGTGCAGAAGTAGAATGAAAAGGGACGGCTTACCAAGACCATCTCGTGATGGTAGTAAATGAACTCCGACAATGGCCCCTCGTTGGCGGTCCATACCCGCTTATAGACATGGGTTCGGGGTGCCGGTCCGACGTACCGGATGTCCTCCCACCCGAACATCTCCACAATCTCGTTGAAGTCCTCTGCATTCTTAACATCGAAACCTCGGAGAAGCACAGCACTGTTCTTTATGATCATCTGCTCGAACCACTCCTTGTTCTTTCTCAGCGCCGAGAGGAGGGAGTCGAGATTGTTCCTGTCGGGCTCCGAGGGTAGGAGGACCAATGGCATAACCTCGCCATCGACAACCTTCTGCCCCTCGCATTCTCCGATCTTGAAATCCTTCCTGGAGGAGGAATCTTCCATCTGTGCCCAAATAGATTTGAATCCTTCGCTAAATGTGTTTCTTGATCTTGTAGGTGTGTTAGGGATGGAGATATATATATATATATAAGCAGACATATACATAAGAATATACGATTCCTCGTATTGTCAGTAACCAAATCCCTCTCGTTACAGATGCTTTGAAGGTATTACCAATGTCAATGCGGCTAATAAATATGTATTATTCCGCCTCGAGCTCGAGGAATCCTCGATTCTATCCAAGTGCGTGATTTCGATCGCATATTACGCTGATTCGGTTCAAACAGAAATTCCAAGGCAATTAACGCTAGTGATTACGAATTGCTATTCATCAGTTTAAACTGGCACACTGAGGTAGATTCCCGGTGCTCCTCCGGCTGTATGTGTCGAAGATTCCTTCTCATGTCGTCTTTTGCTTGTTGGTTTACCGTTTAATCAGTTATACCCCGCCGGAAAATAGTAATTATATATGCAGAGAGAGAGAGAGAGAGAGAGAGAGGGGAGGGTTTGGTGACTGATGGCAAATGTCAAACTACGTGCCCAGTCAGGCAACAGGAAGCAACTTAGGCCGGTGAAAGCAACCCGGCAGGCGCAGGCTCGGAGCCGGCGCAGGTCCGAGCCCACTGCCGGTGACTGACGGGGCCGTGCATCGATGAAGCCCACGCACATTAATTTGGAGTCGGCTGTAGTCTCTCCGTCTCACGACATCTCTGGACTCTATATTTTTCGATCTTACCTTCTAAATTATTACGATGTATTTTGTATATAATAAATTGTTAAATATATATAATTATTATATCAAATAAAAATATATCAAGTGGGGAATACAGTGGTATAAATGACAGTGAGATTTGAAATTCTAATGAGAAAATTACAAATGATTGAAGTAAATTGCATAACGTTTTTGAATATATTTATACATTGAATCCAAAATCAAGATCGGAACTGATTGATTCTTTAATTTCTAACTCTAATTTCTAACTCCCAATCCATCTGAATTTCATTGGTATCTTGCTAATGTCCATGGTATTGAATAGGGTTCTTGCTATCCAGAAAGAAGAAAAGCGAGGGAATTCCGCTATTCCGGCTCTTTCTCTACATCGACCGGAAAATAACCAGGGAAAGGGCTTGCCCTCGGCGACTTTAGTGGCGGTTCCGGCAGCTGATTCCCCCGGCTGTCGTAATATATCGCACCGGAGAACTCCGGTGGTTGGCATTTTTCTCCCATCAAAATCGATCTCTGCCACACCCCGCCTTCGCCGAACCCTTCCACGGCTTCGCCTTTCCCCTCCTGCTGTGCCCTGGACTCACTTTCCGTTTCTTTCTTCTTAGAACCGGGGGTCGGAACCTTGTTGCTGATCGGGGCGACTTCGGGGATGGCAGGCAAGTTTGGCTCGGACCCTGACTCGGTCGATTCTCTGGGCAGCTGGGCTCGACTTCTCTTGACCCGACCGGAGGAGTGCTTGGCGCACAGAGCCACCAGGGCCGTGACCGAGAGGAACATGGCAATGGCGAGTGGCACAGGACCCATTCGGTCCAAACCATACAGGGAACATGGTCCGACCATCTATTCCTTAATTAAGCTGAGGGAAGCGGATTTTTCTACAATTCGAGAGCTCGACCGACGTGCATGTGTGTGTGTATATATGTGTGTGTGTGTGTGTTGGTTGAGGTTTTGTTTGATGTAAGTTAGGTCATGGCCGGTGGCGGTGGAAGTTGGGAGGGAGTATCACACCGAAGTATGTATTTTCTTAATGCCCTTCATGGATATTCCACAATTCATCAAAGCAGAAAAGGTTATTATATCTGATAAAAATGACTTGATACAGTGATCTCGTTCTAATATAATATTAATATATTCTAAATTCGATTCTATCTGATGTCATCTCCTTGCATCGATGTATTTCCTCCGTAAATACCAGAAAATTGACTTGGTGAATCTCTAGTATACTAAGGGTTAATTGTGGGGTTGAGGTACACAACTAAACTAGGCTTTTTCTTTACTTGGTGCAATGTTTTGACAAGTTCCCTAGTTTACTTAATTCTTTTATTTATATAATATTTTCAAGAACTTTATATGATAATTGATTAATTCATTAAGTTGTTAGAAGTTGTTTAGGTGAAACCGCCATGCAATAATGAGCTCAATAGTAAAAATTAAGGGTTGCCTAGTCGAATCAAGATCGATCTAGAATTTAAGAGGGCAAAAATTCATAGTTGAAAGTGTTTTATTTCTTATCAAGTCAACCTGATTCGAATTCGAATTGATTATGGTTTATCAGTTATTCTAAGTATCACGTGATATACATTAAAAAAAAAAAAGGAGTTTGGTGTGGAGAGTCAACGCACCAAAGGGTGTGAGCTCGACATGTTCCAAATCAACACCAAACTATTAATTATCGTTTCATGAATGATAGGATTTATTCTTTATGTAATATTCATCACCTACATTTAAATAAATGCACATTATGTGTGTGTGTATATATGTATATCAAATTCATTCACCAGATTGAAAGAATCCAACCATGGCCATTGCACTGCATGAACTTGGTCCTCAGACAAATTATTAAGAAAAACCCACTTGTGTTACAATGTGAAAGTGCGAGAAATTGGATCGGGGCATGTTGGGTGCCTTGGACATGGCTCCGGTATCGTATTGGAAGATCGAGATTGCAATTCCAAAGATGGTGCAGGAGGAGAGGATGCTGCAGATCCTCTTTTCAATTAAGACCAATCTCCTCCCACTCAGTGTCCGTCCATCGTGCTCTGGCTTCTTGGTCGAGATCATCCGTCTCACGGACTTGATGATCAACTTCGCAATCTATTTTTTGATAATGTCGGAGCCGGCGAGAAGCTTCCTGTTGGAATCTCCGACTCAGTGAGCAGTACGAGAATGGTGCCAGTTAGATGTCGCAGAGGATGAAGGTGGCGTATGCTTGTACTCCAATGTCTCAAGTCGTGTCCAGGTGCCAATCATCCCCTCTAGAGGTTCGAAAATTGGAGAAAAATGATTTTGACAAAAAAAGAAGTGTGAAAAGGAAATAGGGCAAAAAGGACATTTCACAAACACCATAGTTGATCTTGATGGGCTTGCATCGTGGGGCCCGGGAGCCACCACCCGGCCTCCCAATCTTCTTTCTAAAATCTAATTAATTTCTTAAAATTTTGAACTTTTGATGAATAATGTGTAATTGAATACCATTGGACGCCAAATGTATTTCTTTAAAAATGAATAAAGCTTTTTTTTTTGTTAATTTTGGCCAGCTTATGAAAAAAGCCAAAGTTCCTTTTTTTTTAATCATAACATCTTTAATTAATTGATCGTACGATTGACATGTTATGTTTAGTGCTTTGTGATATGTATTGTTCTTCCTACCTACGGTCACTGAAAAGGGAATTACTTTAATTTTACAATGGATTGTTTTCTTAACAGTTAAAATTTCAAGATTAAAATTTTAAAAAAGTAAATGCGATGGGAATTTCACGCTGAAGAGGGAATGATGGTACCATCAGAAAGGAACTGGGCCCGGGGGGAATTGTGGGCATCTCGGTCAATTCGTGTTCTTCAGCGGTGGCACAAGAAAAGGAGAAGAAAGGGGGACGGGAGATGGAGAGGAACAGAGAGCAAAGACTTGGTGGGGGTTTACGTAAAAGGTAAGTCTTTTGTCAAAGACGGAAAAAAACGTCTCTGTTTTTGCAGAACTCGCGAAAGCGAGTTCGGGGAGAGTTTTGTGTCGGGACCGCCGTCAAAAATCCTCTGCAAAATCATCAGAATACCAGATAGGGACTGTGTCTGCGTCCGTGTCCGTGTCAGAGTGGGTGCTTGTCGGGCCAGCAAGGAAGGAGAGTGATGAGCAGCTGGAGGAGACTGGGTAGGTCCCTGCAGGCTGTCGCGGCCCACACCCTCCTCTTCTCCTTCACCGTCCTCCTCGTTCTCAAGCTCAACAACCCCTCCCGCTTCCATTCCTGGTGGTGAGATTCCCTCCCTGTCTTCCTGTCCTTGACTATTTGCCCTTCCTCCATGATTTTTTTCTGTCTTTTGTGCTTTTTTGGTCTTTCAATTTGGTGGAAAGTGTTCAGGTGACAAGGAACTGGAAATAGGCGTCCTTTCTTGTTTGAGTGGAGTGAAAAGCTCGCCACTTGACCAGAGAAATTGCAGAAAATGGTTAGGATTAGTTTACAAATATAATTGAATTTTAAAAACACATTTATGGTTATGCTGCTTAAGGACATACCGTCGGCTCATGCTCAAATTGTATTCTTGCTGAATAAAGAGCTCTACTATCGAAATTCAAGCCACTTGGCACCTCTCTGCAAAAACTCTACATCTACGTGTATATATGTATACATAGTCAAAGTCAAACGCATGATCCGACTCAAGCACTTCTAGTTCGCTTGCTCAATTTTCCATATAAGGTGATCCTAATTCACATTACAGCATTGGTTTTGGGTCCTGTTAAGGCAGTTGATTGCAGCATATGTCCATTCACAGTTAATGCCGCTCCCTTCATTTTGCCCTTCTTACGTAGCAGTTTCCTTGATAATTGGTTACATGGGTTTCGTTCATTCTCTGCAGGTTGGTGTTTCTTCCGGTATGGTTGTTTCATGCAGTCGTAGCCCGAGGCATGTTCTCTTTACCTGCACCCGTATTGCCTCACAATCGTCATGTAATGACTGCCTCTGTTGGTGATGAAAAATTCTTGTACTTGTCCTGCTGATAATTCATGGTTTGTTCTTATCCATAGTGACACGTTCAAGTTTTGAATCTTGGTTGTTCTAATTTTATGTTTTTGGTGACAGTGGGCTCCGTATCATGCTGTCATGGCCACCCCACTGCTTGTCTCTTTCGAATTGCTGCTCTGTATATACCTTAGCAACAGCTATGGTATGAAGGCATCCTTTTTAAATCATATATAAGTTGCTGGCTGTGCAATTGAATTTCTTTTAGTCTCCACTGCATAACATGTAGTTGAACTGAGTAGGAACGATATCATGTTTATTGTCCATGTTCATTTCTGTTCATTCCTTGAGAAACCTTTTTTCTCATTTGGTATTGTTGCAGTTTTAAACTTGAAGATTGTCTTCCTTCCATTACTGGCATTTGAGCTTGCAGTCTTGATCGACAATGTCAGGTAATGTTCCTTTGGATTGATAGAGAGCTGTTGTTTTGTAAATTAAGGTGTACTGTTTTCAGTTAATTGATTAAAATACAACAGTTGCTCGACTTTTGAGTAAATATCTTCTTCTCTCCCAGATGAACGACTGCTTAAACAGTTATGCTTTGCAATTTCTTATTCGTTGCACAGTGATGCATTTTAGACGTTGTGGAACCTATTTCAGTGTGATTCTCTTGTGATATAGGATGTGCCGGGCTCTAATGCCAGGAGATGATGAGAGTATGAGTGATGAGGCAATATGGATGACCCTGCCTGTGAGTTTTCAACCATCTTAAACTTTTAAGTGATGTTACTTCGTGAAATCTTTCTACATAGCAACTTTCTTACGGAGTTTTTATCATCACGTTTCCATCACGGCGAGATCATTTTTGTTAAATGTTGTCCCGGAATGAAAGGAAGTATATATGACGACAGTATTGGGTTGATGATTTATTTAACCAAATTAGACGTGCGATGCTAACAATGGACCTATTCTGTTTATGGGTTAATTTACGAAATAGATGTTTTTTTGACACTATTGTACCTGTACGAATTATTATCTGTTAAAAGTAATTTTGTTGATGCTCACTTTTTCCCTGATATGGTGTTTCTAGCACTTGTGGGTTGCAATATCTATGGTATTCTTCGTTGCTGCAACAACCTTCACTCTTCTAAAGCTTTGCGGTAAGTAGTTGGCATCTACATGTTGCAGAGAAACCCTGCCGGTGAGAATATTTGAACGGTAAGAAATCTTTTGCAGGTGATCTTGCTGCTCTTGGGTGGTGGGACCTATTCATAAATTTCGGGTGCAGTTTCCTTTCTTAAGTCTTGTCTACTTCTCATCCTCCTGTGGCTTACCAGTTTAATTTCGTGATTTCTTTGACAGTATTGCTCAATGCTTTTCCTTTCTCGTCTGCACAAAGTGGTACAACCCAGCAATTCATGGCAGCTCTTACGCTAGGGAAACGAGCTCTTCCTCCATGACGATAAGATACCTTGATTCAAACAGAGGTTTAGTGATCTCTTCTGATGAAGATCAAGGACACAGCAGACTATGCAGCTTGCAGGATATTGGAGGCCACATAATGAAGGTCCCATTGATCTGTTTCCAGATCCTCCTATTCATGCGCTTAGAGGTATAATGTTAGCTCCTGAGTTGCATTTATTGTTTTTTCGCTATAATAAACAGATCGTAAGTATTTTACACTGTTCATCTTATTCAGGGAACACCACCTGGCTCTAAGAGAATGCCTCTCTTTGCCATATTTGCTCCTCTCCTTTTGCTGCAAGGAGCTGGAGTAATATTTGCTGTCTACAGACTGGTGGAGAAAATTGCATTTTTACTTTATAACGGACCTTATTCTAGCAGATATTTAGTCATCTCATCAAGCATGCGTCAATGTTTCAGTTTCTTGCACCATGGATCTCGGTAGGCTCTGAACTATTTTATGACACCTTGATCAATAAAAAATGGTTTTAGCATTCATTCAACAATGAGGAATACAAGGCATTATGCTGTCAGGAAAGTACTTGTAAGAGTCGATCTCGATCTTTGTTGACAGGTTAGTGGGTTGGTGGTCAGTTGACGAAGGAAGCCAAGAGGAGCGAGCACAGCTATTTTGTACCAGTTCTTCTGGGTCAGTGTTTGTCTGGATACGTAGGTTTTCTTTATGTTTCAAGTTTCCATACAATCTTTAGATCTGTACTAAACATCAAATGGGTCTAATTGTGGGTTTGTATGACCAACCATGATCTAACTGGATTTCATGTAAACAATATAAAAATATTAATTTAATATACTAAATTCAACAAATTTAAGAAAGAAAGGGAATGGCTCTTCTGTTCATTTTTAAACCGAGCTTTTTGGAAGCCTAGAGGGCCCTAACAGGCTTTTAGAACCATGTTTTCATACTCTAATCTTTCTTGATCCCTGAAATGTTCAGCTACAAACTCTTGCCTTCTAAGGTTTCATTTTCTTTGTATTTGAATCCAGGTATAACACCTTTTCTCCTGATGTTGTGAAGAAAATGCCTAAGCGGGATCTTGTTGAGGAGGTAATAATGAATAGAGAGTTTCTGTGGTCACTCCAAGTAACCATTACTTCTCCTTTGCAACCGTAAAATCAACTTTAATGGTGGGCAACAGCATTTAGTTTAAACTTGATCATAGACCCAGATGAGGAAGTAATGCCACTTTGGGTGACCATGTAATTTACCATAACCAGTAGCTCAAGTACCCCCACCCTCTTACGTGCAATTTCATAAAGCCTGACAGTTATGTTGTCTTCATAAGCTCAACCAAGCATTCCTAAGTGGATATAATCATGCTTGTTTCAGATATGGAAGCTACAAGCTGCACTGTACGAGCAGTCAGAGATCACAAAATACAGCCAACAGGAGTATGAAAGGCTGCAAAACGTATGCTTACAGCCTTCATTGTATCTTTATCTTATAGGAGGAAGATTTCTCTGTTCCTATCTTCTGTTGGAGTGACCTCAAGCCATGAGAAATGATGAATTAAATGACGTTTAAAATTCACGATTTCTCTGTTTCCTCTCTTGTGCTTGCCCCGTGGAGGAAAATCCACATGTTTGTGTTTTTGCTATCTTCTAACCATACCTTGGGGATTGATTGTACCAGGAGAAGATCCTATGCAGGGTATGCTTCGAAGATCAGATCAACATGGTGCTTCTTCCTTGCAGGCACCATGTCCTCTGTAGGCAAGTTCCATCTACCCACCCTCCTGCTGCTAACTGCTGGCTCTATCTTTTACTACTTACCTTTGCATAGAATTGGTTGTAGAATATTGCCTATTCATATAAAAGTAGGATTTGTTGGCAATTAATATTCTAGGATTCTGTCTGATTTATCATATTTTCTTTTTGCAGTTCGTGCTGTGAGAAGTGTAAGAAATGCCCGATTTGCCGTGTATCTATAGAAGAACGGTTGCCTGTATATGATGCATAGCTTGAAATGTTTTCCTCGAAGTGACTGAACTTGGGCTGCTTGAGACCTTCATTTGTGATAGTCAAGGAAACAGGCAGTGTACTGTAAATAGTATTGCTTGCACGATGGTTCATACTTGGTATCAAGTTTTAATCTTCAATCAAGTCTTCTAATCCTGCACCGCATCCGCTCTCGCATTCATCATAGTGTTCGTATTGAGCTCTCAGAAAAGATAAACAAAAAAGTTCGGATTTCAACTTTCTAAACTTTTGGAGTGCAGAAAGGATTGTAAGTTTCGTTGACGATGACTTTGTAATATGCTTCCTCGAACAACTCCGTCTTTAGGTTGGGTTTCATGGAATGGATGCACATGAATCGTTTCCTTTGATGCAGAAATGGTAACCTCGAACCAGACAGCATCGGATCGAAGGCAACTCGATTTCTCAGTAACGCCAGGGATTTGTCTTTATGTAGCAGGTGTACTTATATGTGTACAGATAAATCATCCAAGGATCGAACATGAATCAAGGGTGAAGATATGATCTCAAATGATATCTGGGTTCTGCATTTCCAGGAACTTGTCCGCAGCACGAATGAAGAACTTGGGATAAACTAATTGGAGACCTCAAGAACCTGTTGCCGTGATTGCTATCGGTTTGACCGTCCCATTCGTGCTCTTGATCCCTTTGGCATCCGCTGCTGGCTTTCCGATCTTGGCAGCAAAATCGTCGAAACACTCGTCCAGTGTCTTGAATGGTTCTTCTGGGTACAGAGCGCTCACCTCAAGTTCATCGGGCCTGTCGATCAAGAAGTTCTGACAGCCTCTTATGAATATGTCATGCGTGAAAGAGGCAACCACGCTCCGTGGAATCACGTTGGCTGCATAGAAAGTTCAGAATGGTTGTGTCATTTTGATCAAACAACCGAAACGTAATTGTTAAGTCTAAAGTAAAATTCTCTCGTTCATGGACTTTCTCGTTACCGGCAGCTGCAGCGAGGAGGTCGTCTTCGGAAATCGTAATGCGGGGGAGGGTGCGACCGATCTTCATCTCCCAAAGCGATGCGAGCTCATTCATGTTGTAGAAGTTGCAAGCCGGTCTGAAATGGACCGACTTGTTCAGTGCTCGCTCGTCATCTGCCACCTTCATCGTGAACTTCCCGATGTCGGACCCGGCCACGAAGTACGCTGCACAAATTAATCTCATGCACATCGTGTAAGATAAGTTCAGATAATTTGGTAACCAAGTCACTTGACTTGGAATCTGCAGGTAGAAAAGGAGTCTCCCATGAATTTTTCATTAAGGTTCGATTCTCGTGTGTAAGATTTCCCGACCCCTTTATTCTCTTATTCTTCAAATCAAATTCCGAATCTCGGGCCTTATTTATAGTCGAAAAAATTAATTAATATTAGTGGAAAATAAATAATTACTGGCAGGTAATATTGGTTTGTTAGTACCTCATGGTTAAGTCTGTTTCAGCTAATCTGAATTAATTTTAAAATACAATATTAGCTTAAATACATAAAACCCCCTCGACCAAATATAAATTAATACGATTTTGAAGCCTCTTTTTCAAATTCAGTAGTTCGACAGTGACAACTCCGAGGAGCTGCTTGATTTAAATTAAAAGGTACTTGGCATAGTTGGAGAAAAAGAAGAAACGTAAGAAAAAGGTTGAAGATTTTCAAGATTTATTGTCGGACCTAACCAATTCAATTTCAAATTTGTCTTTTTCCCTGAGGTACAATTGAATATTTTTTTTATATCAGTCCTCTTGCCAATCATGGTACATGATGATGCATCTACTTTCTTCTCCAAGCTGCAAAGCGTGCAGTCATGATAACTTGTTGCATCTTACTGCAATCTATGATTTCTTGTGTACTGCTTTCACTTGTCGTCATCCTTATTGAATTTGTTTACATTATTCAGAAATCCAATAAATCAAGTTTAATTTAGATTCGAGAAAGGTCTCTTCCAACACGAGTTTTTTCTATTTATAAGATTTGAACTCGAAATCTTAGTTACGGGAAAGAGATGCTGAACAACTTGAACCAAGCCATGGTAGTGAGAAATTCGGGATTTGCATTATGTAGTTAATTAGAGATTATGTGATTACCTTTAACGCTGCCATCACCGTAGATTTGGAACTGATCCAAGGGAGGGACAACCTCGGACGGGTGAGTGTTGTCGTAGTAGGGCCAGGAGGCAATGGAGTTGCAGCAGATGTAGGTGTAAGGCAGCTTGTACTCCTCGATCAAGCGTCGAATCCTGCGCTTTTCCTTGTACATTCTCAGGCCCGGCTCGACCGGATCGGCTCTATCCACGTCATGCCCGAACTCGGATGGCAAGAACCTCTTGATGGTGCCAACTGCTCTAATGGCTTCCACCAGGGGGAGCTGGTCCAGCACGGCTTCTCCACCGACAGCCGATATCACGATCTCGATCTTGTGCTCCTCGAGGATCTTCTCCATCAGCTCTCTGTCATTTATCAGACCCTGTAAAAAACACACACATCAATGTGCCTCACTTCCGGAAGTCTATTCAAGAATGGTTCTTGCATGATCTTAACATTCACAATACAGCAATTTGTGGTTTACTCTTCTGTACTCTGAGGTAAAACTTATCCAAATCTGACCCGATTCCACGAGATTCACTGGAAGGCCGGTGTGTTACGTGATTTAGAAAACGTTTCTGCAGCATGGCAACATTTTCCAAGTACGAGGAAACCATCAAGTTGAGAGAGCTGCCGACAGTCGACAGTGGCTAACTAAGGAACAATTCATACTTGCACGGGGATGGCGCCTCTTTCTTTGAGAGATTTGATGGTGCTGGCCTTGGAGGGACTGAATCCAGAGCCGGGCCTGATGAGAATATAGGTGGGGTGACCTGAGTCGATGCTCGCCTCAGCCAGGAAACGGCCAATGAAACCTGCCGCCCCGGCGATGAGGACCCGATCACCCTTGTTGCTGCTGGCCTCGCAAGGAAGTGTCATTCTTGCTCCAAACTTCTCGGGGAGGGTTTTTTTTCGGTCTCTTAATTCGATCAAGATCATGGATTCAAGGCCTATGCACTTTAGGTCGGAGGAAGAGGGAACTAGAACTAGATAATAATATGAATCGAGAGGCCCCAAAAGGGATACTTATAGGGGTCAATCGGGCACTTGTTGGCAGCATGTAATTCCAAGAACATGATGCATTAGCCAGGTGTTGGTGATGCGTGTGGAGAAGTCATACTCATTCAGCCACCCTTCCTTCCACTAAGGTTGTTGAAATTGGAAAAAGTAATTAAACTATATTCATATTGCCTACTTCAATTCAGATCAGATCCATAAAGAAAAAAAGATCACTTTTTTAGATCATATCATCCATATATATATATGTATGTATAATTGCTAAGATCAAAGTAAATCGCACTTAAATATATCGCAACAGGTAATGATTATGATTGATCCAGCTGGTAAAGAATTTACTCCGATAGAGTTGTTTTGGATAGTAATAAGTTTACTTGAAAGACGTGAATTTAAATCTTGTTGGAATGTCGTGAGGAGTAGTTCCGATAAAAGTAAAAGGCTCGACATAGATGATATACTAGGGCTAGTTCGAGAGGAATTTAAATGAACATTTATATTAAGTTTAAACTTTTATATTGAATATAAATTTTAAAAAGAAAGATTTATTCTCACAACGAGACAAATTCACCATGCCAACCAGCCAAAAGTGTCTCATATATGACCTCCTGCAGGCCATGTATCGATCTGGTTCTAGAACTGATAATTGGACAGGACGAGCCGAGTATATGAAGATTTGGATCCAAACCCACCGGCACTAGCTAGTTGGATCAGATCGTAGGTGGGATAGGTATGTCTTCCCGTGTCCGAGTCAAATTGTAATCCCTACCCTACCCTACCCCTACCTAGTTCAGGGTATGGCAACCCCGACGACGCCAAGACAATCTGTTGTGTTGTTGGCTCGCAGAAGAGGAGGAAGGCTTAGGTCCCATGAAACTCGGACCGTCAAATACAGTTAAATGCCTCCTTGACTGTGTGAGGTAGGAGAAAGTTTATTATGTTACAGTGTTATCGCTTACGTGGTGATACGGATAAATCAGAATTTATTATTTTAAAGAACTTTTTTTTATTTTTTAAATTTTATAAAAAATCACCAAAATAATTATATAATTAGTCCATATCATCACGTGATGATAGTTTATCATAATAGACTTTCTCACTGGTAGAGCTGACCCTTAGCTAAGCTGGCTTTTTCAATGTGCCTTTTGACTAATAGCTGCAAAGCTAACTCAGAGAGTGCAATCATTTCAGTCCACATCTGGAAAAAAAAATTTGCAAAATGCTATATAATTTTCATCAATTTTCTTTTGTTAAATTATTTAATTTCTCTCATTCTCTCAACTCTGATCTTTTCCTCTTAGTTTGTTAAATTGTTTTATCCCGTTCCTTTATCTGCAGTCACTTTTGTCTCAGTTCGAGTTTCGCCCCCTCTTACACGTAATTCCTGAATCAGGCTTTGTACAACGTCCTCGACTCTGAGAAAGTCTTTCATGTAACAGGTATATTACGTAACATTGTTTACCCGGTGTAATAAACTAATAAAACCCAGTTTTATTAAGATCTTTTTATAAAATTATAAAAGAAAAAACAACATTAAGGGTAATTAAATTTATATTAGTTCGTGATAGTACGTAAGTACTGATATTTGATATATATGTTGCATGGAAGACTTTCTCCCTCAGGTCGTGGACTCGTTTGATGCAGATTTGAGGTAGGGTAAAAATGGAACTGATTGACTGATTCGGGGAACAACCGGAGAGTTAACAAAATCCAACCATTTTTCTAATCTTGTGAATCTTCTTCTTCCATAATAATAATAATAAAAAAAGGTACAACGTTAGGATATGGCGGAGAGGTCTTCTCTTGGATTGCTTCAAATTCGAGTCTTATCGCTGCCTAACATTTTAGCCTCATCATCATCTGCGTGTTTAGTGCCGTAACAAGTGATCATATCAGTAGCATCCATCTGCCCCCACCTTTCTTCTGGCATGTTTTGTCCAGAAATTGTTAACAGAACAAATCCCTTAAACCATATGTCCCATCTCCATGTACAACCCTCGCGCTGCTATCGTATTCCCTCTCACATGATTCCAAGCGGGATTGTTCGGTGATTGAAATTCGTTTCTCATCTTCTATCTAATCTCGGTTGTGCTCCATAGTGTTTCACAGTGCGGAGTACGGGTACTGTGCTAGTACGAGACAAATGCAAGACTGCAAAGCCTACACAATCCACGCTCTTCCCGGGGAATTCACAAAGATCCATACCAACCCATTCGGCTCGATCCTATGGGGATTCCAGTTTCCATGTTCTAACCTGCTAGCTGGATGAGTTCCATGAACAACCGTCCACTCTCAGGCCTTGCTATGGACGAGGATGGAAGACGGGTTAATCAAACCGGACCGGTTTTAGAAGCCCGTACACGTTTTGTCTTGTGGACTAGAAATGGTCCATGGCCCATTTGATTGCCTTGCCAGAGGACATGCATTGCTCCAGATTCATGGTAGGCAGCGATCTTAAGGATTCTTAGCATCATCGGTTAATTAACACTCGCTTACTAATGGCCGGCCTCTTTCCCGTATTTCCAGCAGAGCTGTGGAAGTCCGTCCGACCGGTCACGATCCCGAGTCTCTCTTGGCTTATATACGAAATTCTTGATGAAGCGTCGGCGAATGGCAGTTTCCTTGGTCTTGCATTTCTGTGCTGATCGGTCATTAATCAGCAACTACACGCAATGCCCTTCCTAGTTATTTTCCAGATGATTTGAAGTGTTTCTAATTAAGAGATAAATGAAAGCTTTCTGAACAGACCTATATTGCCAATACTCAGTGGCATTCGTTCAAAAATGTGTACCCATTTTTTATGAGATCATGCATGGATCATACATATCATGGCGAATTCTTAAGAAAAAATTGCATCTTCCATATCGGAATTTGATGAATGAGATTTCAAGTAAGTGTTTACATAATGGAGTATTAATCATGTGAAATTCTACACTCCCATCACCGAGCCATTATATAGGAAGGAAGAAAAAGTATAAACTATTGGATTATTTTTAAATTTTAAATTATTATTTATAAGTTATCTAATTAAATTATTAAACGATATATGACACTTTTGGTCCTCAATCGTTGACACTTTTGGTCTTTAATCTTTCATGCTTTTTTTTTATTATTTTCATCATAAACTTTTATTTTTTGCCATTCACGTCATAAACCTTTTGAATTTTTGCTATTTCGATCATACCGTTATTTTTTCCATCCAAAAAAATATTTCATCCAAAAATTATTTTTTTCAACAGAAAAAATGAAAAAGGAAAAACGTAAAGGAAAATGAAAAATACTAGTAGAGTTTTACCAGTGATCACATCCCCTTCAAAATTGAGAAATATTCCTAATTGAAATTTGATTATTGATTATTGATTATTATCATTGTAAAATCGTGACTTATTATGAGAAAAATGAGTCCTAGTTTTAGAAGAGACACTGCTAATAACTAATATTTTCTTAATCATGAAAGGTATGTGCCTTTTTTGAAAAATATTTTTGTCAAAAAATAGTTTTTGAATGAAATGCTCTTTTTAAATAGAATATGCTTTTTTGGATGTAGAAAATAACGTAAGGACTAAAATAATAAAAATAAAAAAATTAAGAATATAAATAATAAAAAATAAAAACTTAAGATACAAATAGTGAAAGTGTAAAAGATTAAAGATAAGAAATATCGTCCTTCCATTATTAAACGATACAGTAGTAGCCGGTTCGGATAAGTTTAACCGGAAGCGAGATGGCGCTGTCTTCTCTTCCACGTGGCGCCAGATAAGTGGTTATAGCAAAAATAGAATGCATGACAAGCAGCCAATAATTCCTCGATAGAAAGAAAGGACCACGGGACGGGAGAACCCAAAAAACAAAACATAGCGGCAGGTGGTGGGGCCGGAGGAGAGGTAGGCGCACGTGGACTTGATGAGGATGTCTAACTTGACTAATCAATCACACACACTGTCTCTCTCTTCCTCTCTCATTTCTCTCTCTGATGTGGCCGACAGCCGAATATTATCGTATTTATATCAGACTGTCAGCTCTGACAGAATTAAAAACAATTAATAATCTATATATTTATTAAAACTTCCTCACCTCTGGGGGAGAATTAATGACACGTGTGCATAAATAATTTTTCCTAAACTTTTACAATGATAAGACTTTAAATTGACTATAACAACCAAGGGGGTTGGGCCGAGTGGTAAGCAACTCGGTGCCGCTTAAGGAGGTCTCAGGTTCGAGACCTCACGTACGCAGACACCCCCCTTGGGAGCCTCACCCGCCATTGCCAGGCATGCGACCCGGGGCGACCAACAGATTAGTCAAGTATGGTTGGCTGAAAGATGCCGTCTCACCGCTGGTGGGGCCTGCTTGGATACCGTGGCTGGCGACAAAAAAAAATTGACTATAACAAAAAAACCACCTTAAATCACTCCAATTAGTTCAAATTAATTATCTCTATTATTTTATTTGAAGCCATTGCCCTGTGCTCATTGGTCCATCGGTTAATTTATATTCGGGTCGTGTTGGACAGTTAAAGGAAAAATCCTCTCATTTATAATTTTTTAATTTTACGATACTTAAACTTAAATCTTATTAAAGTGTCAAATCGAACGTGTTTAAAGAAGATGAGATGCGTTAACTCTCTTATATTAAAAAATGTGTAAAATACTATATAAATTTTATTACTTTCATCCATTTTTATTAAGTTGTATTATTAGTGCAACTTCACTTTTAACCTCCTCCTCGTTTACCTTCACAACGTGTATGTTGCGATATGTCTCTGTATAAGCTAGAACTCGAATACCGAAAGATATGAATAATGAGTTGGATATCAGATTTAAGATATGGAATATGCACGAACAACAATTAACGGTCTAGATTGTAGTTGAAAGCATCGAATATCATGGATAGAATCATGATAGATATTTGGAAGATTTTATGGGTACGGTTTTATCGTTTGAACAAGATATCTCGTAATTTGTTTGATTTAAAAAATATAGATAGATAATCTATCAAATATGATATAGTCTTGTATCTACAAATAGGGTCTTGTACGAGTTATGAAGGGAGTGCCTCCGTGCCGTGAAGCCCGGATGAGAGAGTTTGGTGAGAGATCTTTTAATAAACTTCTCCAGAACGTGAGAGCGTGAGAAATTGAGAGGTCGGGTTGTGACCATTTTCTGAATGAGGTTTGTAATGGGCTGTGGATTCGTGGTATCCCTAAATGCTATAATCTCTTAAATTACTCTAGTAGAATTCCATACTTTGTCCGTGGACGTTTTCCTCTTCGTTAATGGTTTTACCACTATATCCGATGTCAAGTTTCTGAATTTCTCATTTTATCATTCTGCTTGAGACATCTCGATACTTGACAGACGGTATCGGAGCGATTACGATTTCAACAGTGTACAATCTTGGACCCTTTTTTTTGGGGGGGGCGGTATTTTCTGTCTTTGATTGCAAAATAAAAAGTTCGAACAAACCTCGATGGTTTCCGTGCTGTAGGCGTAGCTCAGACCGATGACGGACAAGCAACTCGGCAAGCAGGACAAGTATCACGATAAGGGTTCTCGGCATACACCACCCAATTGGTGCAACCTATGTACGCATTATTCTCCTTTCACCCCCTCACCCACCATTTTTGTTTTTTTTTTGGGCCCTTCTTCCATCTCCTCAAATCATGTCAAGAGAGGCCAGCAAAATGGACAAAATGGTTACTGTGTTTGATAAGGAGATTCTCCCATGGTCCTCTTTTTTTCGGGTTCCAATGATTATTGCTCCTCCTAGAATAATATGTTTGCATAGGAAATATTATAATAATAATAATTAATATTATATTTTTGTACACTCTTGAAGAGAAAATCTATAATATAATATTTGATTTTACTTTTATTTTATATTTAATTTTTCCCATTATTATTTTCTTTTTCTTTTTTTTTTGCTCCAAGTTTTATTTTCCCACCATCCCAAAAATTCAATTTCACTTTATCATTTATTTGATAATGGTCCATAATTATGTGCTAAGAGCTGGATCAATTCAAGGTGACTCTGTGGGCTAGATAGAGCCGAAATTCAAAGAATAGGGTCTTGATTAGACGTAAATTTTTATGAAGAGTGAGCTGGCTCAAATTAGTGAAAAGTTGAGGGACCACATATGAAACTTTTCCCAATACATTCGAGCAAAATGTCATGAACTCTCTCTATTCTCTTTATTTTATATCGATGGCATCAGGCCTCATAACAATTGATATTTGTTCGAATTAATCCTGTCTCATATATTGGTTAATCGACGTTTGTTCGAACTAGCCCATGTCGCATATCTAGTCACCCTGGTTCTCAGTTGCAGTGACACGGAGCATCAAGCCTGTGTCTTGCAAGTTGTGCACGATTTCGGAATCAACTTACTGATTCATGGTCTAAATGGCGCTGCATCCCCGGGAGGAACCGCGGTAACGTATTCATCGACACATGGGAAAACAATACCGTGCCAAGGAGAAATAACAAGAAGGAGTGTCGTTGCACGAATTGGGTGTTGGCCATGGATTATGGAATGAAAAACAGAGTCCCACGTTTGAGAGTTTTTTTTTTTCTTCCACCCGATGTCCGGTATCCAAAGGCTGGCCGACTAATCCGGATTCGGGATATGATTGGGCGGTTTCCCAGGGACCCCTCCCAAGAAGGTCTACTGTATTTACAGAGGTTCGAACCAGACATCTCTGCTTAAGTGACACAGTCCCCTTCCACTTGCGCCAACTTTCGTTGGTCACGTTTGAGAGTTTTGACCATAGAACCATTAAAAAAGATGGGGGAAAAATCTCTGATCCGGCAGAGACCTCAAGGGCTGTGTCGGGGCACTCTGTGTGTGTCTGCAGACACTATTTTAATGCGTTTGTTTTTGTACAATGTCTTGGACTGCACATTTATGTTTTTCCACCAATCTTTTTTGCAAAAAAAAGAAAGAAAAAGGACCAGTTTTTCTTTAAAGTTGTGGAAGGAAGACATGAATAAATGATTCTAAGAAGTCTCATTCATGATGATCGAACTTGTTCCAAAATTCTTATAGCACGATGAACATATCAATCAATACCGCTCTCCTTTTCTAATCCTTTTTTCGAAAAGTGATAGTGGGGAGCTTAATATTGAATATATCAAATATAACGAACAACCAGTGGTCAACAATGGTTCTATCAGTGCAGTACTACCAAAAGATCAATTAAACTGTAGTCTAAAAAACTAGTATTCTCCAAATTCAGGTCACCCAACAAACATATTTAACATATATTTTGACACATACGTAAAAGGGATTTAAACTTTGAACTCTGTACCCACCGAAGCACTACAACTTAAAAGGGGAGTTTTGAACGGCGGTCTCATCGGATTAGGTTGTTAATGTTCTTTTCCCCTTTGTTCAGTGATTGTTTTTAATGTTAATTGCACAGTTTGACACTGACAAGCTCTTCTCATTATTAACATTTCTTTCTTTAATTTCGGGCTGAGGTGAAATTGATGTAATAGTCATTATGTCCTTATCATTGCACATAACATCTCTTTTCCTCCTAAGATGAACGAATAGGAATCTCAGGTAAATTACATATGCTCCAGATGATGATGAATAAACGCGTACCGCACATCGCAGGAATGTTAGCTGCTGGAAGTAGCAGGAATATGACTTATAACCGGTCGGTATCGGAGTGCAAAATCAAAAGAAGCTATCTAAGCAAGGTGTCCAGCAATCAAAAAGCGTGTGTACATACGAGATCTCATAAAAGCTATGGATATAGCTCAGGATGAGATCGCTTTTTCGAACTTCCTTTAGTATTTCCAGCTTGATACTAGGAACTCCACTCGATGTCGTTTCGATGGAAGAGATTCGATTGCTTGTAAAATCTTCAAGAAATTAAGAAGGGACCAAAAACAAAGGACTGTATGCTGAAGCAGCAGAAGATGATTTAGAGTCGATTCAGTAATTCCAAGCTATATATGATATTCTGATGTACAACATCTGTGGCCCTTTTCCGGCCAACCGGTTACAAAATTGAGTCGATTCTCCGGCAAAATCCGCCCTCCGTGCACTTCTGGGACAGTATTTACATCCGATCTGCCGGAAAAGAGGGAAACAGAAGGGAAAAAAACAAACTAATTCAGGCTAACAACTAGCTAGTAGTATGACTTGGTCTTGTAATCTTGTCTTTCAGTCATGCCAGCAGAGAAGCATGATCACACATCTCCTAATGATGTAGAGCTTAGCCCTTTGCTCTCTTAGGGCACCCCCAAGCCCTCTTCCAGATGAGAGCCTCCTCTTCGATCCTCCGACTGCTGGGCTTCCCATGAGCTTCATCTCTGTGAATGGTTATTATCAGCTATAGCTAGGTAGAGATTTGTGATTGAATAAGGCAAGGGGAGAAATTAGTACTTGGGAGAGTTGGAGTGAGAGCTGGAGGATGAGATGGATGAAGTGAAGTGAGCTGAGGCTGAGGGAGGGTAAATATAGGAGGAGAGGAGAGGAGAGGAGCGGAGCGAGTGCATTGGTCTGCTAAGAAGCCAACTGTGGGGCATGAGAGGGCGTGCACTGCCCCCAGACCCACCAGACAAGACTGTTCCTGGTCCACTCCCCCCTCTTCTTATAGTCCACTTGATCCTTTTCCCTATTATTAAAACACCAACCACCTCAACCAATATCGATATTGTTGGGTACCGTTACAATGCCACATCAAAGAGTAATGGCATTTTGAGATCTTTGTATTGTTCAAGAGACCAACAACAAGGGTTGTGGTACATGGTTGGTCTAAAGTTTATAGTCGTATGATTTGGCAAGGCCAAGATTGTCATATATTCAAATCCCTTCTATGTAAAATTTGTTGGAGGGGACTGTATGGCATCAATCTTGGCAAACACCGGCTTCTTAGACAATATTAGATTTTGGTGGTATCACGTTGGCGGAATAATATTAGTGTTTGTTGTTTAACTCGTCTTATATGTTCGCGGTTGAATGCGAAATTTCAAATATTATATAGCAAGTTAACTGTTGCCTTCCTTATCCCTCTTCCTCAAAAAGAGGATCAAAACCATGTATGCAGCATACTAAAGTGAACAATATCTCTTGACCAGGTCTTTTCATTCACCAAGCGCCATTCCAAGTCAGCCATATCGACCCATCACAGTACACTAGCACTGACTTCATAAATTGCTACCCTTAGTCAACTTTGAATTAATCAGGATCTGCTAAGGTTTTGGATACCAAACGCCGCATAAAAAACAATTATAATCTATGCCATACAGATAAAATTATTATAAATAAAATGTTACAATCATATGATGCGCACAGACAACTTAGTGTCCTGGCAAAAATTGTATCTTTTATAAGACATGTCGCTTCTTCCTCTACCAAGAGTTCACTTCAACCACATGAATAGGCTCCCAGTGGGCCCATTGTCTTCAATGGTTTCACCATCTTATCTCATCTGTCTAGGCTCCATCTGATGGTGTGTGGCTCTGGTTTGAAGGACCAGTGGTTTAACTTCAACACCCCTTAATTGACATGGCCAGCAGGATGCATAGTTGGTGTAAGCCTCTTTCCTTTTCGTGTGCTGGCTTCTCACTCTGAACTAATCAACAACCGATCCTTCTCTCTTCTGCAAGCACACGAGTAGACGACTTGATAATACAGCGCCACTATCCCGATTTAATAATACCAAGAAACCCTAAACTCAATTCTTGTTGATAAGACTCCCCGTATCTCCCTCAATCCAAAAAAGAAACATATATATGTGTGTGTATATAAAGCATATACCTAGCTAGGGTCACATGAGTGGAGAATTCATTATTAAAACTTATCTCCTGGTCCGATTGACTGCTATAAAACAATTCCTGTGGGGACAGTGAGTGCCAGTTCCGAGAGAGGCAGCAAACATGGGTGACAGGTTACTGCTGGCAAAGACAATATATAACCCACAAATTATTGCATATTCTAGGTCACGAAACAAGACCCACAATCCATAACTCGAGATGACTGAGATGTTTGCTCGGCTGTCTGTCATGTCCGAGGAGCCGAGAACGGTTCGACAGAAATTCTCGCTCGATCGAGAATGTGACCTCTATGTTAACTAATGGATATATATCAATCACCATTCATCTCTAACTGAACAATGTATCGATAAGACGGATAGAAATGTGGAAATTCCAACTCTTGAATCTCTCCCACGCAGGAGGATACTGCTTTTCTTAAGATTCTTCGGGTTGGCCGAGATCGCACGGTCAAAGAAACGAGAAATTCATAGGTTTTAGGAAATTTAATAATTAATTAATAAACTTTTTTAATAATAATATCATTAACATTGCTCAGACCCCAACAATTTGCTTTCTTTCGATTATGTAAAAAAATATTATATGATATGTTCAAAAGCAGTGCAGATTAGCCCACATGCTTGGTCTCGTGTTCCACCCATTTCAATCAGTGCTCCCATCTGCACGAAACCTTGCGACTTAATTATAATATATGTCTAATTATTTTATTGATCAAAAAATAATTCAAACAAAAAACCGTGTGCAAGGGACAAGATCTAGCTGTCAATTCAGCAGTTTATGTTTCCTCCCTTTTTTTTTTTCATCACCCTTGGACTAAGTAGATTTTGACTGCAAAATGCAATTGGTCTCGTTCAACAAATTACACTAATTTTAAGCACGGAACCTTTTCCCCATGCTTTGGGGCTGGTTACACGTTTAAATAGGATGGACAGAAAGTTGGGAGAACGAAATCAATAGAGAGGTTTGGGGAAGTCCAACCACAAACAGCAGGGCTCCGACCTTTGTTCGATGCTTATTGAAATATGAGATTGTACAGACAAATTGACTACTTGTGTGAGCTCTTTGCTCGACTCCATGGAGCGAAGGAGATGCGGAAGACCCTGAAGAGAGTACCTTGTGCGACAAAGGGAAGGGACTCCCTCCATCTACGAACTAACTTGAATGAGAGCTCTCACTACTTGAGCTCAAGAAAGTTGACCCTTCCATTGATCCAGCTGATATACATTTTGATATATATACACACACACACACACACAAACACACACAGAGTATGCTCATGATCATTTAAATAATACTGGAAATTACATGTGCTAATTTACCCTGTTACACAGATGAGTTAAGCCATACTACCATGATATCAAATGCCCATTTCATGATAGAGGACAAATAATCGATTTCGTGGTGTAGTGCTTTTCTAGAGAATTTCATACACGTACAAAGAATTTCCCTTTGCAACTGATTAAAAAAATTTTGAATTTTTGTTTGGGCCATGGGAGGCCTTTCCTTGGTTCAATAAAATTAGGCCCGTTATAGTAGCGGCCACCATCCAACATGCCCAGTGGTCGAGACAACCATCAAAAGGCAAATTTCAGGTCGGTCAAAAAATATGAACTTATATGGTCTTCAAATCGCGAAACAGAGTCGGGTCTAGTAGTATCGCTCTCGACCCGAGAGTTGGGACCGAGAGGTTTTGGGTCCGAATTCCATCAGCGGAATGTGTCTTAATATAATTGAGAAGTGGCTCATCATCAACATCAACATCAACATCAAACAATGTTATGTTCCTTTGCTTTATCTTTATTATTACCAAAAATCTTTTTTTCAAAAATGCGGGAAACGGGTCAACAAGGAAAGCAGTTGAGGTATTGTATAGCCCGACAACGTCGAAGAATCCCATATAAATTCAACAAGCCACTCTTCCACTTATATTTCCTCTTCGTACGAATGAATAAATATTTTATGATGGAACATGTCTATTCGATCGAATTTAGAAAATTTGTTATATTTTAAACATTTGATTAAAAAATATTGATAAAATCCAAATACTTAATCCAATCAGAAAGGATTTTTTTTTTTTTTTGTTATCGCGACTGCTCTTCACGGTCGTCGGTTTAAATGTGGAATCGTGGCCCTTGGGGAGCCTGAAAAGCCACCTAAAAAGATGTCCGCGACGTGGCCCAATCAGGTGTATCGCCGGAATATTGACTGACTCCCCCAAGATTCATCTTTTTTTTTTTTTTGGTCGCCAGCCACGGTATCCAAGCAGGCCCCACCAGCGGTGAGATGGCATCTTTCAGCCAACCATACTTGACTAATCCGTTGGTCGCCCCGGGTCGCACGCCTGGCAATGGCGGGTGAGGCTCCCAAGAGGGATGTCTGCGTACGTGAGGTCTCGAACCCGAGACCTCCTTAAGCGGCACCGAGCTGCTTACCACTCGGCCCAACCCCTCTTGGTGACTCCCCCAAGATTCATCAGTTCTTCGGATTTTGCTAGATTCCTTTTGACCTTACCGTCGAACGAAGGGAAGCAGGAGATTTAATAATATAGGGTCGTGCCCACCTTCTTTATCTTGGACTAGCAGATCTCCCAATCTTTCTCTTTCGCCAAGTAGACGGAATTATCACGTGATAATATTTATATAGTGATATTAATAAAAATAAATTCAGTTATTTTAGAATTGTCTTTACTTTTAAATTTTTACAGAAAAATAAAAACAACTAATTTCATCCAGAGAAGAGAAGACTTGCTCGTTTGGTCGGCATTGAGACTTGACCCGAGACGACCAAGGAGACAATTTTAGGGTGATGGAAGTACCATGGGGCCACGCACAGAGGATAACTTCCTACGACCAGTTGAATATAAGCTGTTTCTTTAACAGGCCCAGCCAAGCCAGCAGGATGGAGAATTAGGTTAGGATAGAGAATTTGATCTTATCTAAAGATTCTTATTTTTGAATGACAGCCCATAGACATGTCATTACACCCAGAGAAATTCGAAGAAGGAATCTACTCACCAAATTGGGTTGGTGTAGAAGTTATCGGTTCCGATCAGATATATTTTCAGATATTAGATAGTATATATCATAATAAAAAAACAAATTTTATCTATAAAAGTTTTTTTAATTATCATATTTTATAATAAACGTGGTAAAAAAATTCTAATTTCCTACCCGATCACCGTGCATTTATTAGGGAAAATCTCCGCCCAGCTCAGAAGCGGGAAATAAATCTTTCTTACCCTACGCGACGCCCCGACCTCGATTACTTATTTTCTTCTAGGTCTCCCTCTCTCTTCTTCTGGCTTTGTATTCTCCTGTGAGCTATCTCATTCCATTCTGTTCCGATTCGTAGTTCGAAGTTGCCGATTCTGGCTCCGGGACAAGACAAGGACAACCTTCGAATTCGGTCGCCTTGAGACAATTCGTCCCTATATATATGCGAGCGCATGTCACGTATATAAGCTTTCGACAAGGTGAAGGAAGACATAATCTGATTGAAGAAGCATGGAGTTCCCGGAGAAGATGAGGAGTTACGTGGAGGCGTTAGAGGCGGAGAGGCGCAAGATCGAAGTCTTCCGACGCGAACTGCCTCTCTGCTTGGACTTGGTAACCCAAGGTATCGATCGTATACGAGGTCTCGGCATGATTTGGTCATGGATCTTTACGTGCTCGAGAAAGAAGTGGTGAATAATTATCGGACCAGATATCGTTGGAAGAAGAAAAAGCGGGATGGATTCTGTTGATTGGTTGGTTGATAATGAGTTTTTTGTTGTTGTTTTTGTTGTTGTGGCTGGTTTAGCAATCGAGGCGTGCAAGCAGCAGCTGTCGGTGTCGGAGACAACGACCGTGACGACTTCGATGGAGGGGATGAACGGCCAGATTCCGGAGTGTTCGGAACAGAATTCGATGAAGGGTCCTGTTCTAGAGCAATTCATTCCCATCAAGAGATCTTCATCTTCCGATAATAATCATACTGCTGACCATGAAGAAGAAGAAGAAGACGACGACGACGACAGGCAATATTCCCATATCGATGGAGACGACGACAAGAAGAAATCCGACTGGCTTGACTCGGTTCAGCTCTGGAATCCCAACCCAGAGCCGATTATTCCTCATGAGGTATGAGAGTGCACCGTAGCTCCGGATCATTCAAATGGTTAGATGAAATAGTTGGAATAATACATACATACATATATATATATATATGAGAAATTCCAATCAGAGCTACCAACACTTGGAAACGTGCATTTTCTTTATCTTCCTTTTTTTTGCAATTTTGTCAAGATAATTATCATTTTTCACTATTCATAGTCAATATTAAAAAATATAATAGAATTATCTAATCTAATTTGAGTTAGATTGGTTTGAGTTGGGTCGAACTCTCATAATTATAAATCTTTTTTATATTAATAGTTAAATATACTGAAAATAAAAAAGATGAGTGAAGTTATATGACTATTAATATATATCATCATTTGTTATTTATTTTCTGAAATCTGCAGGATTTCCTTACCAAAAGGGGATCGGTGTCCCAAGGGAGGGCAAGTAGTGGCGGCTTACAGCCTTACCAAAGCAGAGAAAAGGCCATCGGGAAGAGCAGCCAGTCCTCCGGGGAGGCGGCATCTCCCCTGCCCTCGACGGGCGCTGCCTCGACAATCTCCATGGTAGGTGGCAGGGCGGGCAAGAGGGAAGAGAAACAGAAACCGACCACTGAAAGGAAGCAGAGGCGGTGCTGGTCGGTGGACTTGCACCGGCGGTTCGTGCACGCCCTGCAGCAGCTGGGCGGCCCACATGGTATATACCAAATTATATTTCACATTTAAATCCAAAAATTGATTTACGGTCACCAAAATTACAAATTAAAATCCGAATTAGTTTAAAGATTTAAATGGATGCTTTTGATTTGAGCGCAGTTGCGACACCTAAGCAAATCAGAGAGCTAATGAAGGTCAATAGTCTCACCAACGATGAAATCAAAAGCCATTTACAGGTTTGTATATCTATATATGTGTGTGTTGTAACAGTAAAATGTGGATTTTTTTTGTGTGTGAAGACCAGTATCCAGAAATCCATTGGGCTACTGACTAATATAGTACTCTCCTGACATGAGTTTTCTCCATCCACAAATATTCGAACCCAAGACCTTTGTTTAAGGAAAACAAGTATCTTACTACTTGAAGTAATTCATGTTGGTAAAATATGGAGATCTTTTCCCCATGTTTTTCACACTTATAAAGCATTTGGTTCGAGATTACGAAAAATGTAAAAATTAGTGAAAATTTCTAACTTTAATAATATTTTCTTACGTCGTAGGTTGAGATGTGATATTATTACGTTTCAAAAAAATATAGAGTTAATTGTAAAATTGATTAACGTAAGCATTTCATGTATTTCAAATTTAAATTTTTCTATTGATCACATTATAGAGTTTAACATAATTATTAAACATTAAAGATATTGCATAATGGTATTATAGCTATGATATTTTTGCTAATCACTATGCATTTCCATTTACCTCATTTTATTTTAATAAAATAAAAGCTCTTCAGAAAACTAAAAGAGAAAATAAAAAGTTAAAGAATAATTCTCTCTAAGAGTAGTTGAATGTGAATTATCGGTTAAAATTAATTTAATGGCATGCTTATGAAATTAAATCAATTTTTCTTTGAACAATTATTGCAAAAAAAAAATCGCTAATCTCTCCCATAATTTCCTTTGTTTCAGAAGTACCGTCTGCACACAAAAAGCTGCCCCGGACAGAATAGAGGAAACGCGCAGCCACCTCAGTTCTTCGTCGTCGGAGGGATGTTGATGCCAGCTACGCAGCCACGGCATGCAGCGGCCGCCACGACCCAGGCGATGGCCCGTGGAATTTATGCGCCGGTGGCAGCGGGTCCTTTACCGGCAGAGACTGCAAAGATGCAAGTTTTAAGGCCGTTATCACGGCAGAAGTGCCGAGCTGGGTCAAGTTACAAGGAATTGGAGGCTCACGGGAGCTCGAATTCGACAACCACATCGTCATCGGGCCGTACCGTTACGGATTGCTGGTGCTGAATTTTGTAGGGAAGAGGGGAGTGTGTAAAATTTTCCTTCGTGTAACCAACAGTTGATAATGAAAAATAAAAGAACAGGGAAGACAGACAGACGGACAGACAGTGTAGGCAATGTAACATCAGGTTGATCGAGGGTTAGCGAGGGTTTTCTACTTGTACTTGTCGTGTCGTTTCTTTCAGTTTTTTGTGATTACTATATTTACCAAGGGACAATGAGGGACCATTGCGCAAGATCATGATAGTTGAGGATACAATGTCGCGTTGAAAAGTGAAGGTTATGAACATGTGATGATAATAAGAATATTAAAGTGGACTACCGTGCCGTGTACCGATTTAATATAAGAAGAAAAAATCTAAAAATCCTCACATCTTTGATAAGCCAACCTTATTTTTTTAATACGTCAACAATACATGTGTATCCATCTTGCAATGAAAAGAAAATGGGCAGACCCTTACAAGGTCTTGCTAAGAAATCCAATCAATCGAACTCAAATGGTCTATCCCACACAAGTTGATTGATTGATATGTCCCGACCTCGACCTCAAGGAGGCTTTGCTGAAAAACACGAGTCATCTTTCGGAATTTTTAAGATTGTCTGATCAAAAGGCTCGCCGTCTCCGATTCACTGTCCCTTTTTTCTGAGGTGCAGACGTGCAGTCCTGATAAACGTTTATCTATATACCTTCGAGTTGCAATGTGTATATACATATGTAATTCGATGGAAGAGACAGCAAGTCACAAGAACAAACATCCTCTGCGGATGTACAAGACAATGAGATTAATGGAGAAAACAAGATTATTGAAACCTGTTTTCGCTCGTGTCGTGACTGTGCAAGCATGCCACTGCGAAATACATGATACATACAATACAGAGGCACGCACTCCGCAGATCTCCAGAGGAACTTACTCTGACACTACTTCCAGAGGAACTCCGGGGGTGGGTTCAAGCACTCGGGCATTGGGTAGCTCCGTCGACAAGAGCCCCTGCGAATGATTTCAAGGAAGATCCTCACTTCCTACCACATGCTCAAAAAGAGTGAAGCAATGCATTCATAATCACAGAACTAAGCTGAGCGATGAAAAATATGATTAGCAGCCGGAACTCATTCCAGAAAATAACCCCTCACTTCACTATCCACAAGTTCAGAACTACAATCAGAGCTTCCTATATATATGACCACATTGAAGAAACTCTATACCTTGAACGATTCTATGGTTCCTTCAGCCCGTATGACACTGGCAAGAAATCCTTTGCTGTCAAGGTCACCGTTCTTCATGGGGACAACAAACCTATGTATCAAGAGAAGAAGATGGTGTCATCTAGGGAGCACAGGCATGATTCAATATGAACTTTTGCAAGTTCAGTTGAGTTGGGTAAAGCATGGAGGCTACGATACTTGGCATTTAGAAGCTTGGCGAGTTGAACAGCGTCTTCTTGCCCGGAGACCAAGGTAAAGCTTGGAAGAAGCTGTTTGATGACCGGCGTAATGACAATGTCTGCCTGTTTGTTGTAGAGGGATTTCTCATCATATACACAATGAGGTTCGTAGTAGAGTGTCATTTTCCCTCCTTGTGGAGAAACTAGATACCTGTTGTTTATGGACAAAAGATTAGAGGAGAAAACAGAATATTCAGTCATAAATGTAGCAGAAAATACTGCAAATGACGTAGTCTAGAGATAACAATAAAAAATATACCCATTCTCGGGCCGCTGCCAAGGAGGACCTAAGACTGGCCCTGCAGTAGCTTGAACTGTGACTGTAGAACCGCTCCTCGATTTGATTTCATGGCTCTCACCTGGTTCTAAATATGTGACCTGAAAAGCTCCAAACCTGAGTCGATGATTAATAGCAAAGAGAGAGCAATAATTGCATAGCATACGGGCAAAAACAAACTGGGGCACATGCAAGGTAAGTATTAGGGTATCCAATTTGACCTATTTGGGAAGATTAATTTATTCAACACCAGCTATGGCATGAAGGCAAACACTCCATATTTACTGTTTCATTCATTATTATAACCTTACAGTTCGACCATTCAAAAGAAGTGCATAGGGACCATTAGTTGCTGCCAATTCCCTGAAGTATGAAGCATGGCATGTGAGAATTAACCCATTCATGTTTTTGAATAAGTAATCAAGTATTACATTGGAACATTTAAATGTAACTCTTCGCCAAGCAAACCTCTTTCATTCTTTGTGCAGCTGATTCTCAAGACCAAGGTCCCGCACTTGTCGACTACGATAGACGCCGAGAGATCCTGTGCTACATTGATTGGGTTGGTTTCGGAAGAAGCCATCAATGAACCCATTGGCTCATGTAGATGATTGGCTATTCAATTTTACATGAAATCCACAAATCCAACCAACACGCTGGACCGAGCCCAACATTGAGATCGGAGACCAAAAAGGCCAGTACAAATTCACATCAGTTCAGTTATATATCCAGCAATTGCAAGCTCAGTTAAGATGGAGTCCCAGTCTCCGCTTTAGCATAATATTATAATAAGCTTCCCTACTCTACCAACATAGATCTACCTTTTATTTTTTCTGAGTAGAAAAGGTTTATTTGCTTCATCTAAGACTCACCAGCTGTGTTCCAATGGTTAATGATGAACAGACAAACTGTAGTGTGCCTCAATAAAGATTCGCAAGGACGTCTAGTCAAACAAGGCATAAAAGGAGCATCCACTCACATTCTTGAAAAGGGGATCCAATAATGGCTGGGCATTAGGAGTTGAAATGACCATAAGATCTGGAGACTTCTGAGAAAGTGGCTTTAAGGTCTTTAAATGGCAGTGGTCGTCGAGGCTTTGTGTAATCAACAAGCAGTCAATTTCAGGAAGATCACTAAGCTGCAACAAAGTGACAGGCAAGAACTATCTCAGTTTTGAATACAACAAACACTAAACGAGTTCACAACTTGATATGGACCAAAGACGTAAAGCAAACGTAGACTGCCCTCCTGCAACATTCCTCAAATCGGTATTGTCATAAAGATATCAAGAAAAAATAAGTGACCAGAAAATTCACGTTCTCAATGTACTTTTTCACTATTCGGATTGCATCCATCAAACAAAAATCACATGTGAAGTAGTTGCTAGTAAACGGCTGACACAAAACTACGTTTTCATCTGGTCTGAAGCATAATCGTCAGTTCCGAGTTTGATTCTCCAAGCGTTTATATGACTCTCCACTTAACTGAATAGCCGAGTTCTCGGGGACCATGAGGTGAAATGATCATAGAAATCAACCCAAATTACCAATAAAATGAAACGGAAATAAGCTAAGCAGGGGATACCCACAAAAAGAAGAGTACCTGGAAGTTCCTGAGGAATTTCTTGGCAGCATCGTAGAGCCACGGGATCCCAAAATCCAAATTTCCCACCAAAATTGGATCCACCAGAACTTTTAATCCGCTAACTTCCCACACCCAACTGTTGCCCTAAACCGCCATTCCGGGAAGATAAACAAAAATGATCATCGAAAGACTCAGAGACCACAAATTCTTCCAAAAGGCAAAGGATGAGAATTGTGGAAGGAAATTTGAAGAATCGCCAATCCAAGAAAAGAAAACGTCTAAGACCCACCTCCAAATAAGTTAGTTTGAAGCCATCGGTGCCGGAGGAGCTCGACCCAACGGCACTTTCCTCAGAAACAACTGCATGAACTATCCCAGAGGACCTGTTCCTCCGAAGCTTCAATAAAAAGCCGGAGCTGATGGGGGTCGGACAGTTTTGAGCGGCAAGAAAGCGGCGGGGCACTAGCGGTGATATAGGCCGGAGTTTGCGGGGCAGTAGCAGTCTGCAAGAGTAATGGGGAGAGATAGAAGAAGTGCAGTGGACAGCCATTTTTACTGCTCACTGTTCTTCTCCCTCCTAGTAATACTAGTAGAGGAGTGGAGGCCGAAGGGTAATGAAAACTTTGCAGAAACACCGCTGATCAAGCGTGCGTTTTTATTGTTAAGGATGTTCGTTCGCTCTGGTCTTCGCTGGTCTTGGACATGGCCACTTGGCCAACTGGGTTCCACTGCCTCTAGTGTTTGGAAAATTTTGGTTTTGCACCCTGATGTTTGGTCATGGGACAATGTTGCCCCCTGAAACTGCAGCATCATCATGTAAAACGCAATTGAGTGTTCCAAAGCTCTAGTCTGTGAGAGTATTTGCAGCAGAAAACCAGTTCATGTTTTCGACTCAATGTAAAACCACAGATGGGAAGTATCAGAATGAATCAGATCGAGGATGCTGATTGATGAATCGTTGGTCGAGTATTGAAACGTATCGATTTCGGCTTGTGTAAGTATCTCTCACATTTGAGACCTGTGTCGCTCTGATTAAGACATGGTTCGTGATTCTTTTTGCAGGTTTATGCATTGCCAGTGTTCGACTTGATAGAGCCGTTGATAATCAGAATGCTGAATATCCCCCCAGGAACATCACTCTGGCTCATCGCTCGTTCAGCTTTAGCTAGTTAAGCTTGGATTCATAAGTAGCATATTGGTAAATTATAAACGGATAATCTAAAATTTGTTTAAACATAATCTGCTATCGACCCGTTCTTTGCTGATCTACTAGGTTTCTTCAGCAGGTTCAGGTTTGCTCCCAGGTCTTATTTTGTAAGTCTTTAGTTCGATTTTTTCAGCAGTACCAGCCTACCAGGTAGCTGATCATCAAGAAGCCCAGAAAGTTCAGCACCAACTGGATTATCAATTGGGTAATCTTATCAGACTTGAGTCCTCCTAACAATCGTAGAATTAAAAGACCAAACCGAATTGAAATTGTTTCGAGTACCAATTGCTGTGTGGTTCGTGTATTGATATATTCGTATCCTTTACGTCAGGTCGGGATATTCATCAGTGTTCATCATGTTGGCATTCACAGTCGGCGGGTTCCGGAACATCATCAGCTATGCTTCAGCGTACGGTTTCTACACATAATCGAAAGGCGTAACTTCAAGTCACTGCAGAACTGCTTACTGTATAATAGGCAAGGTCCATCGAGCCATGTTCTTGGATTATCTTTTCTTCATAATCTGCTAAATCTTAATTTAAGATTAATCG
This sequence comes from Lagerstroemia speciosa, assembly GCA_037672795.1. Classification (NCBI taxonomy): domain Eukaryota; kingdom Viridiplantae; phylum Streptophyta; class Magnoliopsida; order Myrtales; family Lythraceae; genus Lagerstroemia; species Lagerstroemia speciosa. The sequence continues at coordinate 4,458,238 of CM075295.1, forward strand.
AATTTCAGATGCCTCATCATTGATCGAGATCGTGTTCGGTTCATTAAGTCCACAGGTTGTGATCCCTCACAGACAGCAACACTGTGACAGCCCAGTCACTGCATAATACTTAGATGTCGTGAAGTACTGCGTATATGTGGTTGAGGCTTTGGAACAAGAGCCGTGGCAGGGCCACAGAATAAGTCACAGCACAATACTTAGCAATCTCCTCTAAGTTCACATTCTTACTAAAATTCCAATCGATTGAAATAGCAAGAAGAGGAGATCGGCGACAGCAGCCATGTTAAATAGTAAAAAAAAGGTTGAAAACTTACATTGAATGTGAGAGAGCCTAAAAATTCGAATTAGATCAGTTCTTTGCTGCGCTGTTGTTGGTCTACAAAGGAAGACAGACTTCTCACAAATCCAACATGCAGCAGATCTTCCAATTTCTGGACCATCTTCTGAGCCCTGTCAATGAAGCAGGCCGATGAATAAAATAAACTTTACTTTTGAAAGATCCTAACAGTAACAGTTAAACGACGATTCGTACACGCTAGGGCCTTTTTGTTTTGCAAAATGAATAAAGATCGACACGACAGAAAAGGGCAACTTGATTAAATTGGAAACTCTAACAAGCTGCTTTTGCTTTTTCTATTGGAGTGATTCAGAAAGTGAATTCATATGGATTAGTGGATTCAGCGGGTTAATTCATATGTATACAATAGATTAAATTTTACTCACTGCATGCCAAATAATGCAGCCTATGACTCGACTGACGAGAGGAAGGACTGAATGCCGAAAATGATGAAGAGAATTCCACCCGAGAGAGCAACCTGATTCAGTGAACGGAGTTATAAACAACCTGATCAGGAAAATGATAAGGTACAGGAGAATTCTACAAGTCAGCGTGGAAGAGTTGGTATGTACCATTTTCTCGGAAATCTGGGATGCCAAACTCTTCCCTCCAAGAACAGCAGCAGTTGTACATAATGCTTGGCCTCTGAGGAAAGTGCCAACTCAGTCAATAAACATAATAACAAAGAAAGTTCAACTAATCATCTATCACCAATCCTACAACAGGAATTTTTTTTTTTCACATTTTCCCTATACATTGAAGTACCAATATTCGCACCCATGGTTTCATTAACAGGACCAAAATACCAGTCCAACTTTGCTGGCCTGGTCCATTGGAAAATAAGATCTGCAAATGAACGCGCTAACAGCACCTCTGAAACATTTTTATCTAAACAATATTTAACATATCACAGGAACGACCTATTGACTCATAAACCTGTAGCCCCAACACCTCGATGTTTCAGTCTGGTTCATGGAAAAAAGTGCTCCAAGCAACCAATAGCGAAAGAACAGTGGAAGTAGTTGGGTGACTTCTTACCCAATCGACATTGTTCTACACTATTTTGGCGCCATTTCAGAAGCTAGAATAAGAAGGGAATCCAGTACATGGCGCTAAGAAAAACTTCCATATCGGCCCATTTAATATCAATACAAATACTGCACAGCTTCCAGAGTAAAATACTCAAGCAACTGAAACCCAGACAATTGCCGTTAACAAGATTAAACTACAACAAGAAGTAGTAACAAAAAAGGAGCACACAGCATATGCAGACACAAGCAGCACCTAATGGATGTCAACCAAGCATTTAATCTAACTATAAAATAACTCGAATGCATATTCTAGCAGTATATACTGCAACTGTCAAAACAAAACAAACAGAAAATGAAGAAATAGTAAAAGATTCAAGTTGACTGTTTCAAGTACTATATGTGTGTGTGTATATATTTTTAATGTGGTTTCAAGGACTAGATATGAGGGGACCACTCACATAATTCCGCCAAGAACAACACCGAATGGGTTCTCATCTGCAGCCAGTCCAATCGTAGCTAGCTAAAAAGGAGGTTAATGCCACGCTCATTTTCATGAGAGAGAATTTTTTTTTTTTTAATCAAATGATGTCATATAACTCAATTTAGGATAAGTCACCTGGCTCTTGTCACCCCATTCGCCAAAAAAGGTGATAGAAAATGCCTGTGAAAGACAGACTTATAAGCATACAACTTTGATTAGTTAACGATTCCACCCTTAGCATGTGCAGTAATTATTACCTTCAGGAAGATGGGTGAGAAGAACTGGGAAAGAAAGGGCCTGTTCTGCTTTTTAGTATCATCATCAGCCTAACAAAGAATAATATATACTAGATAAGCAAGTAGGATAATGCAATTGTGAACAACTGCAACTACGATAGGCCCGAATAGCATTGAGATATTAACTCAGGTACATAGTTCAGATAAATATCAAATATTGAACATATAAAAACGCATAAACCTTTGATCATTCCTTTTTCCTAGGAGGAGATATGAAAGATAATCAGTAATACACGTTGCCATATTCAAAACTTTCTGCAAGATATCACCCTCTAAAAAATATAACAATATGGTGAATATTAGTAAACAAAAAAGAAAGGGGGAAAAATGTCTTCATAGATCAAGTTCAGCCAAAAACTCAAAATTTTCCTGCATAGATGCCCAATCAAACAAGTTTGCAGTTAAAAAAACAGAAATATACAGTGTAGCAGATGAACTGGCACAATAGACTTCGCTGACTGAGGGCACAGCCACCCAGCCGCTTGAGAATCAAGATTTTACTGAAATACCTTATCGCTCTTTTTGGTTGCTCCATTAGATTTCTTCCAGTCAGCATCCTGATGGAAGCCAAAACCTGAAGTCAACAAAAACTTTGATATAGCTAGGTAGCTCAAAAGTAAAGGAAGAACCTACCAATTTGGCTTCAACTTCAGCCAATTCTTCAGATTCCCTGCTAGAGATATCCAAATCCATCACGAAAAAATTTACTTCAAGTAAGATGACAAGGATGATCTTGAATTGAGAGAATAATGAAGATCAGAAATATTACCCTCCTTCATGAAAAGCATCCCACAGTGACCATAACCCAAAGCCAAAGAATAACAATGTTGTGATATGATGAGTCCATTTACGAGAAATCTGCATGTTCAGGTCCGCATGATTTGGGTAATTCCCAAGTTCAAAGTACATATAAACATGAGCAGAATTGAAATATACACTAACTAAGGGTCCTAACAAATGCTCATTAGTTTTGCATTAGCAGTGAAGTCAAAGGTTTTTGCACTAGTAAAGAAACAAACATTAAGACACAGAAAATAAACCTGAAGCATTGGTGTTTAAACCAACAGAACAAAGTAATTTCCTCTCTTTCTTGATTCAATATGTAGCTTTAGCGGCAAGTAGTAAAAATAGTTACAAGGTCATCAAGTTTATGTAGCAGTTAAGTGTAATTAAAATATGCACTTCTCAAATATGCACTTCTCAAATAACTCAAGAGGATTCTGCATTCCACATGTTTACTTTGTGGCACCACCAAGACAAATTCAAACTGAAATGAGCACTTTGACTCACCAGATTTGGAGCAGCCCAGCCGACAACAGCGGACAGAATGGTCATCACCTGCATGTCATTGTTAGCAAACATTTCTGCTAGTTCTAAGTCCTTCAAATTTAAATTAATAACAATAAAAGTTGTAAAAAGTGTGGTGAATAAACTTACAATCAAGGCTGATAAGCAACCTGACAAGACAAGCCTCCTCGGTTGGCGCATTGCCAAGATCTGGGCACATGTTCCACAATGTCAGACACGGGTAAAGTGGATATATGAATCCCAAGATCTGGCTATATTCAAGAGCAATGTAAGATGAAGCTTGAGAAACCTCTTTATATAAGTACAGGTAATTGTTCTCTGACATTACCGACAGAAAGATTAAACAAGGTTTATAACAGGACCATAAATTATTCCCCATAAAAGAGGTTTATTATTCTGTAGGAAACTGGTATGAGGAAGCAGCGTTAGGTTTATTGACCATCTCCAATGATAATTATGAATGATATCCACAACAAACGTAGATATGCAATTTTCTTCCTCCCTGACTTCCTTTAAGATTTTTGGACAAGGCATACACACTCCACGGGTGAGATCAAAAGAGCTGCTCCACACATACAAGAAATAAACATAATGATGACATTGGAAGTTCCAGATTACCAATCTATCATTCAAATAGCCATCCTTCCATCTCTGAGAGCCCACTACAGAAGTGTCTGCAAGCCATTCTCTAACAGAGGATTGTTTGTTGCCAAAAGCCACCATATTGACCAAGAATTTGGATTTAATGCTTTCAAATGTCCCATCATATTAAAGACTATGCATAAGCATGCATCAGAAAGATCTAAAAACTAAGCTTCCTCGTTAGTAAAAAGACCAATTCTTCTCAACTCTTCGTCCCCCATATCTATTGTTGAGCAGTCTTTGCACTTACCTTAACAGAAGTTGATGTTTTATCAAAGCGTTATGACATTATGCAGAAATAGTATATTACCTGCAACAGTGAATGCACCCTCCAAGAATTACCACAGATCTAACCAGCCGGATTCTTCCTACTGGAATTATTAAATGACTAAGGCTAGCAAATTATAGAGAAAATCCCCAGAAAACAGCGAAACATGTTGAGGAGGAGCACCAATTATTAAACATGTGGACCCAATAAAGCGAACATGACAGGCGCTTCAGGAGAAAAAGTATCCATCTTTTATAAAAGATTAGGCAAAAAGGAAAAAATTATCATAATTGTTATCGCTACGGAGAAAACTCGTGATGATTTATCGTTGCGTCAGTACGTTTATGTATCCATTGAACATCGGTGATGTTGTCTCATAACATTATCAATAAAATAGAACTCCTCCAACATCGAATGAGTCCAAACAAGTTGGAAGATACGAATCCCAAGTTCAATCCAACGGGCAGTGAACTTGAGCTTACCGCGGCAGCGAAGAAGGTCTTGTCTCCGATTTCGGAGAGCACGGTCATGGCAAGCGACTTGGAGAAACCCTGATCGACACAGAACAATCGCACGATCAATGGAGAGATGAGCAGATATCCGGATCAGCACCGGAATCAACTAGGAGGATCAGGGTCACCTGCAACACCGAGCTCATCTTTGCTAAGCTACAAAGCAGCGGTAATGGATGAAGGAGGTAGCTGGCGATGAGCTCCGGAGAGAGGGAGAGAGAGAGAGAGAGAGAGAGAGAGATCTCGCTCGCTCTCAGAATGTGGGAGAAACAGAACGGAGAAAGGGCGGGGGAGTCGAGGGGATTGACTCGTAGCAGAGCCGACGAGCAGAGAGAGAGAGAGAGATATATGTGGAAACAGAAAAATAGTTTTTTTTTCCGCTGCTCCTTATTTCTGAAAAGGAGATCCAACTGGGGCTAAAGGTGCAAAAGTGGCTTGGAAGGACATTTGCTTGCCGAAGAGGTAAGCGGGGCTCGGCATTAAAAGCCTTGACGCATGGAACACAGCTTGTAGCATGAAAAATATATGGCTACTAATGACTAAAGCAGGGTCCCTATGGATAACTTGGGTTGAGATTCATCTGCTAAAGGGTCGTAACATTTGGTAATTTCAACCCTCTCCCAACTCAACATGAATTTGGAGGAAGCTGCTAAAAATACGACGCAAGGCCCGACCTTACGTCACATGCAAGGTCGGATCGGGGGAGTCACTATATTTCTAGTTCGATAACTAGGCTTCATCAATTGGCCCCCTCGCCGACCATTGGCCAGGTGGCATGCAAAATCTCTCCTCTATAAGCCAAAATGCAAAGCTGTCAACAATCTTGTATAATACGGAATGGTCATGGCCCCGAAGCTCATCCTGGGTAAGTCCTGATTTTCTCCAAGCTATTAAGGACTCGACTAACTTCTCGGCAATGGACCTGCACTGTTGGGCAGGAACCTCGTTCACTATATCAAGAGCTTGAAATGAGATAAGACACAAAAAAATCCATAACTCCTTGGTCATCTGTGATACGGTTCAAAGGACACATTTCAAAAGTCTCCACCATCTGTTGGATGGCTTCTTTGAATCGGCTAGCCACCAAGGAAAGGGTTGCTAGATGGAACTCTCAGGACTCCTCTCAGTGTGAATTTTGTGCCAACCACACGGAAACCAGAGCCCACCTTTTTCTTACCCGCCCAAGCACAACATCAATATGGCTGGAACTAATGAGCTTGCTGCAACAGAGCAATCAGGCTACTGAGTGGGACCAGCGCATGGAGCATGCTGCTCGTGAGTGGAAAGGACACCGGCTGGACAAAGATCATATGCAAGCTAACCTTTACATGCTTTATATATTGTATATAGATTGAGAGGAATCTAAGAGTGTTTCAATCTAGGAAAACGGAACTTTTTGTAACTAAAGAAAAGATTATCACAGTGGTTAACCTTAGAATAGTTTCTATTCTAATAATTAGATGCAAGTTAGCTCCTAGCAAGTTAGCTTCTTTCCTTGGGATGGAAGGACTTTTGTAGATCCCATTTTGTACGGATCATATTAAAGCAAGGAAGTTACATTTAAAAAAACAAAAATGGAGGAAGATTCCGCTGTCGTATTGAAGCTTGTGGTTGTGGATAGAAGCTTTTCAGTACAAAGTGCCGATGAAGTCCTCAAAATTTGAAACTCTTCCCTGGAATATGGGCGATTAGATACGGATTCGTTTTTTTGCGCAAAGGATCAGAAAAAATAACAAAAAATAAAATACCGCATAATTAAATTATTTATTTAAAATATATTATAATTTAATTCATTTGATTTTTATTAACAGTCTAAGTAAAATTTTTCCAATTGTTATCATCATTCGTTCAAATAAGGGAATAACGGTAATCCGAACAATTAATGAAAGATCGTTACTGTTAGTATCGTAAAGACGAGCGAGAGGGAGAATCTAAACAGTTAATAAAAAATTCGTGTTGTCGATGTCGCAGATGTGCGGTGAGAGGAGATCCGAGCGGTTAGCAGTAGATCTTTACTACAAAGATCGTGAGCAAGAATGGAAAAATAACTAAATTTATAAATTTACCTTTAATCTGAATGAATTTATAAAACAAATACATGTTATAAGTTTTAGTGCACAAATTCGGTAGATGAACAGAGAAAGAATTACTGGATATAGGGATTAAGGGTCCATATTGATTAAATTGCAGCAATAAAATCAAATTATTCTTGTCGGTTCTATAAGTCGAACCTTATCATATTTTTCTTAATTATAAATAATGCACGTAAATTTAGCAGGGGATACGAAAGGAGAGAAAAAAATAAAAATAATACGTAGACTTCACTATCAAAAATCGAGTTTAAAATTCCTCGATCTCAAGTTTTTTTTAGATCTAATTATATTGTAAATTAGTGATTGGATGGGCAAAGGTGTTGACTTTTTCTTCAGAAAAAAAAAATCATTAGCTTCCTTTTTTTTTGTGGTAATGGTGGGTGGGAGCATGACAATCACGTGAAAAACATGTAAATTGGAATTACCGGATTGGCGAGGCAAGTTTGGTCGTTGCTGTGGGCCCATTTTTGCAACTAACAGAGGTCATGGTTTGGTGACAAATATGAATACGCTTAATCCCCCTTTCCCTTTTTTGAAGAAACGTGTCGCGATTTCTAACCAGCAATTTCCACGTTTCGTAGGGATTATCGCCGTTCATATTAAATAAATACTAGAAAAAGAACCCGCGCCACGCTGCGGTTCGATATATCTTTTATAACGAACTGAATGAATTATATTAAAGTATAGAGATATTTAAAAAATAATTATGTCATTTAACTCACACTCAAATATCTTTTTTACAAACAAATGTCGTTTATTTAAAAAGAGCTATGTTATTATTCGCATGTTTATAATGCGAATATTTTATAATTTTTTAATTACCAGTGCAGAAATAATATACATTAAAAATAAATACATAAATGTAATATTTATCTCTTTCCCACAACAATATATTAATGGTATATTATATTCATGTCCAATCACTTATATTAATAGATTATTTATTTTTTATATAGGTTAATAAATAATTTCATTTCATTTCTAAATAGGGGACTCGATTTTCCTAAATGAAAAAAGTTCATTCTCTTGATATACTCATAAAATTAAATTCGGAATAAAAATAAAATGCATAAGTTCTATTCTTGTATTCAAAAAAAAATTTTTAATAATAAATTATGTATTAATATATTTTTAGATAAATATTGATTATATTTATTGATGATACTTATTTATTTTTAATAATATATTCTATTATTTATTAATATAAAATAAATTAAGAAGAAAAAAAAAAAAGAGAGAGGTGGGTCCCGAGAGTAGGGAAATTACTCCCTACTCTACCCATCTAATCACTATAACATCCTCCTTTAGCTTATAAAAGGTAGATATGTTCTTCACACGAAATGATAATATTATAAATATGTTTATGAAAATAATATATATATATATATATATATATAAATCAGGATGACATTTAATAAACAAATTGAATTACATCAGTGTAGTATGAGTGTGTTTTTTCGAAAAAAAAAATGGAGGATTTGCGTAGTGGATGATGGATGAAAGGAGAAGAGACAGCATGAGAAGGAAATGTGAAGGTGATATTAAAAAAAAAAAGAGGTAAATTGACTAGTAAATAAGAGAACTTGATCAGACGGGTTCGAATTTATTACTATTGTAGAACGATATCAGATATGTTACTGTGAACCGGCTCTAATACCGAATAAAATATGATAGTCGATCGTAAAATATTAAACTTGTGTTTATATAACTGCTTTAGATGATAGTTGATTTATACTCATATATGTTATATTATATATTTTTTAATTATTTATCTGTTCGATATAGAGTCTAATTTTTTAACTGCTTGTATATTATTGCATAATAAAAATCCCATGTCAGCAATAAAAATAACTTGTTAATAATTAGACAGAGAACTGTGATATTTAGTAAAAAAAAAAAAAGAGAGAAAAGCACATGATAATTTTTTGTATTTTTACGTTCATGACAAAATAGATTATTTTCGTCCATTTTCCTATTAAAAATGACAAAAAGATCTTTTTTTTTTTTATTTTTTGCTCTTTTGATGATGATTTATTTCATAAATAAATTGTGATATGATGCATGCTAGTATTTTGAAAAATAAAAATTAGGTTCAAAATTACCTCTTCTTTCACACACGCATATACCTATCTATACTATTATATGCAAACATGTGAAAAGTTTTGAGTCTTTTTCATTTTTCATATTTGCTCTTATTATAATTTACATATTAAAATTTATGACCTATATTCGATTTTCAGGTTAATGGCAAAACAAGAATTTCATTAATTTTCCTCTCACATCATATCTATGATCCTAACAGTAAAGATCTTTCATTAACTGTTCAGATTCTCATATATAAACAAATGATATAATCATAAGAATTTGACACAGTATTTTACATCTATTGATTTTTTTCGTACGTAACACTGGTCCGTATCTATATATATATATATATATTAGAATAGATAATGTCTTTATCAATTTTTTAGCTCCTTTATCTCTATTTTAGTTCCTGTATCTCAATATAAAACTTAAGTAATTTCTTTTAGAAAAACAAATTTAAGTCAAATTATAGTAATTTTAAATTATATATTGGATTAATTTCTCATTTATTGAACCATTATTTGCATCTAAATCCATCAACTAATGTGTAGTTCATTAAATATGAAAGGGAAAAAAAGATACCTTTGGTCCTGAACTTTTCGCATTTTTGCTATCTTAGTTATAAAGTTTTATTTTTTGTCATTTATATCCTTAATCTTTTGAGTTTTTGTCACTTTGGTCACACCGTTACTTTTTCTATCCAAAAAAGTATATTCCATGAAAAAAGAATATTTCATTCAAAAATTATTTTTCAACAAAAATATTTTAAAAAAAACATATTCAGTCACTGATTAAGGAAATGTTAATTAGCAACATGTGTTTCTTCTAAAATTAGAACTCATTTTTCTCACAATAAGTCATAATTTTGTAATGATAATGGTCATCAATCAATTTTCAATCAAGAATGTGTCTCAATTTTGAAGGGGATATGCTCACCTATAAAACTCTACAGATATATTTTACTTTTGTTTGCTTTTTTCCTTTTTTTCTTTATTTTTTTAAAAATAGTTTTTGTTAAAAAATAATTTTTGAATGAAATATTTTTTTGATAGAATATATTTTTTTTATGGAAAAGGTAACAGTAGGACCAAAGTAGCAAAAACAAAAAAGGTTGAGGATGTTAATGGTAAAAAATAAAGATTTAGTACTAAAATAGTAAAAAAGTGAAAGGTTGAGGACCAAAAGTGTCATTTACCTAATACAAAAATGCTCCCATTTCCGATTGGTCCGTTTTTGTCCCCACAATGCCCTGTAAGTACACATGAAGTCCAACTTATGCGTGTTATCAAACAAAAGGCTGAGATGTTCAACTTTGATTGTGGCTACTTAATCACTCAAGATCTGAATCGATTTCAGCGGATTACGTCGACTTACATGATTAGTGTGCATGTTTCGACACGTAATGCGGAAAAGGCCGAGTTAATGATTAAATTAGATGCAAAATGTAAGGAGAACAAAAACATCGGTTGGCATTAATCATAAGCTATGAAGAAGCATTGGAGTGAAATGAGTGATGACGGCGTTCGATTTCAAGTCCGATCATTTTACCTTCAAAGTACACTCCGTTGGCCCAGCAAGCAGAGCCGAGATGGGCCCATAATTTTCATTAATCCCCTTTTGCCCTCCTGGCTCGACCCATTACGTGAATTGTTCAATTGGAGCAAGTTGGACGTATAAGGAAAATAACAAAGAAAGAAAGAACGAAGGATATCATGACACTAAAACCACGCTTCTACTAATCGAATCATTTTTCCTATCCCTTCTCTCAGCAAATTGAGAGAATTATTTGGTGTAATGGACACATCACGTGACGGTACTTATATCGTATCATAAATTAATGAGATTAAATTATTTTAATAAAACTTTAAAAATAACCAAATCTTATTAGTTTGTGACATATTATAAAAACATGACATCTGACCGAGTTACAGTTGAACTGTTAATTTTTTTAGTGTACAAGGATGTACACAAGTTTAAAAGGAGTAAAAGGAAGAGGGGAGTAAAATGGGCATAAGAAACCCCGCAGGTGAGATCGAACCGGGACGTTCAGGTCACAAGACGAGAGCGGTACCAACTATACTGAGCCATATTTCTCAAGTGAACTGTTGATTGATTTCATGGGTATTTTGGAGGGCAATTAGAGGTCGTTTTTCAAGTTCGAGATCGGCCGAACTACAAGCAAGCCTAAGCTGCATTTGAGCAGTCGAAGAAGCCTAAGCCATACTCAAATCGTGGAGACCAAAAGGAAATGAAAAGGACACGGACTCGCTTAGATACCTCTCATGCCAAATGGTCAAAGGCAAGACAAAAAGTGAAGAGAGTCGCAACCACAACACATGCAAAGGCAATGAAAACCTTACCCCACATCCCTTTTGTTATTACTGCTTTATAGAAAACACAAAGAATCCAACCCAACCAACAACAACAAACATTTTCACCTCAAAATCTTTCAAGTCCCATCCTCACCTCCCACCACCATTGATTATCATCTGGCCCCACCTGTCTTCCTTTATGTGTCCCTTTGTATGTGTGCATGAATACATCGTTTTTCCTTAAGGAAAAACGAATTCGAATACTTTCTAATTAATTCAGTTTGATATTGACCGGCTTATTAAAAGTAGGACTTTCATTATGGTTTATATTCTAAATGTATCGAACCATTTCGAAAAAACTCGTATTATTTGCTAGCATAGCTTGTAGCAATGGCGTCGGCTCTCACGACAAGCTTGCCGTGACCCCCCTATACAATGAGAGTTCCTTCCCTCCCATTAAAAGTTAAAACCCCTACCACAGTTCTCCTCATCTTCTGCTCCTGCCAGCTTACTCCGACGACGACGACTCTCACTGAAAATGGCGGAAGTGAGACCCTTGTTACTGTCAGTCTTGGCTCTCCTTACACTCACCATCCTCCCATGGACTCTGTGTTGGAGCTTACCCAGCAGCACCACTCTTCTGGACGTCACCTCCTCGCTCCGGCAAGCCCGCAATGTCCTGTCCATGGAACCCAGGACGACGCCATTGACCCAGCAAGAAGCGACCCAACAGCACACTTCTACCCCATCCTCCCTCGTCCTACAGCTCCACCCCCGCGCTTCTGTCGGGAAGCCCCGACAGCACAGCGACTACAGATCCCTCACACTCGCCCGGCTCGCCCGTGACTCTGCCAGGGCTGACGCTCTGGCGGCACGGCTGGATCTGGCCCTGAACCGCATCTCGAAGTCAGATCTGAAGCCTGTTGACGTGGAGATTGAGCGGCGGTACGGCGTGGAAGGCCTCCAGGGTCCGGTGGTGTCCGGGACGAGCCAAGGTAGCGGAGAGTACTTCTCCCGGCTGGGGATCGGCAACCCGCCTAGTCAGCTCTACATGGTGATCGACACCGGCAGCGACGTCAACTGGGTGCAGTGCGCCCCCTGCGGTGACTGCTACCAGCAAGCCGACCCCATTTTCGAGCCAGCTTCCTCTTCATCCTTCTCCCCTCTCGCCTGCGAGACGAGCCAGTGCAGTTCCCTCGACGTGTCGGAGTGCCACAACGGAACCTGCCTCTACGAGGTCTCCTACGGCGACGGCTCCTTCACCGTCGGCGACCTCGTGACGGAGACCATCACCCTCGGCTCGACCAAGATCGACAATGTAGCCATCGGGTGCGGACACAACAACGAAGGTCTCTTCGTCGGCGCAGCCGGCCTGCTGGGGCTCGGCGGCGGCGAGCTCTCCTTCCCCTCGCAGCTCAACGCCACGTCGTTTTCCTACTGCCTCGTGGACCGCGACTCCGACTCCGCCTCGACTCTCGAGTTTGACAGCCGCTTGCCGCCAAACGCCGTGACTGCACCGTTAGACCGGAACCCCCAGCTGGACACGTTCCTCTACGTCGGCCTGACGGGGCTCAGCGTCGGCGGCGACCTGCTCCCGCTCTCTGAATCACTGTTCAGGCTCGATGGCAACGGAAACGGTGGGGTGATCGTGGACTCCGGCACGGCCGTCACGCGGCTGCAGACGGACGCCTACAACTCGCTCAGGGACGCGTTCGTGAAGGGGACGAGGAACCTGCCGAGGGCCGGTGGGTTCGCGCTTTTCGACACGTGCTACGACCTGTCGGCGAAGAGCAGTGTTGTGGTTCCGACGGTGTCGTTTCACTTCGGGGAGGGGAAGGAGTTACCGTTACCGGCGAAGAACTACGTGATACCGGTTGACTCTAACGGGACGTTCTGCCTGGCGTTCGCTCCGACGTCGTCCGCGCTGTCGATAATCGGTAATATCCAGCAGCAGGGGACACGTGTTGGTTTCGATCTGGCCAATTCAGTCATTGGCTTCGTGCCCAATAAATGCTAAGTTGACGGTTCTGCACCTATGCTTTCACCGTAATTGCAGCTTTAGCCTTAACCCAGGGGATTGCTTTGTAATTTGCATAGAAAAACAATGGCACTGTTTTCCATTAAAAAGAAAAATCATTTGGTAAAAGAAGAATTATGTATTTGGATTGCGAGGCTCTGTTTGCTAACACAAGGCTGGCACAATAATTCTCTCACTATACTTTTAAATGGATTATCCAAGATTAATTTTTAGATTGGGGGTCGACATTCCAATTCGATCGCAGATTAATTTTGAAGTGTGTTTTAACTGGCTCGGGATTCTATATAGTACAAAGCAAAAAAGTTCTTCTTTCATACCAGATTCAAAACAAAGATGATACAGCAACAATATACAACAAGAATGAATCAGACAAATATCCCACAAGCCTGCCCTAAAAAACCTCAGCAACATCATAAGATTCGAACATCAACGACATTATCCATCACCACAGATACTAGCAACCTCGGAGCCTGCGGGTCCTCGTGGAGATCGGTCTGGTCTCAAGGTTCAGGCGCGGCGGACTACCACCTGCTTCCACATTCATCCCGGCTTGAAACCTCAAGGGGACTTGCTTCCCAGAAGATAAATGCGTTGTTGCCTCAGGGACCGTTTCTCTCGGTAGATCATCAACCTCATCATTCGCATCGGCGTAAAGCTCTTTCTGGGAGTCCAAACTCGAACTCGAAAATGAGCGAGCTTGAGCCCCACTGTGACATTCCAGGTTTTCCGGTTTCAGTCCGGTTTTAATGGATTCTTGGTCTATTTTTCTCTGGCTTGGGCTGCTTGGGTCGTCGGGACCGAGGGATCCATTTGATCGTGAAAGTTCGACAGCTGCTCTCGCGGCTGCAGCTGCATAAGCAGCGGACTCAAAAGCGGCTTGGGCAGCATCGGCTACATCCTTGTATTTCTTCCTTGCCGCTGGGGAATCAAAGAACTCATTGCTTTCCCGGCTGTCCATCAAGATCTCGGTATCGTCCCTGCCCTTTGAGCTCTCGAACTACCTGGCTCTTCAGGATTAGGAGGCTCCGGCTTCAAACTATCTCCCATCTCGCCCTGCACCGACCAGTCACAGAGAATGGGAATGTGTTCAATAACAACATCAAAAAAAATCTGTCAAACCTATTACAGGGCGCTATTGGGTTTTTCTTTCAAAAGCAACTCGATCAAATGCGTTGTTATCACTGAGAAAAAGAGTGTAATTGTGAAAGATCGTTGAAGTATATATATCAAGAATAATTTACAATTTGCTTGTATCAAGCACCTCATCAAGATGCAGAATGATCCCATTCTCAGCAGCAATCTCTTTAAGCAACTTGGTTCTGGTCTCCAAGCTAGGATGCAGGGTCGACATCTTCTGAATCATCTGCATCAGACCGAAAATGCAATGTGTAAGCGAACAGTGGTGATCCATTACACTTAGAAACCATGGGAGATCAAGTAGCTACTGTAAATTGACCAATTTTCAGGCTACATAATTTTTGGATTTCATGTTATTGCGAACATATCAGACCACTCAAACAGCCAAAATTAAAAAGGCAGTGTTCGCGAAAATCCAAGTCGAAAGAGCCCTTCCAGCAAACCTTAACCAAATTGTGACTTCGTAACCTCACCAAAACGTATGAGAGCGAGTTTTAAATTACTAAATTACTAAATCACTGATAAGACATAATTAATGTATCAATATACAAATCTTGACGTAGCTTATACCTTCGTGCTTACAGCACACTTGTTCCGTAATTCAATGGAAGCGGCAACAAACTCCTTCCCGAAATGGGACTGGAGGACTGATCGCATCTCTAGAAGCTCCGGGAAGTCTCCGCATCTCGAAGACGCATAAATCAGAGTGGAGATTGCTTCCTTTAGCTCATCAGGACATACCCTGCACAACAAGTACAACCATGGTTGTAAAGAGAGCACGACACCTGTAGTCTTGCACCAATGAACGGGGAAAACTGAGCAAAAACCAAGAAGGGCATATGAGATCGTACTTTTCTTGTTCAATAAGGTCGACCCTTTCAATCAAGAGATTGCAATAGCTTTCCATCATCAGATATGCATCGAGCATGTTCTGCTCCTTAATCACTTGCTCCACCTGTTAAAATCGATAAAAGAGTTCGTAGTTTAAGATTACTGTCTCATCATGGCATGTTACAGAAAATGAGAGAGAGCCAGCAGAAAAAGGGTGAACTAACACGGTGGAGGGCGCGCTCGTGGTGGCCGAGCTGGAGGAGCTGGAGGACGTCGGAGCGGGTGTTGGAGCAACGGGCTTGGCGCTGGGCCTTGAGGACGGAGAGGCGGGTGAGGGCGAGGCTGAGGAGGGGCTTCAACTTGGTGGCCCTGACACCTCTGCCTCTGCCTAGAAGACGGTCGAGCTTCTTCCCCATCCTCTGCCCTGGCCGGAGTCTAGAGAGAGACAGAGAGAGAGAGAGCTGAGGAGGAAGAAGAGAACAAGGAGGCCGATTCTCGTTTCAACCTTTTATGTGATGACGAGGGAGAGGGAGGGAGCCTATGGGAAGATACGTGTGAAGCGAATGGCGGCGGATTCTTAAGAGCGAAGGTTCGGCTAAATATTTAATGGGTAACATATAATAAATTCGTTACATAAATTTATTTCAAATTTAAAAATGTGTAAAATCATCACGATTTTTAATAATTAACTTTACAAATATCAAATTTTAAATAGTAATTTATATATTAAACTGTCGACTATTCAGTCCGAAGGTTCTCTCCAGTTGAGTCGCTGCGTTCCCATTGATTGGTTCTTCCGGAAAATGACTGACGCGCCCTTTCAACTTCAACGCGGTTTGAGGAGGTCTCAGTTTTCCTGGAAAGTGAGAGCTGGATGGACGACTCGATCAAACTGGAAAAATATTTACCTTACAGTGAAACTGATTTATTATTCATCGCAATCCGATCGGTATTTTTTTATATTATATAATGAGATAGTAATGCCTAATAATTTCTCATCATCAATAGGGCCAATAACCTTTTTTTTTTAAATGCAGTCAGGACGGTAACCATATATAGACGTTATCTCCCAGATACAGTTTCCTTCTACAGTGCATATATAAATATATTCGGGTTTTCCTCATGGAGTCCTCGTGCTTCCTTTCCGATTACAGTTGTCGACAGAAGCGGATAAAATGAAGAAAGTAATAAAACCGTAAACTTGGCACTTTTGGAACGTACTTACATTTACCACTCGGTGATACGGTGCTCGAACAAACTCTCACATCTGGATTTGCCCGAGAAGAAATCAAATTAATGAAACAACTCGGGAAGTTCTACGGAGAGAAGATACGGAACAGCTTGCCTCTGCTGACATAAACAGCTGTCATGTGCGAAAAGTACACATAACGAGGAGAGGATTCGGCCGAATTTGGGAACAGACTTGTCGCATCGGTTAGAATGTTAAAATCCTCGAGGCCGAGACGCAAGGGTACCTCTTTGGTTTCTTTCTGCACTATTGACTTTCATCAACCGAAGCTTTGTTTCTTGGCCATAAAACTCACCGTCCCAACAGCAAACCTCTTTCTGCTGCATGGGTCTGATAGACGCCAATCCAATACTGTAATGCATGCACAGAATAAAATAAACAGAGATTTGAGGGAAACTTGATCGAGCAATTCGCTTGGGTTGATCCAGTGGTTATCTCTACATTGTCCCAAATGAACTCATCACAATTGCTGTAAATTCGTACGTCCCATACAAGTGGAAGACCGGCTCCATGATTAACAGGGAGGAATCAAGCCAGGGAATTGAAATACGGAAGAAAGGAAAGAGCAGGCTTGAGATATCAGATTTCATGACAAAGAAAAAGGTAAGAGGCTACAAGGAAGTTCATGCCCTTCAAACAAACATCAAACCAAAGCAGGGACACACAAATGCAAGACAGATTTTATTAGCTTCGCTGAACCAAAAATTTTTGCATGAAAATTGCAGTTACCAGGCTGATCCATCGGGGGCTATGGTTACAAGTTAGGATTTAATTAGACCTAAGAAACTAAGCCCTACACTATTACCTCAGAGGGAGGCTCCAAACAAGGCATTTGTCAGATGAGTGCATTTGCAAAACCTCCATAAGGGAGGTGCCTATATCAGACTGCCAAATGTGTAAAAGAATCTTACTTCTGATGACTTCATCCAGAAGAACCTCGGTTCACCTGGACATAACCAAATTTGAGAGAGGCGGCACAGCAGAACCACTGAAAAGTGGATCACTGATGAACTTGCATTTCTCTCTATCAACTTTAAAGGATGAGTGAGCCAGAAACTCATCAAGGGCACACTTCTCCACATCTCGCAAGCTTGCTTTCTCACTCTCCTCACATTCCTTTAGGAAGGCTCTCCTTCTGCGGTAACTTCTCCTCCCTGATTGCCATTTCCACTTTGCAGGACAAATATCTTCTGAAATGTGTGGTTCTGCTTGCGGTTCATTTATGATAGCATCTTTTGTTTCTGAATGAGGTTTTCCCAACCCCATTTCATTTCCAGAATCTGCTTGACCAACATGTTTCCTCTGTAAGAGATGGACTATTGAAGTTACAACTTCTGGCCGTTCCTTAAGAGGAACCCATCTGTTTCCCATCCATTCTCGAGAGTGTCTCAAGTCTTTTAGAGGAAAGACCGATTCTCGGTTTTCTCCTATACAAAATAGGAAGAAAAGATATCAGGAAACTAATAAATTGCTTCCATTCATCTGAGACTATATCACAAGAATGCATCAACAAATTAAAAAGAAAAATTGAATAGAAAGAAAAGGTTTGTAACCTGGGAAGAAAACATGGAATCTCTCTCCATGTTCCACCTGAACCACAATGCCTTCCCACCATCCATCATACTGCCACACGTCAACAACTGTCCCAACACCAATTGCATGTGAACAATTGTCTTCATCAGATCTCAATGATGGTCTGATGGTTCTCCTTCCATCAAATCTGAGGCCAAATTCATCTGAAGCAGCCAATTTGGAAGCTGAAATCCATTCCTGTAGATGTTAAACCAATAGAACATATTGGAACAAGGATGAAATAAGTCTAGTGTGAATTATGAAACAATAAAATCGAAAAAGAACGGGAGTGTGAAAGTGAAGACTGTCATAGATACCTCCAGTTGGGTTGTTTCATCAATGACATCTACAATGTCCTGGTAGCGCACTTTGACTTTGTCCTTGGACACTTGGATAATTGAAGCTCTAAACCAACAGCCCCTTATGCCACTATCTTGAGATAGCACCTCCACTGCAGAACCTACTGATAAAAGAAGTGAAGGATTTTCCTTGATCAGCTTCTTTGACCAATCTGCAGCTGAACTTTCATCCAACTTGCACAGTTCATCGGCAGCATTTTGTTGTAAGAGTCTTCGCTTCTTTTTGGGTCTTATCATGATAGAATCCTGATCAACTTTCTGCTTCAATTCTTCCGAAGATTCACATGGCCAAGGCTTCGAATGAGGCTTCAGTGGCAGAGAAGGGAAGACATGCTTAAGTAATTGTTGATTCCAGTAGCCCTTAACCCGTGTTATGTCAAAAGGCTTGATCTCATCATTATCAAACAACTCATGGCATACCAATGGTTCCATCCGACTACTGCCCACCTCATTCATGTATTTCTCAAAATGGTATGGGCTTAGAACAGTAGCCACCCCATCTATGCATTCAACGTTGAGATCTTGAAGACAAAGAGAATAGAAAATCTCTCTGTCACTAAAAGTTCTAGACAAAACAAGGCCAACCTCATCAACCTTATGAAACCAGCGCACCACAACCATCTTGTAGCCTCGAGAATCTTCATACATATCTTCTATGTAAGCAACAAGGCGCTTTTTATCTTCTGATAGAACATATACGAAGTCATAAACCTGAGACCAAAACAATGAAAATCAGAGTCAGTAGAGAATAGTTAGAATGGACTATTGAGTTAAAAAATGAAGACCCCAGAAAGTTGATGGTAGATAACTTACAGAAATCTTGACACCACGCCTTTGGAATGATGGATAGTGCCTACGCATTTTCCTGCATGTCCAAGGCGAGCCTAACCATAGGACCCCTTCTGATGTGTTAGCAGGCTTCAATAACTGAGAATCTTGTAGAGGTAACTGAAAATGATGAAAAGGCCGAAACAATTTTTAAAACAAGAGAAAATACATATCAATAACAACTGTCATCATAGTCTAGACAGACACAATAAACAAAAAGAAAAACAAAGATGAACTGATCATACATACCATAGAATTGTCTGCATCCAAATTGGATCGCAATCTGCCATCCACATGGTGATCTTGAGGTTGAGGCCCTAAAAGCAGTCACAACTAGTGTCAAATAATTCCCAACTCAAACTGCAATATATAATTTCTGAAAAAACAACGCATCACAAAACATAAGCTTTGAACAGAAAATATTATAGCAAAGCACGTCCACACTCAGCAGGACAAAATGCTACAAGCTGTCAATGTTTAAAAGAAATGCAATAGGCTACTTCAGATTTTGATGAAAAGAACCATCCATAAAGAGAGATCATAAATTTGGCCATGAAAGGTCATAACCTAGTGTTTCGAGGGCATAACGATCCGATGCTCTCAATCAGCTCTTTAAAATTGGAATAGTATTCCTGCAGGCCAGATCACTGTTAGTCCACAATAGCATGACCAACAGAAATATTTAAAGATGTGCAGCACAGAGCTGGATGTTTTAGGCTAAGACGGTGAGTTTTAAGGTAAACTAGCTTTAGGCCAAAGAAAAGATCTCTCTCCTTCCGTGAAACTCAAGAGTAGACGAAGATTCTCACATGTGAAAAGGGGAAAGAGATAATTGAGGAACTAAAAAGTTCTTGTCCTGCAAAGGGTATTGAAGGGGGTGATAGGTGCATCAGATCAACGAGGTTTTGACTGAGCTAAAAAAGATCAATGAGGTTTTGAAAAATTGGCTACACGCAAGCGTTTCTGGGCCATGTTACTTATTCATCCTTCCACTAAAACAGCAAATCATTGAAGATAGAGAGAAATTTCAGCCAATAAGCATGTATTCGTGGAGTAAATGCACCACACACAACCCAAGATTTGTCGTCCTGTAACAGGTTAGACTACAAGGTGCATCTAACGTCAAATCAAAGGTGCGATCACAATTAAAATGGATGACAAAACAATTTAAACACAAAAGAAAATGATCGAATCGGGATTCAATTGTCGAGAAGCAAGTGCGGCTCCCTCTGAAACAACATAGAACCACAGCAACCATTCTTTTCTGCTACAGACCACCATAATTGTGAAGGTCCTATCTAACGTCCAAGGAAAAGGCCACAGTCCAACAAGAAATGGAATTACAAAGAGCTAAATAAATCAAATCAAATTTTCAATCACTGAAATACACCAAAATAGACAATAGGTTAATGAAATCTCCGTCGGGAGAGAGAAGGATTATAAAAATTCCCACAAAACTGAAAGGAAAACAGAGGTTTATGCACCTGAGACGACAGAGTTCAACCAATCAATAACATCTCTTCGACTCCTGAGCTTCTTCGCGACAGAATCAGGATCTCCGAGGCCAAACATCGAGCGCCGACGGAGGACACAGCGATACGGCATGTTCTCCTTCCCCACCACCGCCAGATCTGCTCTTCCGTCGGACCTATTCAGATAGTAACGGAAGACACCGCTCCCTCCATCTCTATAAGCCGCCACCTCGTTCCAGCTCACGTACCTCGAAGAAGATGGCGTCGTGTTGGACGGCGACGACGACGGCGACCTCTCCATCTTTCCTGAACAATCCCCAATCCACGAAGAATCAGACTTCTCCCCTTGAGGATGACGATGAATCTGCAGAGAAGGAGGCCTTCGTTTCTCTCTCTAACTCCTCTCTCTCTCTCTCTTCCGGTGGGCAGAGAACAGGGATTTGAAATGGGGGAATTTTGAAAGCTGCCGAGAATTATTGGGGGGCTTATTTATTTATTCAAAGGCGGGGGCGGCGCTAGGGTTTCGAGATTGAGGGGAAGAACCGAGATGGACGGCTGAGATTGCGCCGATGAGGATGGCGCGGAGGAAACAAGCTGGAGGGAGCACGGATTGACCAGGAGGGATAGTGAAGTGACGAAAATGCCCTCGAGGAAACGGGACCTCCCCGTGGGCATTTGATTTGGATTTTGCTAAATCCTCTCAATTATCCTCGCATGTATTATACTCCTTGGACATGAATTTTGTGAGAAATTCTTAGATGATCTCATTCTATAACGTGATGCGATAAGATATCAATTAAAATGAGACGAATTAGTAAATTTATATTAATCATCCAAATAGTTGTTATAGTTATTACTGATTAAAATAATTTAATTGGTTCTTTCTCTCAATATTATCATAAGATGAGATTATCAAAGATTAAGTAATTCGAATTTAAGTTGAATCTGTTAAATGGATAAATCTCTTCATAATTGTGACTTTATTTAACTAATAAAATCGAATTTAAGAATTTACTTATTTAAGCATTTAAGCTATTATCTTATTCATTTTATCAATTTATTTTGTATGTGCATTTTCTTTATGGTTTCCTCTGTTTTCAATGAATATTATCTAATATTTAATTATTGAATAGATTTTGTCATTCAATTTTAAGAAAAATCGAATCTCTAAATTATGAATTTTCCTTTTTATCAGGATCAACTTCAGTACTCATATAACAAAAAGAGATATTCGACTATTCTATTCTAAATTTTCCTAAAAGGGAGAAAGTGTCAAGTCCATCGTGTTAATACAGTGCATCTATTTAATTAAAATTTATTATTTATTAAAAAAATTTACATTTTTAATATTTTCATTCATGATTATGTAGATATTAATTTTATATTAAATACTGATTAAATTATTATATCAAATCTGAATGGCCATATAATATATGCCACGCAGTCCCATCCACAGGAAGAAAGATCAGATGATCTTATCCTACAGTGATATAATGAGACATAATTAATTAAATTAATAATAATTAATATAAACTTTTATGCTCATTATAATATAATTAATATTTTTTTCTCACAACGTGATAAAGTGGGATCACTTAAAAATTTTTTAATGGAAGGGGCACAAGGAACAAGTTGAGCGGGAAAAACAAAGGAAGAGAGAGAGAGAGAAGTGGGGGGTCCATTAATGCGGCAACGAAAGAGGACTACTGTCTACTTAAATATTGCACACAAATTATTTCTTTTTTTCTCAGAAATAATGATAATTTTATCATTATTTAAAAATAGTTGATCATTCATTTATTGTATGTATGAAAGCTAATTAAAAAAATAAAATTGATTTATGCCAAAAATTGGTTATGATATTATTTATATATTTAATTTAAATAAATTTTTATTAGTTCTTATTCATTTACAGTGACGGAGCATATCAATTCTTACTTTTCTTGTACTTGCCAGCTGTCTTTTTTTGGCTGATCTTGCAAGTTGCTAGCAAGTTCTAAAGGCGGCGCCCCCAGCCCCCCACCTTCCCTGCTTCCCTTACCTTTCAAGTGAAGGTTCCTTTTTTTCATTTTTCCTTTTTTTTTTCCTTCTTCTTCTTATTATTATCATTATTATCATCACCACCACCATTATCATCTATATTATTATGTGTAAATATTCTAAAAATTTTAGATTTTTTATATTTACCATTAATTAAATTTATATATTCAAAATTTATGATATGTGTTTGATTTTTAAATTAAGAATAAAATAATAATTTTATCTATTTTTCTCTCACTTCATATCTACGATCTTAGCAGTAAAAATCTTTCATTAATAGCTCGAATTCCTTTATTTCACTCTATATCCCTCCATATCTATAATTTTAATATCAAAAATATGTCACGTCTTTAACGAATGATTTAAAATTGTAAAATTGACATAATATACTATCACAACAGATAATACTCTGCTTACCATTGTAGTTTATGAATTTTAAATGAATTAAATTATAATAAGTTATAAATAAATTATTTAATTCTTCGAATTCATCACAGTATTTCACATTGGTTTATTTTTAAATTTTCCGTGCATAGCACGGATCAACATCTAGTTATTATTATAGATAATAGATAATGCTATTTTGTGTTATAGATAGATCGAATTCACATTAGTAGAATTTTGTGTTATGAGTATAAATAGTTACGATCCGATATTTTCAAATCAATTTTTTCAATACTAAAAACCAAGAAATAACTATTTGGAGTAATTAAAAATCAACCAATAATGGTGCAATTTTTTTAGGGCCAACTTTAATTTTAATAATAAATAATAAATTAATTATAAAATTAATGAAAATAAATGGTAATTATTAATTTTGTATTTTTTGGTATGCTAATAATCTTATCAACATAAATATGAATGACAATTTAAGTATGAAAATATGAACATATCATTTTTCTATTATGAAAATCTAATAATAATATAAATTATTAAATATGAAAATTTAATTTCTAGAATGGCTTTTCTAGATCTTAAAAGTTACTTGTATCACTGCTCCGCACACCTCACTCCTTTTACTATTCTGTATTTATAATCCTCTGTACAGAGAGTTTGCTCACACTTGACGAGCTCCTAGTGTTTAACAAAAAAAAGATTCTCTCTCTCTTTCCTTCACACACGAAGTTCAATATAACAGAAAGTTAACTAAAATGAAAAGATTACATTTGCTTCTCGTGCATATATTTCATTCTGCAAGTCATTGATACTCCCCCTCAAGATGGAGAGTACAAATTGTGAATTCCCATCTTGCCAATGAGCTGATGAAACTGTGCAGGATGTAATGCCTTCGTGAGAGGATCCGCGAGCTGATTTCTGCTGGAAACATGCATCGTCTTTAAAGTTCCATCTTGAATTCTTTCTCGAACAAAATGGCAATCCAGCTCAATATGTTTTGTTCTCTCATGGTAAACTTGATTTGCAGCTATATGTAATGCTGCTTGATTGTCGCAATAAAGAAGTGTTGGCCCTTGGTGTTGTATTCCTAGATCTTTCAACAATCCCAACAGCCAAACTAATTCACAAGCTGCATTTGCCATTGACCTGTATTCTGCTTCAGCAGAGGATCGTGACACTACACTCTGTTTCTTCGATCTCCATGAGACAAGAGACGACCCTATGAACACACAAAATCCACTGATTGACCTTCGTGTGTCAGGGCAAGCACCCCAATCTGCATCAGCAAATGCTTTTAACTGCAGCGATGAATCTGAAGGGAAAAGGAGACCTTGACCTGGTGCTCGTTTGATGTATTGAAGTACTCTCTGGGCTGCCTTCATGTGTGTGTCCCTGGGTGCAGAAACAAACTGACTTAATCTTCCTACCGAATAACTGAGATCAGGTCTTGTAATGGTTAAGTATAAAAGTCTCCCAATCAATCTCCTGTAAGTTGCTGGATCTTCGAGCAACTCTCCATCAAACTGGCTCAATTTGAGGTTTGGTTCCATTGGTGTCGAGGCTGGCTTGCAGCCCAAATATCCTGCATCTGCAAGTAGTTCTAATGCATACTTTCTCTGGGATACAGAAATTCCAGCTGCTGATCTGGCAACTTCTAGTCCCAGAAAGTATTTGACTGAGCCCAAATCCCTCATCTTAAACCTTGTGCTCAATGAATCCTTCAAACTTTTGACAGCTTCTTCATCATTGCTGGCCAATATGATGTCATCGACATATACAAGTACCCCTATGAATGATGCAGAGGAACGTTTAATAAAAAGAGAATGATCAGATTGGCTTTGCACGAAGCCTTCTGCAAAAGAGATTCAGAAAATTTACTGAACCATTGCCGTGAGGCCTGTCTTAACCCATAAATGGATTTGTATAACTTGCACACTGGATTAAGTGGAAGATTCTCCCCCTTTCCTCTGCAGTATCCAGGTGGTAAATCCATGTATACTTCTTCATGTAGATCTCCATGCAAAAATGCATTGGAGACATCCATTTGATGGAGAGACCAACCTGTTATTGCTGCAATCGAGAGAAATGTTTTAACTGTCACAAGTTTTGCCACAGGAGAGAATGTATCCAGGAAATCCACTCCTTCTTGTTGAGTGAATCCCTTAGCAACTAATCGTGCTTTGTGTCTCTCTATACTTCCATCCGAATTGTATTTAATCTTGTAAACCCACTTGCAGCCCACTGAATGTTTGCCTTCAGGTAAAGAAACTACAGACCAGGTTCCATTGTCCTCCAAAGCTTGCAACTCAGCCTCCATTGCCCTTTGCCAGACCTGTGACTTCTGTGCTTCTGAAAAATCTTTGGGTTCAATCAAGGAAGTTACGGACAAGATAAAGTGTTTATAAGGCTCAGACAATCTGTGATAACTCAAGACACTAGCTATGGAATGTGGATGAATGGATGAAAGAGTAGTTTTGGATGAATCCAAGCAAGACATGTAACAATGATAATCTGACAAGTATGCTGGTGCTTTAGTGTTCCTACGAGGCCTAGAAGTTACATCCTCCTCATTCTGCGTAGAATCAGAAGAATCAGATATCTGCTGTGGAGGTGATGGCAATGGCAAAACTCGATTTGAAAACAGATCAAGATGGTCCTGACCAAGGCTGGATTTAGCAAATGGAAAAATATGTTCATGAAAGACAACATGTCTGGAGATATGTACCTTATTGCTCTCTATATCGAGCACTTTGTATCCCTTGTAACCAGTGGGGTATCCAAGGAATGCACAGGCCCTAGCTCGTGGAGAAAACTTTGATCTCTGACTGGGAGAGGTAGACATGTAACAGAGGCAACCAAATACTCGCAAGTGACCGTAAACAGGTTTTCTTTTGGTTAGAATCTCAAGGGGAGTTTTATTTGCAAGTAATGGAGATGGGATTCTGTTTATTAGGTACACGGCAGTAAGGACACAGTCCCCCCAATATTCAAGAGGTACATTTGATTGGAAAAGGAGAGCTCGAGCCACATTCAAAATATGTTGATGCTTTCTTTCTACCACTGAGTTCTGTTGTGGAGTTTCAGGACAGGAGTGATAGCTGAAGATGCCTTTTGAGTGGATGAAGTTTCGAAAATTAAGTTCTGGTGCATTGTCTGTTCTTATGGCTTTGATTTGGGCATCATACTGTGTTTTTACAAGCTGATAGAAACTTGGGAAAATTGAATCAACATCTGATTTGTTCTGTAACAAATATACCCATGTGGCTCGAGAGCAGTCATCAACTATAGTAAGAAAGTATCTGTGCCCATTGACTGTGGGAATTCGAAAGGGACCCCAAATATCTAGATGTATCAACTCAAAAGGATGAGAAGATAGGTGATTGTTAAAATCAAAAGGCAACCTACGTTGTTTGGCCATATGGCAGGTTTCACAATGAGAAGAAAAATCAGAAGTGGTATCAGGAATCTTGAGTTCCTTTTGGAGAGTTCGTATTTTGACATAAGAAGGATGTCCTAGCCTTTGATGCCAAATGCTAGACTTGGACTGTGCAGGGATGTTGGCAACTGAATGACAGAATGGAATCGAAGTGTCCAGCAAGTATAGGTTGTTCTGCCTTCTACCCTTCCCAATCATCCATCCCCGAGCCAGGTCCTGTATCAGACATGAAGAAGAAGAGAAATTAACAGCACAATTTTCTTTGGAAGTGAGAGAGCTGACACTAATCAAGTTGAAGAAGAAAGATGGGACATAGAGGACGTCATGTAAGACCAAATGATCTGTCAGCCGAACATTTCCTCTTCGATTTACTGGGATGGATTTTCCATCAGGCAAAGTGACAAATGTGGGGGAGATATCAGTAAGGGAACTGAAAAACAAGAGGTTGACACAGACATGGTGAGTTGCACCTGTGTCAATTATCCAAGAATGAGATGGAATGGGTGCTGTTGGTATTGTAAAGACAAAGGGAAGGTTACCACAGAAATGAGAGATCATTGGTTCAGAAGATGAAGTCACCGAAGTCTCAGATGTGTCTTGGGCTTGGCTACTGAGCTGCGAGCTTAGGAATGCAATAAGTTGCTGCATCTGAGAGTTTGTGAGGTTCCCTGAAGCTGCTGAAGTAGTGCTTGTCAAAGCAGCAGCTGGAGTCGACCATTTCTGTGTTTGTAATCTCATTGCAGGCAAGGGCTGAGGCCCATGGTTTGTTTTGGGCCTAGCTTGATAGCCCGGTGGGTATCCATGCAATTTGTAACAACGATCCACTTTATGCCCTGAAAGCCCACAATGGGTACAAATTGGTCTGTCCTTTCTCCCTTTCGTTCCCGTGACAGCAGCAGCAGAAGCTCCTTGTGAAGTCGAAACAGAGAAAGCCATTGAATCTACTGGTGTCGATGAGTTAGAGCCAATCATACGTTGTCTCTCCTCCTGGATTACTAGATTAAAAGCTTTTGAGACTGAGGGCAAAGGATCAATCATGAGAATTTGAGCTCGAACACCAGCAAACGATTCGTTTAAACCCATCAGAAATTGCATAACATACTCTGTTTGTTGATGTTCTGTCCAACTTTTCATTCCTCCACAAGTACATACAGAGATTGGTTGGTAATTCTTAAGTTCATCCCAGAGAATCTTCAATTTCGTGAAATAAGAATTCACATCTAAAGATCCTTGACAAAGCATATTCAGCTGTTGTTTTAGCTGAAATATACGAGGAGCGTTACTTTGCTGGAAACGATCACGAAGATCCGTCCAGACCGCTTGAGCTGTGTCTAAATACAATAGACTATCAGCTATCTCCTTCGACACAGAATTAAGAATCCAGGATATTACCATACTATTGCATCGAGACCAAATGGCTGTGCTCTGCTCAGAGTCTGTAGGCTGTTCCAGTGTACCATCCACAAATCCAAGCTTGTTTTTGGCGTTAAGAGCCATACGCATGGATCTGGCCCAACTGTTGTAGTTTGATCCTGTAAGAGCGTGTGATACGAGCACTAAACCTGGATGATCGCCGCTGTGGAGAAAGAATGGATTATGGATGTTGTCATTGGATGAAGAAGGATCAGCGAGAGGCTGAAATCTGTTGTTATTCTGGTTTCCTCGGGCCATTGTTTGGCTATCTCACGAACCAAAGAAAAAAGTAATTGATGACGATGATGATCAGAGTAGAGCAAGGGAAGTGATGGTTTTGTGCTCTGATACCATATCAGAAATAACAGAGAAAACAGAGACAGAGATGGGAGAATGTGGAGCTTGATATCACTGCTCCGCACACCTCACTCCTTTTACTATTCTGTATTTATAATCCTCTGTACAGAGAGTTTGCTCACACTTGACGAGCTCCTAGTGTTTAACAAAAAAAAGATTCTCTCTCTCTTTCCTTCACACACGAAGTTCAATATAACAGAAAGTTAACTAAAATGAAAAGATTACATTTGCTTCTCGTGCATATATTTCATTCTGCAAGTCATTGATAGTAATTATTAATTTTGTATTTTTTGGTATGCTAATAATCTTATCAACATAAATATGAATGACAATTTAAGTATGAAAATATGAACATATCATTTTTCTATTATGAAAATCTAATAATAATATAAATTATTAAATATGAAAATTTAATTTCTAGAATGGCTTTTCTAGATCTTAAAAGTTACTTGTATTTTATCCCCATAAAATTAAAATTTTTTATTTGATTTCGGTTCGCTTTTTCCCTTAAACCCCTATGTTATCGAAACAATTAACATGTCGGCGACCAAATGTGTTCCCCTTGGCTGGCCGGGCATTCCATGCACCTCTTTGCTCATCCGCTCTTGCCAATGGATGAATGAATGAATCATGTACATATCCACGTACTCCATTCTACTATTGCTACAGTTTCAAAGACAGCATCGGGCAAAATTAGAATTCGAAATTAAAGGAAGACCATGTCAGTGGCGGGACACTGTCGAGTCCGTGTCGGTGAAGATGTTCCACAGCTTCGCCAGTGATGAACAGGTCATCCTCGAGGCAGAGAGCCCTGGCCACAGCCTCGCCCAACGGCTTCTTGGACCCATTGGCTAAGGATTCCCACGTGAAAAGGAAATGACCGTTGTATCAATAGTCAACCCCTAATTGACTATTCCATAACGAGGAGGCAAGGCGAAAACTAATTTATGTGGCACAAAGAAATTAATTCTTTAAAGACTAGAACCAATTTACACTGATTTTAAAATCTAGTAATTCTTTAAAGACTAGAACCCCTAATTGACACTTCCGTTGTCGTTCCCGTCTCCACTTCCCATCACCGATCTTGTCGCCCCTCCTATCTTCGATCTCGTCATTCATGTCGCCCCTTCCCTTTACCAATCTTGTTGCTCCTCCCGCCTTTCCCTTAGATTAAGAAGAAAGCTTATATTTACCTCAAAAAAAGGAGGAGATAACTTGCGACAGAAGGGAGAGAGTGCTCGAGGAAAAAGGCTGAGAATGAAGGGTAAAGGATATAGTGTGGTAGAGGGGGGAGAGAGAGAGCGCATAGTGGAGAGGAGAGAGCATATTTTTTTAAGGACAAATGAGAGATTATAAATAATTTAGTGCTATTTTTAAAATTGTGTATAAATTAGTATTATTTGTATAAGGTGATTTGAGATTTGTGCCAAGAGAGGGATATAATAACACCAGTGAACTATGGGCTTAAACGGAGGGCAAAAAGCAGAAAAAAGGATGGAACTAAACAGCACCAAAAGTAGAGGGTCCAAGAAAGAAGAAGTTCAGAGCCCATGGCAAACTTGTAAAACGATTCATCCGCCAGGGCACTTTCATAATCTTAGAGGTGGCCCTGATCGCCCAAGAACAGTTCGCGGCCTCATCTTTTCACCGGAAGTGCGAGAGAGCAGAGCTGACTGTAGCCGTCGGAGCTGCTTCGAATTCACTCTCCCTTCCGTTGCTTACCCCGAACCCGCCTTTTCATTCTTAATCTCAGTCGGGCAATTGATCGGAGCTGCTTTTTCATTCTGAATCTCCGCTGGGTCGACCTTATTCGATGACGAAGCATCGGGCTAATTGGTCTCCGTACGACAACAATGGAGGGCAAACCATCACTTTCTGCTCTACCCTCTATTCTTCTCTCCTCACTTCACGCGCTTGTCTATGATGTGGACGCGATGGTTGTTCAGGCGTTCGTGTATGGTCGGCATTTTCAATTAATTGATCGATCGATTACATTCCCCATGACCTTCTCTGCCCCTTTTGTTGAATGTTGTTCAGATCCTGCGTGGCGATTGCTGGAGCTGATTACTGCGTGATCGCTGCGGACACTCGGATGTCCGCTGGTTACAACATCCTCACTCGCCAGTACTCTAAAATAACCAAATTGTACGCTCTGTACTGTCGACTTTTTCGCTGCATAATACTGAGATTCCTGCATAAGTTTTTAAAGCTTCACGTTTTCTGGGAGCTTTAAGAAAATGTCCAGATTTCTCTGTCAAACGATCTATAGACGAAGGTTGATGTTTATACGAGTTATTGGGACAGTATGGCTTGTCGAATAAATCATTCACCTACTGCCATTGAGGAAGTGAATTAGCATTCTGCTCCCTTTTGGAATCTGCTAGCCTCAGATCACTTGTTGGAGAACTTGTCATTTTGTGTCAAGTCACAACCTTTTTGTGGTTGTTTCTTTGGCTGGCCCAGAGCAAGCATATTACACACTTGGAAGGACTTAAAGCTGGCAACTCTGTTAGGAAAACTTCTCTTTTTGTTGGGATGCGCAGTTTATTTTTAATGTTTCATTTCTGGATGATTCCTGAACTATACATCTGCAATCAAATGCTTCTACTTTCATGATTGTAGCTAGATTTTCATAATGTACACTTCCTTATTCCGCTTAAAAGATTCATGATTTTGTGCGTGCTGTCTGGCTTTCTTTTATATTTATATCTGTTGATCTGTCAGGGCCGATAAATGTGTAATGGCATCTTCTGGTTTTCAAGCTGATGTGAAAGCCTTGCAGAAGCTCCTGGCAGCAAGGCACCTAGTGAGGTCTCTGAGATTCTGGGATTCCAATAAATGATAGTTGTATCACAATAATATCACGGCCCCCTTACCTCGTAGTCACTGTGACATGTCTTATTATGAACATTTTGGGCTTTGTGGCAGTCAATATTTATCTTAATGGAAAGGATGTTGTCTCCTCCATTGCACAGGAAAAGTTTTAAAGAGATAATTTGAATTTGTATCATACATGAGAATCAAGATGGAAAGAGTTTCTGTTTATGTAAATGAACTTTCTCGGTGCATACCAGCTCTGAAGGACTCATCTAAAAAACGGTTCACTTTAGCCAACCGGCCCTGATTTGAAATGCCCTCAGCATGGATGTGAATATATCTAACATTTACAAACAAATTGCAGCTTGCAGTGGATGCTGCTTTTTTGTTAGAAATGAACCACCTGTATTGAATCATTTAAGGCAGAAGCTGAATTATATAGTTAACATTATTTTTAAAGCGTGAATGCTGTTAATTAAGGGGAGTTTGCATTCTCCTATTTTCTGGAAAAATAATTTTATCTTAAATTGGTGCAGTAGAAAATGAAAACTAGGTCTCTCAATCTAAGCATTTCTTCTTGTCTGGTTGTTTTTTTTTTTTTTGGAACTGTTCTATCCCTTAGCCTTCGCTATCTCTTCTTTGCATGTCATCTAATGACCTTTGACACTGTACAACCCATTCTTGATGCTGCAACGCTTTTCAACTATTTGAGATGCTCTGCTGAATATACAGCCACAAAAATGAATTGACAAATTTTAGCCTCTTGGATACAGATATATCAGCATCAACACAACAAGCAGACGAGCTGTCCTGCAATGGGTCAACTACTTTCCAATACCCTCTACTACAAGCGCTTCTTCCCATAGTATTCATTTAATGTTCTAGGTGGCCTTGATAATGAAGGTGATGCTCTGCTTGCCTTAATCACTCCTCTCTTCTCCTCTCTATGCTCCTTTAATATCACTTCTAATCTAAAGCTTCAGGGAAAGGCTGCGTTTACACCTATGATGCTGTTGGTTCCCACGAGAGGGTTGGCTATAGTTCTCAAGGATGAGGTTCCACCCTTATTATGCCGTTTCTTGATAACCAGCTGAAGTCACCTAGCCCTCTTCTCTTGCCAAAACAGGTGCACACTTGGGGGCTGATCTCTTATTGGAATTTTTCAGTGCATTGAATTTGATCTAAATTAGCGGATTTTTCCAGGATGCGGTCACTCCGCTGTCAGAATCTGAAGCAGTTGATCGTCCCCTGGATTTAGATTCTCTGATGATGCTTAGATTTTGGTCATAGAGTTCTCTCTTTGTACTTTGGCAGTACGGCACTTGTGTTAACATGCATGTCCAAGTTCCAGTTGAATTCGAACCAATGCTGCTTCGATGTCTGAGGTTGGTTGCTTAATATTGTGAAGTGATCATGTTGGAGGGCCAGTCACTACCTATGGTGGACATTGAATTGGAACGTTGTCGACCTAACGTAAATTTCTGCTGGTAATCTGCTGGAGCAGAGAATAAACTGGAAAGATGGGGGCTTTTTCTTTTGTGGTCATTATATTTCGATTCCAAGGGATGAAAGACCTCTTTCATGGGCTTGAGGTTTTTGTTTGCCCCAAACAGCGCATACTTATTATGAAAGAGTGCCTTTCATGTGCCGGGGTTTATGTAGCGAGAATTTCCGGGGTGTATCTTCATACAAGCTCCTAAGAGGAACTCGACAAAGCGTGTATATTGTTGGTAATTGCACACAAATTTAATCTATCTACCGACTGCTACATGCAGATCACCAGTCAAGGCTAATGTTCCTTGACAAGCACAACTTATCAATGTACTCTATCACTGGGGCTGCAGCACTGATGTACCTTCTCATCTTCTTTCCTGCTGTTTGATCTGCAAACCACGACATAACACAAATGTCAAAACAGATGAAGCTAGGAGTGGCTTGTGAAATCATGGAAGCCGATGCGGGGAGGCAGCTGAGGACCACCGTCAAGGATGCAGTGGGGATCAGCGCCACCGTGCCGCTTTCGAGCATGGTGGAGGCGTTCAAGGGGCTCGCCATGTTCCTCCAGTCCAATGGCAGTGAGGAGCTACGCCTGGACACCTTCTGCGATGCTTGCTACCTTCTCTCGGTCCTGTTCGGCTGCCTCGGGCTAGCCTTCAAGTTTGCCGAGATGGAGTATGTCGCCAAGGGAAATTCAATTTCCCCATATTGCTCTGCCTCCGGATTAACCTGTCTTCCATTTTTCGGCTCCTAAGATTTGCGGCATCAGAAAATTTCACCAGAGGACGGCTGTTGATCATTAACTTTCTTGAGAACTGGTATGGAATTCCGTATTCTATGATACGTGTCTCATCCGGTGCATCTTATAGAAGAAATGGAATGAGATTGAAGAAGAATATTCTGTTTCATTTCTGTGTATCACAAATTCACAATGTTTTCATTTCTTCATTCTAATTGAAGTATCCGGTCGTGTTTTTGGAACGAATGCCAGGGACATGGAACAGATTTCTTTCAACAGTTTCATCTGTGGTCTTATCTCCTTTTCAATCTTGTGTGTCAAAAGGGTAGCCACTGTTCATCTCAATGAAGCTGATCTCATTGGAACAATAACCTCATCTTATGTAGCTAGGCCTTGTGGGATTCTTTTTGGCAGTGTTCGTGCTCAACTGCAGTTTCTTAGGAACATTTTCTGCAGATGTGTCTTCTCTGTTTAGTAATTCTTCTGGTCTGACTAACATGACATGTTTTGTTGCTTCAGGTGCATGATCTAATGGGGGCATCGAAGAGATATGATACTCTATGTAACATCCTTGACCTAGAATAGATGTCGCAAACAGGACAGTAAAAACCCAAGGAAGCCATACCAGGAATCTACGCAGAGTTTGGCAAGGCCTTGACCTCATCAGAGCTTTATTCGAGCAGTTCTTGTCTTCCGAGTACGCATCGTATTGCTACCTTGGCATGATCCCTACCATTTAAATTATACTCAACTCCTCTTAATGCCAAACATGTTGCAAGACAGGCTTTTACATCTACATTTTGCTCTTCGATCTCCCAGTTGTATGTTAGCTCGGTAAGGTCTAATACATCTAACGGTTTCTTGTACGTTAATTTCTGTTAGTGACCACTCGTTAAAGAATGCGGCGACCACAGCCTTTATCTTCTGTGCATCTGTACAAGTTACTCTCTCCACGTTAAAACGAGGATCTTCTTCAACCTTTATCTTCTTTGGAGTGCATCCTACTTGGCTATCTGATAAATGCAAATGTCAGTCTAACTTAGTGATGATCCGGCGTGGAGACTCTTCATCGGACGTGGACTTGGTAGGATCCAGAAAATTGTTTTATATAACTGATATATCACATAATTTTATTTCATTAATTAATTCCCTTTTTTTAATTGAACAATACCGAGCTGATATTCGAAATAGTCTGGATCGATACTTTAAACAATGAACCATTGACCTGCTATGTGTGACACGTGTCACGACAACAAGGTCCGGACACTTATTACATGTGGATCCTTTCCAGATCATGCTTAAGAGAGCACTGGGCTTGAGCTGACATGAGGCCGACCAATATTACCCAAGTAAAGATTTATCCAAGTAAAATTATCGAGCCCACGAGCCCATTGGCCGGAAACAATTAAGATGGATCTGCCCACATCGAACCTGAATGATTTAACCCGAAATCGGACCTGAAGCCAATCGGTTTTGATCTCTCATTTGAATGGAAGGTCGGTTATACAGATTAATTGTGTTGTAACTCTCTCCTAAATGAATTTGTTGTTAGTTTTCATACTATTTGAATTTCTACTTGACTTAAAATATGTTGAATTTATGTGCATCTAAAAAACCGTTGGGATATTTCTCGCCTTAAGTCAGAACCCGAAAATCGGAAGATCCGAATAACGAGTTGGAGATTAGATTCAAGATACAAGATATGTGCGAAGAACGATCAATGGTCGAGATCGCGGTTGGAAAAATATAATATCCTGGATATAATTTTGAAGGTTATTTAAAAGGTTTTGTGGATATTGTTTCATCGTTTGAATAAAATATTATGGATCTCGTAATTTATTTGATTTAAAAATATATTTAGATATTATTTTCTGGAAGTTCAAAGAGGACAATCTTGTGTCTAGTCTTATACGAGTTGTGAATATATATCTTGTACGGTGAAATGGCAGGGGCCTTGAATCCGGGTGAGAGAGTTTAAGTTTAGGGTTGGTACTCAAATGGGTATAATATCTTAATTTGATTTAGTTGAATCTCTTCCTTTATTTATGATTATTTCCGTTTGAGTTAAAGGTTTTTCCATGCATACGATCACAGCCCACTGACTTCCGAATCCGATTGTATATCATCAATAATTCGAAACGGTTCTTCTTCTGCAGCTTTTGTGCTCATACTTCTTCCCTGATGGACCGGGGAAAGACAGGTCGATTTCAGCCTTATCCTTGCACCAGGGACACAGGTAAGTGAATTTGTAAAATCCGCCTTCGTACCCACAGGACTGTCAGGCGTTTGGAATAGAAATCTGTTCCTCCGGAGTTGGCTTGGTTTTCGGTGCAGGCTTGGCTGGCGGAGCCATGTCCTCCTGCAGATCCTTATTTGATGCTGGTGGCTTTGCAGCCTCATCAGCAGCCTCGGCAGCCGCCCTGGCC